>JBBBDQ010000275.1:2750000-3350000 GCA_037127315.1 Ascarosepion bandense
AGTAATCATAAATAATGGGTTTTCTGTATCTAAATAATCCCATCACCTTTAATGGGTTATTTTAAAATTTTGTTTTTGTTCATTTAAATGAGTTTAATGCTTCAATATTATTTAGGGAAAAAGACTGCTGCACTAATGATGCATCATTGTCAGATGTCATATTGGTGACATTAACAGAGGCAGGCTTGAACACACAGACACAGATTCTTGCACTACCAACTTCCTGTCTGTTTATATTCGTGTGATAAAGGCAAAAAAACTAATATTGGCTTGTAAGTGATAAAAAAAATATAATCTAATCCACACAGAGAAAACAAGACATGTTGAGATAAGAAATATTTTATTGTTTACTTACATTATAATAATGAAATTGTTTTTTTGTTTTTTTTATGTACATAGGATGTAAACAAAATAATTCTCCAAATAATGTAGATGGTTTGTGAAATTTAGAAGAGGAAATTGAAATTAAGAAACAGACGAGAGAACATGAGGAAATGAAGAGAAGACGAGCAAAAATTAAAAAAAAGAAAAGAAAGAAAAGAGGGAAACTTAAAAGGATGAAAAAATAAAAGGAAAAAAAATAAAAAAAATATTTACATTTCAAGCTCTATTATCACTAAAAGTGGATCAAATTTTACAGGTCAAAAGTGTAGTTTGCTGTAATTTTTTTTCCATGTGCCAACGTGAAAATCTCAGGAAGTTATTGGTTGGGAAATTTCAATGTCATTTAAATCCAATCTGTTTAACTTAAGGCCCTGGAAGAAAAAAAAAAAAAAAAAAAAGTATATATTAGTTTGACAGTAATTTATCAGGCTGAAATTAATTCTTTTTCAATGCTACATTATCCAGAGTCTGATTGCTTCAAGGCCAGTTTTTGAGGTGAAAAAAAATCGGACACTGATTTAAGATATTATGTGACTCATGTCACAAACCTGGCAATGGAAAAGCTTATATGATGATAAGTCCCTTCTTTTGTCAATATGTAAGTTTATAATGAAGATTGATTGATTCATTTTTGTCACAGCTCATCAACCTTTTGCTGGTTATTTAAAATTGGAAAATATTTTTACATTGTAAGGATATTTTCTTTATGGAGATAATGATTTAGTGTGACAAGACTTACTAATTAACCCATAGCTGGAGGGAGAAGAGGTGGATTCAAACCTTTCCCAAGGGTATTTACACATAATATAAGAAATCCAACTGGAATTGGAAACCTGCTCAACAAATCTAAGCCATGATACGTTACACCAGCTGCACATCCAAGCTTACAGCCAGCAGCTGATATTCCCAAATGGTCACTCATCTAGGCTTGACATTGCTTAACTTTGGTAGTAGTTCCAATATGATATAGACACAAGCTTACAACAGAGAGTGAAGAATTGCAAGCTAAGAAAATGAAATACAAGTGTGTGTGTGTATATGCAAGTCAATAATATGATAGCTGTATACAAATCAGTCAGTTAAGTGCCATATGTGATACACGCATGACTGACTGGGCAGAAGATTATCCTGCAGTAGGTTGCCATTGCTTTCTGCAGTAGACTGGTTGCCAGCCAAAGCTGTAGAACCCAATCTGTCCTATTATTTAACCCATAACTGGAGGGAAGAGACAGATTAATACCTTTCCCAAGGATATTTGTGCGTAAGTGAATGCAAGGAATTCAGCTGGAATTTGACCTCAGCTCCATGATTTGTTTTTCTGAGTTGATGTCCACTGTACCACATTGCACATCCGCAAATCAACATATCTCATAATGCAGCAATAACTATATATGGTCATTTTTTTAAACTGATATTGGGAAAGGGTTCAGTAGTGCAAGTTCATCCATTAAGCAAAGTGCCATTAAACAAGACACTTGTCAGTTTAAAAAGCTACAACTCAAATGTAAATGTTTCATTATGGAGCCGAAAATTCCAGATCCCTGAAGATATCATTAGCTCAATCAGCATCACAATTTAAACCTACAAAAATAATTTAATATTTCACTCTTCTCAACGTAGGTGTGTTTAAATCATCCCATTTATTGCTGGATACTTTTCGAAAGATTTTTATAGAGTAGGACAATTTCCTTATCTGATGGAGACAGATCCAAACAGACTCCCTTAGATGATTTGGATAACAGTGAACCATTTAATCCAGTAGGTATGACCCAAAAGTTAGAAAAATATTTACAGCAATCCATTTTAATTCACCAAAACAAAAACACCTACATGTAAACATCTTCAATCAAAATCAGAAGCCATGAGAGACATGCTTGGTGTAGCAGGAGAGTATGATGGTGATCACCATCATCTATCTATATCTTCTGGTTTTTATTTTACTCTCTTGAAATATATTTTTCAAAGTAGATTTTGGGAACAATTGTAGAA
Organism: Ascarosepion bandense; assembly: GCA_037127315.1. NCBI lineage: Eukaryota > Metazoa > Mollusca > Cephalopoda > Sepiida > Sepiidae > Ascarosepion > Ascarosepion bandense. Next base: position 2,752,374 of record JBBBDQ010000275.1, read on the forward strand.
TAAGCTAGTAATTCCTCTATAACTTTACTGGTCTCTTTTTGTATTTGTTTATGTCTGGATTACAGGCAGATAAGTTAATATTGGCATATCTTTTATCAGAATGTTTAAGAAACAGAAAAAAGTATATATGTACATATAAGTGTGTATTTCTATATACATACGTACTAAGATGTCACTTTATAAAAAGCAACAACTTTTTTTCTTGTAAAATAGAACAAATGTTACAGATATTTAAAACAAAATGAAAGAAATAACCAAATTACAAGAGAAAATAAAAAAATGCTGAACTTACTTTTTCATTGGCCAAGTGGAGAATGCAAACAAATGCAATAGGAACACTGATATTTTTGGCCATGAAGCTTGGCACATGATTGGGAAGTTGCTTCACCATGTCACTAAAGAGGACAGACGTCTTCATAAGAGGCACATCTTCTGTACTTTCCTCTTTAGACTGTTCTATATTTTGATTTTGGTTTTCCTGACATACATAAATATATATTACAATTTAGCAAAACTTACACACACACACATTCCACTAATAAATTTATGTCGGGTTAGACAATATATATCCTTTCCTGACAAAACTACTGCTCATTATAATGTGGGCTATTTAAAAACAATGACAAAACTCAAAACCAAAGCAATACAAAGTCGAATGAGATTGGTAAGGTTACAAATCTAGAGGCATTGGCTGCCAAAAATTTAAAGCTGAGCATTTCTTTATGTAAAATTGTAACTATATATCGAAGATGGACTCCAATGATAAAACCATTGTAAGTCTGAAGAAGTCCGTTTAAGGCATGAAATAATGCATAGCATAGGTTTTAAAAAATTTTTTTTACCATTCAATTACACACACACACACACACACACACACATATAACTGTGCATTATGAGCAGGAATCTCTCTTATGTCAGTCACCTTTAGTGAAACTTGCGTGTACACACACGTTAGATTTTATGTAATTCAGTGTTCTCTTGAATGGTCTGCCATATAGCTTGATTTGGGATTGAATCGTTTCCTGTGCATCCCATAACCACACCCACCTTTTGGTATTTGTAATAAACATTTCACAATTTTTGAAACAACTGGTTTAAAGAAAGTGTGTGCAAAGTAATTTTTCTCTTTCCGGAAAAACTGCTGTTGAAATTGTAATGCTTCAAAAAACCTTTTCATGAAAAATTGTTAATCAGGTGAAAAAAAAAAGTGGCATGGTGATATTCAAGAAGAACAATAACGGTAATGTTATTTGCCGTTTCCCTGTAAGGAAACATTTGGCATTCATTGATCGAGCAGCCAGTACTATTAGAATTTATAAAATTGTTCTCTTAAAATAATTTTAAAGGAAAACAGGTTTCTCAAGTCCTCCAGTAGTTTTTATCTTTCTTTCCGGTAAGATCGGAGTTTCTCCCATTAAATTTTTATTTGAAGTAGTGCGGAGTGTCAACATCTTGATTATGTCCTTATTTTCTCTTTGAGTTACATGTTACATCTATTTTAGTTTGCTGCTGCTGCTGTTGAAAGTTTCCAACTGATGTAGTGTCTATTATTTTGGTACAGTTCTTTGTCATTCTGTAACACGAGCCCACAATGTTCAAAGAGGGATGATCTTTGCCAACACCCTCAGGTTTCACTCACTCAAGCAATTTCCATACAGCAAAAATGTCAAAGACTTAAAATTTTACTAGCCTAAGCTGATCAAAAAGGCCATAATGGAGAGAAAAAAAAAAAAAAAACAACAACAAACAAACAAACAAAACAAACTATGTATACAAGTGATTTTTTGGCAAATATGGTTTTATAGGAAAGCCTTGCCAAAGTCAAATAGATAAAGTTCAATCAGTTACCAGAATATTAAGGCTTATATTCTATCCCTATAAACACAAATTGATCAAAGACTAAGTTAATCTATATCTAATGCATAAGTGATTCAAAAAGGACCTGAAACTTATTTCAGTAATATTCAAATAAATCCCAAGTGACTAATTTTTGACTGATATTTCTCTCATTTTATTTTGCTGAGGTAAAAACTGTTTTTTTTTTTTTTTTTAGAAACGACTGAAGTATTCGGTTGAAAAGACCTTTAAACCTAAATTAAAAGAAAAAAAAAAAAAAAAGGCTTCCTTACTTTGTTTTCTTCTGGTATGGTGTGTGTCATCAGTTTCCACAAGGACTGTTTTAATCTGCGAACATCGACTTTTTTGGCCGTTTTTGCATAAGAGATATTGATTTTTTCCACCTGAAACCAAATGAGCAGAAATTATTTTTTGTTGTTTAAATCCATGCTGTTGCATTGGTGAAACTCATTACAGCAAAGATCATTGAAATCTTTTTTACCTTTACGAGTTGAAAAGAGAAAAAGTTGAGATGGATTAAACATCATCTCAGGTGCCAAGGTGTTTAGGTTTCTCGCCTGGCTCATCCAGGTGAAAGAAAATGTGCAAGACTCTACTTAACGCAGCAAAGTTGTTTATGAATTTGCAAAACTATTTGAAAAATTTGAAAAAGGATCTTCAAAGATTGTTATAAGTTGATTGAGGAAAGAATAAACTCTTTGAGAGAGTTTTACAAGCAAGCAAATGTGTGATATTTTTGGACAAAAGAAATTTAGTTAAGTTTGAATTTTGCTTAACAACATATCAACCACTGTGGGTTATTTAATGCCAAAAAAGTGGGGTTTTAAGGTATGCTTTTTAATGTTTGGTTATAGAGAGAAGGTTGATTTAGTCAGATTTTGATGAAAAATTTATTTTTTATTTTAGAAAACTGAAAATGTCTTCTAGTTTTGTATTCAAAAATGTATTATGGCAATAATTTTTTTTTATTCAAAAATGTATTATGGTAATAATTTTTTTTTTATTCAAAAATGTATTATGGCAATAATTTTTTTTTATTCAAAAATGTATATTTTTTTATAAAAGCCTATTCTTATGTATATAGTTCTATAAAAGTGTATTTTTATACTTTCATAGTGTTTTGACCCCAGTTTTGGGGTTAACTATTTGTCCATAGCTGGGACCCTAACAGGTGCTATCACTCCAGGGTCAGCGTGGACCTGGGAACAACATTAATTAAAAGGTGGTTCCATGCTCCTCACAAACCTCCCATTCCGAGTCCTTGCTGACGGATTCGAGAAATTAGTTAAGAAAATAGAAAAGATACATAAATAGGTAAACAAAGTCTGATAATAAAAAAAAAGTATTGCACTATGGCAAAAGCTAAAGTATGCAGAGTGAAGCAGTTTGGCACAAATAAACCTCAAACTCTGTCATGCATTCACACTAAATTATAACGTTCTTGCCAACTTCCTGTTGTTTGGAAGAAAAGTGTGTCAAGTGTCATGGCCGCACCACACTAGAGGTCTCATCAATGACCATGGCTTGTGCAGAAGCTTTTAGCCATACACAACATTTCCCAGATTCAACAACCACCATATTCCCCAGATTTCACCCCTTGCAACTTTTTACTCTTCAAAAATAAAATCTTGCTTGAAATAAACAAGATTTCAAGATGTCGAGAAAATCCAAGAGAATGCGATGAGGCAGCTGCTCGATATCCCTGCAAGAAAGGAGTTCCAGGAATGCTTCCATCAGTGGAAACCATGCTGGATAAAGTATGTGGCTTTAGAAAGGGATCTACTTTGAAGGAGATTAAATGCAAAGTTAATATACATAGTAGTTTTCTTTTTATAGCACCAGTCCCAATACTTTTTGATCAGACCCTGTACAGAAAAAAATCTGTAATTTGTACTAAATTAATAAAAGCCCTAATAAATTTATTTCTAAATTTGGAAGTGACCAAACAGGCTGAGTGGGGGCTGTATTTAGTTACAGCAGGCGATCATTTTTAGTAATAGGAGAGAATATTTAAGTTACCAGTAAATGAGGTGATATGATTGAGGGCCAGAAATTGTTTCTAAATATGTAAGTGGCTAAACAGTTGTCAGGTTGACCAATTGATTGTATCTAAAATGACAATTTCGGAAGTAAGAATATGATTATAAAGAACTAAGTATAGTATATTTGTTAATTTGAAAAAAGCAATTAAGATTTTGATTGTGGCAAAATAAAACTACTTGATTTTACAAGCAAATAGGAGTTGTGTGGTACTTTTGGACAAGTTGAAAAAAATCTTCCTTTTCTTTCTTTAGCAGGAATTTAGTTGAGAAAATAGCCCAAACATGGTAGTGACTAGACAGTCGAAGGAGACTCTATTTAGGGGCAGTAAAAGTGATCATATTTAGCAATAGAAGAGCTCTCTCATAATGGAGGCAATATGATTTAGGACATGAAACCTGATTGGAAATGATTCAGGCTAGCCAAACAACCATAGCTAAGGAAATTGCATGATTATAATCATAACCAGGATTCATAATAGTTATGTTTAGCCAGATGCAGACGACAATTCTACTCCTGAAGCTTCTTCTCTCGCACTTCCCGCCTGTGGAACTCACTCCCATATTCTTGCTTTCCTGACGGCTACAACCTTCAGGAATTTAAATGCAATGTCAATACTCATCTATTAACCACTTGACTCTAGTTCTTTCCCCACCCCGTATATCCTTTCCTTTCTCTCCATCTTTGCAACTGTCATCACACCTGCATTCTCATCTTTCTATTGCTCCTTTCTAACCGGTTTGTCTTCCTCTTCACTCTCTTCTAATTAATCTTTTTACACTTATGTAGCCCCCTGCATAACAGTGGAATTACTGCCTTGCTCGGGGTGAAATGATTTAAAAAAAAAAAACAAAAAAAAACCCAAACTAATATAGTGATCCACATTTGGGGATTGAAGCAGTTGTTGGCTGCTTACCAAAGGGATTCTTATCATTTTCAGCTCCATCTCAAAGTAGAGATGTAAAGAAGACCCGATCAACTTGTCACTTTCCTTTGCATGATTTGTTTTTCTTCATGTTGGTTGATTTTGTCATGATGTCAACTGAAATGGGTGGGGAAAAAAAATGGCATGGTTGATTGAGTTTATAGGTCCTAGGTGACAGGGGTCCCCTTGGCATTCAGCAAACAACTGCTTGAATCCCCAAGTGAGGATTGCTATATTCAGTTATCAGAAAAAGACATAATTATTGTGAACCCAGAATTTTTTTTTTACATCCAATCATTTGGCCAGCTTCAATTTCCCTTTGGCCAGACTTCAGATTCTCAATCATTTCACTTCATGAGTCAAACAATTTCCGCTATCACTAAACAAGATCACTTTTACTGCCCCCACTCGCTCAACTGTTTAGCTACTTACATATTTGGAAATAATTTTTGTCCCACTACTAATCCCATGTTTTTTTTTTTTTTTAAATTATTATTATTTATCTCTACTTTTTTTAAACTATTTTCTGAACTAAAAACCAAGTGTAGACTGGTGTCAAGATCTCATAAATTTATAGTTGAGCTGGCTAGATGTAGCCCTAAGTTTTATGCAAACAGCTTATTTTCTCACACTTCTTGTGGATCTTCTTCTCGGCTCCATGGTTTCCAGCCAACTTTAATCTGCAAAAATTTATATGCAATGTCAATCACTATCCACCATCTTCCTGATTAGTCTTCTTTTGTTCTCAATTCTTATTAATGTTTCTGTTCCTAATTCTTCCACAACAATTAACCCCATGTGTCTTAGTGGTTTTACAGTCTTGCTTGGTCTGAACTTGGTTAAAAAATTTCTCTAAGAACATTTTCAGTGGTTATTTTTTATTCGATTTGTACAAAAGTACCACCAACCCTATCATAAAATAATTTTATCTTTCCAGACTCAGCCACCAAGTAAGCTCAGAAGAAACCCTTAACATGTTTAAATTATATTTGTGTTATGAAGATGTACAAAACAAGCATATTAAAACAAGTACAAATGAAAACACTGTTTGAATGCGATCCATTGTTTTTTTGTTTTTTTTAATCATATCACCCCGAGCAAGGCGGTAATGCCACTGATGTGCAGGGGGCTATGTAAGAGTGAAAAGATTGGAAAAGAGAAAGCCGGAAACAACATCCTAAACAGGGAACAAGGGATGAGCTTCTACACCTGTCCAATAGACGTGGGTGGAATGTGAACCGGGTGATAGTTTAGTCTATCTACTCCAATTGAAAAAAAAAAGAAGAGTGAAAAGATTGGAAAAGAGAAAGCCGGAAACCACATCCTAAACAGGAAACAAGGGATGAGCCTCTTCACCTATAGTTTCTTGTTGTATTACTGTCATGGAGAAGTTGATATGTAAGATATACAGGTATACACCTGAGTGGTCATGCCTACGAGGAAAAAAAAAAAAAAAAAATTTTTTTTTTCCAATGATAAAAGCAAAAACATAGCATTCTGAAATACTGTTATAGTAACTTACCCATTTGACAAATTGAACTCTTCCGAACTATCTAAGTAGCAGTTCTGCTTTGTAGAGCAGAGAGAGTGAAATCTATTCCAGCATAACTGACAGCTGCGCTAATAATTGTTCATTAGTACATGCTTGTACTACTATCTTTGCAATATATTTGTTTCACACTATTCCATCTTTGTGTCTTTATTTCTGGCCCAACGGACCACAATAACTTGGTGACGAGGTCACAACAAATACAATCCCAATAGGCTTAATTACATTACTGTATATATTTTATCAATTAGAAAACACTGACCAATCAAATAAGCTCAAACAACAATTCAATCGAGTGAGGGAAGAGAAGAAGAGAAACCTTCTTACTTTTTGGGGTTGGGCAACTAAGCCATCACCAGTGAGCGTAGACATTTTTGTAGGATCTTCTGTTTCTCCTAACATAGAAATAATGTCGGATTGCTGGCTGGCATTACTTGTGGCACAACTGAATCCAAACAAATCTTCGGAGTTATCATCGTTGTCGTCATAATCCTGTCAGCAAAAGAAAAAATTAGTAAGAAATTAATACAAATGGAATTTACAGACATTTTTGACATTGATTTGAATCAAGAAGAGCTGATGAGTATCATGGGTTTTTCATGGAGAAAAGAATGAAAATAAAATTAAGTACACCAAAGCAAACAAGCTGATTTGCTTTCAATCATTTCAGTTACTTCTGGACCCAGAATATTTTATTTAACTTTTATTATAATTTATCTTAGAAAGGCTTTAGTTTCTAATGCCTAAACTTAGCTTGTATAAGCTGGTATGATGTCAAATGGAAGCACAATTATGAAAACTGCATTGTACTTATTTTCCAAGTGGATAGAGTTTGCCTTGAAAATCAATATTTGAAATTTAGAATTTTTTCCTCCGATTGAAAACTGATCTTGATCAATGAGGGAAATATGTAACTGTCCATCTGTTAAATACAGATTTACTATTAATCCATATGTGTGTGTGTGTGTGTGTGTATATATATATATATATATATTAATATACTTAATTACATTATAATTAATTATATATATATATATATAGATATATATATATATAGATATTAATATACTTAATTACAATAAGGCAGCACTAATAATTACAGACTAAACATCCGAAAATACAATGCTAACTTAACAGTAACTTAAATTGTCAAATAACCCAGGGGACTACCTCATAGGTTAAATAATAATAATAATAATAATAATAATCAAACAAACAAACAAACAAATCGCGCACAAGAACAATACATCTAGTGCTCGTTTGAAAAAAAAAAAAAAAAAAAAAAAAAAAAACCCCAAGACGAAACCTTAACAGTAAAGTGCTCTATACGAAAGTAGAGCAAAACATACAGTACACTAAATCTAAAATTGAGCCACCACCGACTGCGGTTTCACACAATGAATTGTCAGGGCAAGGCTCTGACGATCCGTTGTGTGAAACCGCAGTTGGTGGTGGCTCAATTTTAGATTTAGTGTACTAAATAAAATCAATATATAGCTCCAAGTTATGTTATATTTACAGGTAAAAGTGCTCAATATCAGAGATAGAGCCTATGTAAATATAAACATAAAGCAGTAACAATTGATTGTATGTTTGAAAATAATCTTCACATAAATATTTCTAAAGAATCTCTAACAACATAGGGGAAGCATCAGATCAATTGATGGCTTTCCCAATATTGTTAGGGGTCACAGGTTTGAAATGGCAAACATTTTCCTAACAAAATTTCTCATAAATATTCAGACTGGTATATATATATGAATATACCATCTAATTAAAACCAGAATATCTACTCAAATAAGAGTATCGATTAAAAATAAAACTCAAACAAGTAAATTAAATATATCGGTCGTTAATTCCATTTCATTAATCTCCAGAACATTCCAATACATTGTCTGTTTACATCACAATACATTTTCAGAGCAGAGATGATTATTTACAAGAAATCAGATAATTGTGTTTATAAGGCTTGATTTGGCTTCATTTAAACTGTGAAATCATTTGTGGTCAAGCAGTTAAAAAGCAATACATCAATTGATGGCTTCCTTTATGCTGTTAGGGGTTGCAGGTTCGAAAACTGCTAAATAACATGCATTTTTCTAACAAAATTTCTCAGATATTCAGGCTGGTTGAGTTATATATATAATTATACTGTTTAATTAAAACATTAGAAAAATTAGCTATTATGTTGTACCACAAAAATTACTAAATGAAAGATCAGAAATTATGTTCAGATGCATAAATACATAGTATAATCATATAAACATGGATGCAAGTGTTGTAAGATCCTTAAATAACTCCTCCCTAATTTTCTAAATTTTCAGTTGTTTATAAGCTCCAGTTAAGTATTCGTAAAAAAAAATCCCCTTTTGTGCATTTAAAAATGGTAAAATCAGTTTTAAAAATTGGGTGTGTTCAAAAAGTCCCTGTTACATGAACGTTCTAAAAAAAAAAAAAAAAAAAAAAAAAACAGTTATTGCAAATCACCTGAAGACACCACATGGTAGAAACCTAGGTTGCATAATAACTCATTTACAAATAATGAATATATATATATATATATATATATATATATATATATACACACACACACACACACATATATACATGAGAACTGTCTATCTACTGTTGCCTGTTTGACTACTTGTGTGTTGCTGGTAACTCTTTATCTTATAGGATAATGGTAGAATTGTATTTGTCTATATTTCTGAGGTGAGGTAGTATTTACAGTATTTACATTATTCATCTTTGTTGCCATTTGTGTAACGTTTCAGCTTCAAAATTCCTAGCACCTGAAGAAGGCCGGAGTGTACAACAGCCAAAATGTTGTACAAATAGTAACAAAGATGAGGACAATAGTTCAAATAATGTAAATACTGTAAATGGTAGATTAGAAACAGTCCCTCTGAAAGAATTATCTAGAATGACAATCTTGTCTGTAGATAATGCAAGTGAAACTGGAGAGTAGAGCATGAACTTTTTTTTGTCATTTATGTGTTAATTTTATATTTAAAACCCAAAATATTTCGTCATAAACAGATTAAAGGAAAAATAATACATGCTGACCCAAAATTTGATATCACATTATCATTACAGAAAGAATCCAGACTCTTGATTGTACAAAATTGAATTGAAGATCTCTTTGCTATATCTATTCTACATTTCATTATAAGAAAGTAGGTCTGAAAAATATATGTGATTATCTTAAAATTTGTTTTAACCTGACAATATTAAGAAGGGAGATGAGAAAAAAAAATGAAGCATTTTTGGTTAAAAATTATGTAAAATAGAATGGTTCAGATGTTCTTGTTGGGGAAAGCTTATTCGTCACCTTATATACCTTTTGTTACTTCCATGGCAAATGTTCTGATGAATTCCATTCTTTAGTTCTATCAGTTCAGACCTTTACATGCCATGCCACAGAGCTGAATCACCTTCATTGGCTCCATACTCCAAATGGAAAAAGAAAGTTCCAGTTTTTTTCTTCCAAAAATGATATTTTGTAGAACAGACTCCAACATGGCTGCTTACCTGAACATGGCAATCTTAACCTCTTCAAGTATACAGCCAATTGTTATCTATCCTCCTAATCCTCATGATTTTCTCTTACCATCTCCGCTTTCATTCATATCACACACCTCATTCATCATAACCATTTTAACAGTAACTCTCTACCTTGAGTAACTCTCAAGCCTTGTATCAGCCTAACTTTAGTATAGAAACAAAAAAAAAAAAAATCTCAGAGACATGTAAAAGTAAATTTGCTGTAAAAAAAAAAAAAAAAAAGAAGTATTCTGAAAGTTCAGGGTTATAAAAAAAAAAGCCTTGAATTTTACACTAACTCATAAGGAATGAGAAATTACAGAGAAACAAGTTTAGCACGAGACTGACCTGGTTGAAATCAGGACAAAAGTTCTGCTTGTCATTGTCATTGTCATAATCATAGCCAACAACCAAATCATCATCAGTGGTGGCAAGTGTGGCTTGACGACGAACCTGAAGAATATAACAACGAGGCATTAAAAAAATAAAAAATAAAAGAAAAAGTGAACAGGATTTTCTTCTTTTTGACATATTCAGCCTTCCATAAATAATAATATCAATCATTTTTGTTTGTGGGTCATATTTAGTTCAATACTAGATTTAATGAGAAAATCAAATATAAAAAAGAAAAACAAAACAATGGACAACACGCAACAGACTCAATAACTTCTAAACACTTTAAGGGCGGGAGCGCCCAAATACACCCTTATAGCTGGGAGTACCTGAATGTGTCAGTAATAGGGTAGCACTATATTTCAATACATAGGGAAGCACCTATCACATGTTTAACTAAGTGCCAGAAATCTACAACTTTTACCAAATTGTAGATTTTTAAAACCATATCTCATAACTGTAATATCAAGGAGATTATATTGGTGTCATTTGAAAGAGAAGTCAATTTACTTTCATATAACATCAACTTGTAAGTTTTGATTTTCAACAGCTTTTGAGATCTAACATTTTAATTGCACTAAAATCACATTCAGATTTTTCAACAATTCAGCCAGGACTCCAGGGGTTTAACATTATAATAAAGAGAGTTACTGTTAACAAATAGCAATTGTCATTGGTATGAATAATGACTTTTACTTATCTGAATGACTGGTGAGATAAAACCTTATAAATTTCTATCTAACCATTTTATTCTATATAGAAAATAACTGGTAATGAAAAGAAAAAAAGAGAATCAGTTCAGGTTAAATGATAAAAGAAACAGAGACATTAAAAAAAAAATTAATTTTGCTGAAGCAGTGTCAAAAAGTTTTGCACAAGGAAGTTGATTACCATTTCGTCTAAATTTACATGTTTTGGAGCAGAATAAATCTTTTTATTCAATACCAACATGGCAAGGAAGAAAGTGTTTTTCCGAGATTATAACAATAAGTGTTGAATGACAAAGAGAAATGTTTTCTTGTGTTTTTGAACTTGTATCAACAGATGCTGCTGCTATGAGTGCCAGTAGTGGCAGGTTAGTTGAATTACTACAGAAATTTATAAATATGCACACTGAAATAATGTCTGGATAAAAAGTGGAACCAGTTGTCATGACATAAAATCAGACTCAATTATAAACCCAGCACATTTACTTAGATTCAATAAAAAAAACAACACACAAACAAAATTTGAAGTGCTGTCAAATTCAAATGCGAATCTGACAACTATCAGCAGTACAATTTTTTTTTTTTTGCTGGTTTTCTTTTTCAAATGCCAGCTAATCGTGGGTTTCCAGATTTCTGAAAATTGCTATCACTTTGTAGGAAAGATAAAGTGGTTGGTAACCAGTCTAGGAAAAGGAACACTGAATTCAAAACCAGTTGAGTATGGGGCTCACGTCTCTACCCTGTAAAAACTTACCTGCTATGGAAACTACAGCAGCAATTTTCCCTTGTGAGGCTGAGGCTTTATACTCCACATAGAGTGAGGATTTTTTCTTTTTCTTCTGACAGACAATTAAAAATATTAGTAAATCCCAGTATATTGTGTAAACACGACTGATGTCTGATATTAATTAAACCCATGACTAATTTATTGATGATTTACTATTATTTTGCTGCTGTTGAAAATAAAAAAAAATTGATCCTGGTAAGCAGATTATTTCTGAACATAAAATTTCCAGCTTTTGACAGAAACAATAGTGACATTAAATGTAGCAGACATGAATGAAAAATCTTTCTGCTGCAAAACATTTTTGAAAAGTCATTAAAAAAAAAGAAAAAGAAAAAAAAAGTGCCATCTAAAGACTGGAAATGACATTTTTCAACACAGTTATTCTACTGCAGTTTTTCTTGTTATAATTATATGAACTACCAAAAATATTGTAAAGAGAATTATTACCATGATGCTAGGCTTCCAGAAACATCCAAAGAGTGCATGTGGCTGGTAGTTTAGCATTTTGGGCAAAAGAAGACTTGTAGTTTCCATAACCTCCAGGCGTTTCTTTGTCAGGACACAATTACGAGCCTTCTTGAAATCTGATTGAAAATCTTTCTTCTGTTCAAAGTCAAGTTGGAACTTGACTTTTTTCACTGATGTCTTTGCTTGTGAAGGTTTGCCGCTGACTGTATCTGAAGAGAAAGTACCAGGGAGTAAAATTCAATTCATTACTTCTTTTGAAAATATGAATAAATAATAAAAAAGAAGCCCAACTTCTAGAATGAAATAAATTTTAAAATAAATCCAATACTTTTCATATAATGAAAGTGAGAATTAAAAGTAAATTATTATAGACTAAGTGATTTTGCTTGTCTTAGTAAAAAAAATTATTAACCTAGTTTCATATAGCAAAAATCTAATAAAAAAAAAAAAAAAAAAAAAAGTTACTTTGGAAGTTATTAGGCATTTTCAAAAAGGAATATTAAAATTTACACCAGAAAGCCAATAAATATTTCATTGGCTCATTTGCTTATCTAGTAACAAATCTGAGAGGCAGAATTAAACTGATCCCTAAAATGGGGGTTGCCAAAAGTTATCTAATGCTAGTGTGTGTATGTGTGTGTGTGTATTACATGTCGTCTTTCTGATCAGAGTACAATTAAACAACATTTCTCTGAAAAACATAAACATGTAGGTAATATCAGACAGATTTTGATCAACAATACAGTGATCCTTACTCATACACACAGTAAGAGGAACCTGCAGATATTGGTGGCCATGTACATCAAATCTAAACAACCAACACTCAATAAAATCACCTTTAAATCCGGTCATAACATATTACATTGCATGTGACTATATGGTTTTGTTGTCATTTTGCGCTATCATGTGGTGTGATGTCATAAAACCGCATCGCAAATTTAAGAACTGTGTTTATTATTTTTGGTAACTTTTGCCATTGCCAAGCGGAGTTTTATGTCAACACAAAATAAAATCGTCGGTGATGGTGGATGTTATATTTCAGTCTAAACAACCTCTCTGAAGATGGCTCATGTGAGCCGAAAGCTTAGAAGAAAATCAATAAATAATTATCCAAATGTTGGAGAATTTTTGTCTTTATTTTCAACTGAAATTAAAGCAAAAATACAACATTTAGAACGGCTCATGATTAAACATAATAGACATTCATTGTCTTATATTTAACAGCATATGTTTAGAAAATTACTTGCTGCCTCGATACACTAAATATATATTTCTTCTAAGAAATAGTACAAACTAATGGGCTAGGAGTTCACTGTTTGTAGTGATTTACTTTATTAAGAGTGCTCGATACTTAGAGCATTATATATGGTAATATTTTTATAATAAGTTTATAATGAAAAAATAGTTTACTGCAACACAAGAGCCATTGTTTCAGTACTATCTTATTAGCACCTCATCAAGCAGTGAAATATTTTCTATGTTAGGAATCATTACATATAGAAGCTCAAAAACAACACAATTTTACCAAATCCAGGCAATTAAGGCTGGGGGAGGATTTTCGGATGGTTTGTCATAATGAACCAATAGAAAGCCAGGTTATGATGGATAGAAGAATTTTGACTGTAAGGGTAAAAGGCGGTAGAGACTTGAAATGACTTGAGACCCAGATGTCAGTGATGAAATAAATTGAATGGTACATATGTAGCATTTAGTAAGTCTGAAAAGTTATCACATGTTCTCATGAAACGGTTACAGGATTTTCTTTTAGATACTAGATTTTACTCATAATCATCAAGAAATAAAACAATCATACAAAAAGTTATTTTTCACTTAAAATAGTGAACAAATGACAAAGACAGGAAAGTTTTTTTTAAAAAAATACACTGTACATCAAACATATGTCGTTGACTTAGTGAGTGATCTATCTGTTAACCAAAACAAATTATCAGAAGATGGGAGACTCAATCAATTTATGCTAGAGAATAGATTATAAATTATCAAGTTATATTAGGAAAAATTAACTATACTTTAGGATATATTTTAAACGATGATGACAGATGAAAGTTACTCTGCTATATGATGGCCAGTTACTACTCATTTCTGCATACACCCATCTGCCAAGGTGATTAACCAAACCCTATTACAAATGCCTGCTCTGTTGCTTAGACTGAACTATGCTGAGCAGGTTTTAGTTTCTGGAAGAAAAGCATAATCTGGGGTGGTCAATTTTTTGATCAAAGCCAGTTTACTAATCAATGATGGCTTCCAAAAAGTTCCTCCTACCCAATTTCACTCACAGGGCTTGGATCAAACTATGGAATTGTTTTTAGGCGATCTCCAGAAATACTGGATTTGCCTCCCTTTTTAACTCACACATACACAATAAAAGGTGAAGGAAATTTTAAATGCTAGATTTTACACATAATCATCAAGAAAAACAATCATACAAAAATATAATTTGAAATTTCTCCACACAGCAAATATTAATGAGTGTCAATGCAACTTACTTCGAGCCAATGGATGAATTTTCCAATGAGATGGGCCCTTCCAGGTCTGCAAAAGTTTCTGGTTGAAGAAAGAATATTCAGATGGAACAGAAGCCAAGAAATCCACCATTGAACGAGCATTGCTAGAGGAAAAGATAAGGATTGTGATGGTACTGATCATGATGATACACATCTTATTTGATAGATATTTGTAAAATAAGCATGGAAATCAGTAAAAAAATGGTGTACAGGGTATAAAGGACAAAAAAAAAAGAAGGGGGGGTGTTATTCAGACAATGGAACCAATTCCTTGCTTTATTTACGCTCTGGACACATTTTGGTTGGTCCATTCTAAGTGTACTCTCTGTATGGAAAGACAATGGCCATCCACCCCACCCCCACCAAACATTTTTTTCCCAGACAGATAGAAGGCAGCTGCGGAATGGATCAACTAAAATGTTGAGGGACCAATAAGAAATGAGGAATGTGCTTGTTTGTCCAAACTTGGAATAAGGATATTTTTTTTTCTCAGAAAAAAAAAAAAAAAAAAAAAAAAAAAAAAAAAAAAAAGTAACAAAGTAGATCTTGTATAACATCTTCCTGGTGTTCAGTTGATTGGTTGATTTTGTTTAGTGGCATATCAACCTCTATGGGTTATTCAATGCCGAACCCTGTATATGTGTGAATTTTATGGCTTCAGCTAAACATATACTATAAATAGATATTGTTGGTATTTTTTTTTTTATTTATAAAAATATATTTTCATAATCTTTTTTGTTTGTGGATTCACTATTTTCCCATAGATTTATGTATAAAACATAAATAAAGCAGATAGATATAACACCAGGCCATAAAACAAAGCCCTCCTTTTTTTACCTTCCTTTATTTTACTAAACGCATTGTGATAGCCTTCAAGACCTAACCAAACGCCTAATATACACAATGCTTCAAGCAAATTACATAAATTGTTTTCCTAATACTATAGTTCATTTAATACGAGTCACTCAAGTTAAAGGGCTAGTGAATGAGGTACGTGATATAAATACAAGAGGCAGTGATAGAAAGTGAAGATTATAAGAATAATGATTAACTCTTGACTTTAAACAAAGATTTATCATATTCAGAGAAGCATCCATGTGGGAGTGTGTTCCACAGAGTAGCAGTTCTTAGGAAGAAGCTTTCTGAGTGGAACTTTTTTCTTACAATTGGAATATAGAGGAAATGAGGATGATTCAACTGTGTAAGTAATAAGGTGCATCTGATAGACAAAGGCTTGAGACAGTCAATTTTTCAATGAGTGTGCCTCTTTTTCTAAGTTTTATTGAATTTTATCCTAACTCTAACAGACTCGTTTCACAGACATTAGTAAGCAATGAACACAAAAAATAATTAAAAGTAACTTTGTTAATTATAATTTGCATTCATTTATGAAAGAAATCAAATGACTTTTTCTGTTAATGAATTATTTTCCAGTGACCATCCAGATGTTTGATGTATTTGCTAGTTTAATCCCAGTAAATAATTCCAGTGATATTATGAAAAAAGCCAGACTATTGTGAAATAGATAGAGAAGATGATAGGTGTATCTCCTGTGTCCCTAATGTATAAAAATCTTAAAGGACGCAGTAAATTTTCCATTTGTGTATACTAGGGATGCAACGAAGTGATACACTGAACAAAACCAACCCATAACAGTTATGACATAGTAAAAGTAATTTGTTGTTTGTTGATATTAGATAAACAACATCAATTTAATTTAAAATTTAACATATCCTTTCTATAACCAAAAACAAATCATTTATCCCCTGAACTAGATATTGATGGTAATTAGCAAATAGATATTTCATTTTTTTAAACATTTTGTGTTTTTGTTGTTAATGTATGTTTTAAAACTATGAGTGCAAAACGTTTTAACAAGTGAAGACATTTTCATTTAACATTCACATTCAGGTCACTGTTCGAAAAACATTTAACAGGGCTTAAAAAATGTCTTCAGACAAAATAAATTTTCCTGAATGGGTTGGTACAGACTGGAGGGAGGCCAATAATTTTTATGATTTTAAAAAATAAACACTACATTAATCCTTTCAAATACATTTCATAAGTTCTGCCTTTCTTTCAATTGCTATTTCCTTGCAGTGGAATGTGTGGCTGGCATGAAATCAACATCAATGTCACCTTACCAAAAACTTTCTTAGTTGTGACTTTGTGACTTTTTTTGTGAAAATTTACTTGCCAACAGCTGCTTTAAATACTGTTTTTGTTTCAAATTATTGATTCACTTGGAAAAAACAAACAAAAATCTTTTGTTCTGTCAATTTAAAAACATTGTTGTCATAAGTTCTTAATTTAACTGTAAGTGTAAATTACTGTTTTTGTTTCGTATTAATAAAAAAAAAAAGCTGTCAATCGAAGCGATTTATCATGATTAGATGATGCTAAAAAGCAAAAAAACACAAATCACTTTTGTCTTTAGCCCTGCAGTTTAACACAAAAAATTATTAAAAATCTTTAGTTGAGACCCAGTGAATCTCTTGGGGACACAACCAAATCACCACTGTGGGTCCTGGGGACTCAATACATTAACAACCCATCAGCATCACTGAATATATTTTCTTTATTCTCATGAATTAAAGGATTTTACCTTTTATGTTGATTATTTAAGAAGAAAAAACAAGAAAAAAAGAAACCTGATTGAAGAAAGTGTCGTCTTTAGTAACTGGTCACCATCTGTGATTGAAGCTATGTTTTCTTTCGCAGGAATATTTACATTATTTCCAACTGTAAAAATAAAATAGTTTATTAATTTACAAAAAGATCGTCACATCAGTAGGGGCTTCCGAAATGGAGAAAAAATGGATAAGGCTCTTAAGTTATACATATTCGGGGGCTGTACACTATACACAAGAGATAATATTAAACTAATTTGCAATATCAATTAGGGTATAAGGATCACCTTGGGTTACACCAATTTATTGATATTTGCTAATTATTAATAAATAATAATATAAATTAATAAAATTTAAATTCACTATGTCTACAATGACTAATGATTCTTAAGCCAAGGATGACATCTCTTGTGATGTAAGATTAAGTTATATTTTGTAGTGAATCCAACAACAATGTTGGCCAAATGCAGGATGGTTACAAAGAATAGAATGTTTTACCTAAACCAACAATTTCTTCATCTTCATCTGTGCCTCCATCATCAAAATTGGCATTTTCACAACCATAATCTTCCTCATTATCATTTGGGATGTCTTCTGCCTCAGCTTCCGGATCAAAAGCATAATTAGAATTGATCTTATCCATAGCTTGCATTGTCTACAATGAAACAGAAATGAAGAATTAATGTCTGTGTAAAGTTGCACAAATATTATTAAATACAGATTCTCAATGAAAACTATCATAAAAGTTGATAAGCACAAGAGTGTTAAAAACGTGAATAACTTGTTTTTGTTGAATCCCTTGCAGAAAAAAAGAAGATACTGCTGAGATTTGCCTTTTTTTTAAAATTTTATTTTAACTTTTTGGTCCTTTCAACATCATACTCCTTCTTGACAGTAACTCAGTCAATACTGATCGGGTATTGAGTTTTGTGCCATTTGTCAGCAACAATTTTCCTCATCTTAAGTAACACATTGCAACTCCTCTGGCAATTTATAGTCTAATCACAGATTAGTTCACCAGCTTCTACAGGTTTCCATTTAAAAAAAAAAAAAAAAAAAAGGAAGCAAACAATATTTCTTAAGAGAGCAAACACATTTTGCCCTCATGAGAAATATTGCAACATGTTTGGTTTGAAGTGGTAAGTAAACATTTTTAATTTCTCTTACTGAGATACATATTTATACACACATAAAACCAATTGATATCAGTAAGAAAAGTGATTTGATTGACAAAAATCACAAGGAATTAATAGATAGATTGACATTTGCTTGGTTTAACTAGGGTCAGAAAGGTTGACATATTATCAGTCAGTTAAGTGACATATATGATAAACACTTGGGTGATCATGTCTTGAAAGAAACATGACTGACTGGACAGATGATTATCCCGCAGTATGTTGCCATTGCTTTCTGCAATAGACTGGTCGCCGACCAAGGCTATAGAACCCAACCTGCCTTGTTATTTAACCCATAACTGGAGGGAAGAGGTGGATTAATACCTTTCCCAAGAGTATTTGTGCGTAAGTGAATGCAAGGAATTCAACTGGAATCCAAAATCGGCTCTCCGAGACATATTATGCTAAAAAAGCTGATATATACCTGGTTTATGTAGAAGTCAAATAACTTACCTTTCAACATGGCTGTCTCCTTTTGTCTCCCTGTAAGAAGGTGAACATTCAAGAATGTGGATATTGTGCTAAATATTTATGGAGCTTAATGTACACGCTGAAGTTATCAGCCAATCAATGCTTACGGAATAGACTTGCCTGTAACAGAATGGAATCTCCCAGGTTATCATTTAAACCACCTACTAATTTGCCCTGGTGGTTTTTTTGGTCAGTCGGACTCAACTTCTATTCTAGTTGAGTACTGGCTGTTTCTTCCACAAGATTTTTACAGTTTACACGATGGGTCAAAAAGACATTGTTCATTTCTTTTGTCTTCAGTTTTCTCCACATCCATGGGGAGTTTGTCCAGTATTCACTGCCATATGAGGATGGATATCACATAGTAATCCAGTGCTTTTTTCTTTGTTTCTAACAAAATCTCTGTCACTCAACATTTTTGGAATGCTTCTCTCGCTAGTTAAATGTGTGTTTGGATTTTGGTGTCACATATTCCAACCTCTGTTAAAACACTTCTCAGATTTCTAAATTTCTGTACTTGCTTGATGCTGACATCATAAATTTTTTTGGTGTCATCAATTAATACAATGTCATCTGCATATCTTATACTTTTAAGAATATGCCAACTGATAATAAATCCTGTTAGTGTCTCCATGCTGTAGAGGTAGAGTAAGTCTGGAAAGAAGGCACATCCTTGTCTTATGCCCTTTTCTATTTTTGTCTACCTCAGTCAGTTAAGTGCCATATGTGATACACGCTTTGGGTGATCATGTCTCGAAAGAGACATTACTGACTTAGCAGAAGATTATCCCGCAGTTGCCATTGCTTTCTGCAGTAGACTGGTTGCTGACCAATCTGTTTTATTATTTAACCTATAACTGAAGGGAAGAGATGGATTAATACCTTTTCCAAGGGTATTTGTGCGTAATTGAGTGCAAGGAATCCAACAAGAATTCGAACCTACTCAACTCATTTCCTATCCGTATGCAGGCAGTTTGCTCCCTGTATAAGTTCTGGATTACTCTAACATCCTTTTGAAATAGATCAAGCTTACCTAGCAGTTCAAATAGAACCTTGTTAAATACTTTTGCATAATCTGTAAAACATAAGTGCACATCCTTCTGCATTTGTATTGTTCTCTCTCTCTCTATCTCTGATATCACTCTTAGCTCACTGGTACCCCCTATATATGAATTTCCTCGAGCCACAAGATTAGCAACTAGGTCCCACCCTTTTACTGTGAAGCCAATAAATTGTAAATGCAAATTCTACTCCAGCAGCTTTTCTCGCACTTCACGCCTGTGGAATTCTCTTCTGCATACTTGCTTTCCTGACAGTTACAATCTCCAAGAATTTAAATGTAAGGTCAACAGTCATCTTCTGTTTCATTAACTTACATTCTCTCTCTCATGCTTTTCTACAACCACCCCACTCTCATCAGTACTCTCTTCCCTCTCCTACTCTCTTCCTGACACCCCCTGCAACCTCTCTCTTCATAACATTCCTCCTCGTCCACCACACTCATCAGTAATCTATTCCCTTTCCTACTCTCTTCCAGATACCCCCCTGCAACCTCTCAATCTTCATAACATTACTCCTATGTAACCCCTTGCACAACAGTGGCAGTAAAGATTTTAAAAAAATTCTAATCATAAATATCACATTTCTTGTTCTGGTTTCCTTGATAAAGTAAGTGATTTCTTGTCCTATTTTCAGTCTATTTCTGCTTCATACTCTATTCATCAGGACTCACATTTTTAGTTTGGTTATGTGGCTCATTAAATTGATTTTCTGATGCAGATGCATTTATTTGCACCTATTTGCTAAAAGGCATGAGTAATTTTACAAACATTCATCCAAGTAGATAAACAAAAAATACGAATAAAAAGAAGAAGAGAGTGCCATACCTCGTCAGCTTCATTCCAATTATTAAACTTGAAATTAGAAAAGGATGGACAGATTTCGGATTTGTAGAAATTCTCTTTTTCAAAGAAGTCTGAAAATAAAAATCATCAAGCTGATTATCGTTTTGCAACAATCTCATTAAGTGATTCTGATTAATATTTGCCAGACAATATATACAAAAAGAATCTGTTCTTTTTGCTTATTGCCCCCCCCCCCCCCACACACACACCTCCCACCCCACAGAGTCTAGTACTTTACAGCTAATCCAAATCATGGCTTACCTAACCTCTCCTGTTTAGAAACACACAAAAGTTAAATTGCAATGCAGTGGTGAGAGAACAAAACTGAACTTTTGTTTTCTGTTACAAATGAAATTAAAAATGAAAACACTTGACTTGATATTGACTACTTTCATCTTGTTAGATCAGGAGTCCTGTAATCTGTTAAGGTTTTAGGCGCAACATATATGGTGCTGACTATGGCAAGATAGCTTCATGGATCCCATCCTGCTTCAAGCTGATTTTGAATTTAGAGTTCTCTGTCTCCGAGACTGGTTCTCTCCTCAAAGCAAAAAAAACAGTCAGCTGGAAGAAGGAAAAAGAATGAATTTCAACTTTTCCCCTAATAGTATTTGTGCAAATGCATGTGAAAACTACAGCTTTGTTTAAAATACTTACAAAGAAAAGGATGGTAAATGATTTTATCTGTTTTAAGTGTTGTTTTTTTTTTTTTTATAACCAGACAAAAACTTCACTGAAGAAAACTAGAAATAGACTGAAAGTAATTTTTTTAACCCAAAATTTTTGTCTCCTTGCTTGTTCCTGATTGGTTAATTCAGCGACCAATAAAAAGACCTTGCTCCATCCGGTAATATTTTACTGTTACTCCCTCACCCAACTCTGAGACTTGTGACTGCCATTTGGCTCTGTCAAATATATCATATTTCTCAAATATGATATATTTCCAACAACCTGTGTGGCTATTCATTATTTAAGCACTGATATTTTTCTTCTCATCTCAACCTCAAATTACTCTATTATTGCATATCCACAATGT
The DNA here is from genome assembly GCA_037127315.1 of Ascarosepion bandense. NCBI lineage: Eukaryota > Metazoa > Mollusca > Cephalopoda > Sepiida > Sepiidae > Ascarosepion > Ascarosepion bandense. The sequence goes on from JBBBDQ010000275.1 coordinate 2,774,384, forward strand.
TACAGCAGACAGTTTGAAAATATAATCTAAATTTTCTTCTTGAGTCATTTGTTTTAGAATAACATATGGATACACCTAAAGATCTAATACTGGCTTCAAATCCAAAGTCAACTGTTATCTATCATACATACCCTCATAATCTATAATCTCCTCCTCTCACATTCATAAAATAATCTCATTCAGTAAACCTCTATCTTAAGTGGCTCTTGGGCTTTTTAGTGGGTGATCAATCGTTTAAAAAAAGGGGGGGGGGTAAGGATTTTACCAACAGCACAAAACAAGACAAACAACTTGGATTACAAGGTTTGCTATTTCTCCCTGCAGACATGGTTAAAAAAAAAAACTGAGTTACCCTTAATTTCCGACATGCCAACAGGGTCTTTGTTAGTTTTGCTGACAGGTTGGTTTTCTATGTCATCAATAATTGTGGTGGAGTCCAGAACTAATTCACTGCTGTCTGTATAGCAACTCAAGGCACTGAGTAAAAGGCCACTAGAAAGGCCTTCAGCAAAGGCAGTAGTCAAGGATTTGAACAAAGGGTCCATCTGCAAGAAGAGCACAATAAATCAGAATAAGTTTTATTTTCATTTAAAGAAAAAGAGAGTTTAAAAGCGAAGAAAGACAAAAATACAAACAAATGAGTCAAATAGAAAGAAAAATAAATGTTTACAAGATACCTAATACGGTTTCCCATTGTCCTGGGGGGTTGGGCAGAGAGTTTAGTGACATTAGAAATGTTTGGACCATGATCTATATCCTCACAACTGGATCAACCTTTTACTGTGAAACCAATAAAATGTAAACGTAAATTCTACTCCAGCAGTTTCTTTTCTCACACTTCCTACCTGTGGAATTTCCTTCCGTTAACTTGCTTCCCCGACAGCTACAATCTCCAAGAATTTAAATGTAAAGTCAATAATCTTCTATCTCACTAACTTGTATACTCTCTCTCATGCTCCTTTCTCCATCCACTCCACTCTTATCAGTATTCTCATCCTTCTCTTACCCACTTCCTGACACCCCCTATAACCTGTCACTCTTTCTCATATGTAATCCCTTGTGCACCAGTGGAAGTAAACTACCTTGCTTGGGGCAATGTGATTATTATTATTATTTAAAAAAAAAAACAAAAAAAACACCACCTTTCCTGGTTGACACACAAATTCTTAATGTTGTTTTTAGCGTTTCATTTCCAGTTGAATTTTTGGCACAATAGGCAATGCAACCAAAAATAATCCTTTTTTTTTTCTGTAAATTTTTTTTATATTACTATAATTAAGCTCTTCAGGTCAAAAATATCAAATAAAAAACCTTTTTTTTTGTTAAATTTCATAAAACTTAATAGTGGATTCTAGTTTGCCACATAAAATAATCCTCACCTACCTACAAAACCAAAATATAACCAAACCACGTGATTTCTTAAAATGTAATTAAATAAAAATATTTTTGAAATTCATGAGTTGGAATTATTTTTTCATATATTCATCAATTAAGCAGTCATGATTATAAATTTCAAAAAAAATTTTTTTATTTTCTTCCATTGAAACAAATCATATTGCATGAGTATATTTGTTTTCACTTATTTAGGGGCATCAATTTACAATGAAATTACATAGTAAACGGGACACCCCCTACTAACTTTCATAAAATTTTAAAAAGAAAATTTTTCCTTTGATAATTTTTATCTGGAGAGCTTAATCTATGGTAATATAAAAAACATTAAAAAAAAACCCAAAAAAACCCTATTAATTTCTGGCTGTAGTACCACTTGGAAAACTCTACCAAAAATTCAACTAGAAATCAAGCTCTAAACACACAAATGATAGTTTAAAAGACAAAAAAATAACAGATAGATGATATCAATTAGAATTTCTTTTATGCTGTGTCATTATGAAAGTTCAGTAAATACTAGAAAAATTATCATAAAAGACTGTGACTATGAATGTCCAGGTATAATTTTCATTGAAGCAAAAACAACTTTGATGCTGTGAAGAACTGACCTTTAAAGACTGAAACATAAGCAAAAAGAGGAAAACTTACTTCATATTCAAGTTCAAAGGTATCCAAGTTGATGTTTTTTAAATTCTTTTCGATAAATTTGTTACGTTGAATCTATAGAGAAGTGAGAGGAAGAAGTATTTTAAATTATTTATTGGAGCAAAAATGTTAAAAAAAAGAAACTGAAATAAAAGAACTGAAATATAAAATTACTTTAAAGGATTTTTTCAAAGTTTTTTTTTATTCCAATATGGATTTCTAAAATCCACACAAAAAGTACAAGATTAACCAAATCATTATAAAAAGCAAAAATTATTTATGTGCCATATTTTCTATTTTTGAGTATAAATACGCCCTTGTATTTCTGAAGTTAAAAACAGAGAATAAATTACATCCTTGAATAAAATACAACCCTATAGTACAGCCATCCCTTATTTTTTTTTTTAATGTTGTACCATGTTAGACATTTTTCATGATATCACAGAATAGAAATGAATCAGATGTTTAGCCATTGTGGCTTTCTTCGAATTTCCATTTCAAAACATTTTTTTCAAATTTTTGGTGAAAGGTGCTTTCTTGTAACATTAATTTTATTCAAACATGATGGCTCAGGTATATTACCTTTCCCTTTTTAATCAATTTTTGGTGAAATTCCTTTGACATTCGATTACACTGATTGCTAAACCATAAAATATTGTTGATATATCGAATACCTTTTGTAATCTTGCTGTTTCAAATAAGAGGTTTTTTAAGCTGAGTAAACATTTATGAAAACATGCACTTGTGTATAATACAACCCCACTTTTTTGCCTTTAATGTTCATCCAAAATTTCTTGTATTATACCCAAGAAAATACTGTAAATCTCAGATTTCTTTTGTCCTACATTTGTTTCTTTTTTTTATATTAATGCACAACACATTAAAAAAAAAAAACAAACCAAAAAACCCACACCACATAAAGAATTGTGTAAGATATGTATATTGTTTTTACATTTCTTCTTAAATTCAATAATTTTAAATTGTTATGAATTAAGGACTGGAAATGAATATCATTCATTTTTGGCTAATTTTTGTAGTAGAAAATGTAAATCTTAAAGCTGTTTAAATAGACAAAATATTGGCTTGCCCAGAAAGTTCATGCAGATTTTTAGTTCATGTTCAAACATGTTAGCACACATCAAATTTCCAATTAGAGCACACTTCAAACTATTTTTTGAGAAAGAAAGTTTAAAATTATTTGTGTCAAGTTTGCATCCATATGCAAATGAAAGATTATAAGGTGCATTTTAGACACTTGATGATTTTTCATTACCTTAAAGGCAAAAATGTCTCACAAGCAACAAAAAAGATATGTGCTGTGTATGGTGAAAGTGCTTTAGCAGATAGAACTGTATGGAAATGGTTCACCACAAAGTTTAGAGTTGGTGATTGTAGCCTTATTGATGAAGAATGCTCAGGCAAACTCCTATCTACAGATGATGACCAAATTAAGACATTGGCTGAGAATATTCCACATCACACAATGCAGGAATTGGCCAAAACACTAAATTTATCAAAATCTACCACCATGAACACTTAGTGATGCTTGGGTACTCAAATTGCTATGATGTTTGTGTACCACATGATCTGAGTGAAAAGAATCTTTTGGATCACATTCCTATCTAAGATTTGCTGTATAAATGCAATGAAAGTGCACCATTTTTCAAGCAAATTGTGACAGGTGATGAAAAATGGATTGTTTACAACAATATTCAGTGAAAAAGATCCTTAAAAAAAAAACCCCAAAAAACGATATAAGTCAACTTTAGCCACCCCAAAAAGCAGTCTTCATTCTAAGAAAGTCATGCTTTGCATCTGGTGGGATTGGAAAAAAACCCTGTACTATGAACTGCCAAGTAACCAGTCAATTGATTCTGAAAAGTACTGCTTGCAGCTAAATGATTTCAAGAAAAATGCACAAAACAGATAAACAGGAAAGATGTTGTGTTCCATCAGGATAATACTAGACCTCATGTTTTTTTGGCAACGTAGCAAAAATTGTTGCAGTTGGCTGGGATATGTTACCCAACCTGCCATATTCACCAGACATGGCTCCATTGGATTTTTATTTATTCAGGTCCTTGCAAAATTATCTCAGTTGTAAAAATCTTAATTCTTTGTATGAGATAAAAAATAACTTAATGAGTTCTTTGCTGAGGAAACCACCAAAATTATGGAAGATGGAATTTTTAAGTTGAAGGAAAAATGGAGAAAAGTTGTGGAACAAAATGATTTATATTTAGTTGAATAAATATTTAATGGCATAATTTTGTTTTGTGCTTCAATTTCCTTTAAAAATTGGCATGAACTTCCCGGATAACCCAATACTTTAAGGGAAGAAAGTGCTTTCAGAAGAAAGATCTTTGAAAGAATTGATTGGTTTGTTTTTTATGGCTTAACACACACTTTGTGGGTTATTTAAGGCCAAAAAATTATTTTGGATTGTAAGAATTATATTTCTTTTTTGGGAGTAAATACTGAATTAACAGTTATCTTTTGAGAATTATGATTTTTCCAGACATGAATCCTACTATTTAACCCATTACTGGAGAGAGAAGTGATGGATTAATATTCTCCCAAAGGGTATTTTGTGCATAAGCAAATGTAACAAACCCAACTGGAATTCAAGCTTGACTCTCAAATTTCTAATTCAAAGTCGCTATCCATTAAACTGCCCACACATGCACTCTTGCAAAAAAATAAAAATAAAATAAAAAAAATATCTGAATTTGCATTCTTTAGTTTGACATTTTTCAGTATTTTCTTAATTCTGTATTTTCTGACATCTAATGAACAATTAGAGTTTAGTTGTTTGATTTTGCTTAGCGGCATATCAACACCTCTAGGGATCATTTAATGTCAAATTTTAAATAATTGAAACAATTTATGGCTTCAACTACAAATAAAATATATTGCTGGTCATTTTGTTTTAAAAATGTATTGTTGGCCATTTTACTATAAATATGTATTGTTGGCCTCCACTTTTATTTTATACAAAATCTATTGCTGGTATTTTAATTATGATTTTGTTTGGCAGTTCACTATTTACCCATAGCTGGGACATTATCATTCTGGGAAAAACAACAATTAAGAAGTGGTTCCGTGTTCCTCAAAATGTCTAATCTTCCAATCAGAGGCCTTGCTGCTGGATGTAGTTTACCATCATACCCAGGACTTATGATTTGAGTTAAAACTTTGTTGACTTGATCTAAAATTTGTTGATGTTACTTCATTTAATTTCATGTTCATATTATTTTGTGAAAATTTGCACACCTTTTGCAAATTTTTCCATGTATGAAACAATTTTTATTTCTTAAAATATTTCAATATAACGAAAGGTCTGTGGTCATGTGGGTTTAACTTTTTTATTATATTTTTGTAGTTGTTTTCTTACATAGAGAAATCACACTTGAAAATTTTTCTCACACATAAATTTATAAGGAGTTTTCTTGTCACTGCAATTTGCAAAAAAAAAAAAGTCTGCAACTGCATAATTCTAACTTTTTGTTTCCAAAATATTTAGCAGCTAAACGACAGCGACCTTTGCTTATACATTATAAAGTCATGTGTATTGGAAAACACCTTATGTGTAGAAGTTGTTTACATTTTAACTATACTATGACAATTGAAAAGGTTTTCATGCTACAAAATCTTTTTTTTTTCAAGTTTTATCATTTGCTTGTTAGGTGTCGCTTACAATAAGCGACAACAAATAACCAATAATGGTCTCTTACCCTTAACCATTATTTAGTTGTTTGCTGTTGCTTAGATTTGCCCGGTTTTTGAAAAAGCTGGCTAAGTTCCATGTTATTGGTGTGATCTTTTTGAAAACTGAGACTGATATGTTTTGCAAATCATTTCTTCATTAAAAATTCACCCTTGATTCACATTTCAGCAATTTTTGATACAGGATTCACAATTTTGAATTCAGCCTTTTTTGCTTTCCCATCATTTTTCCTTTAAAGTAATCTGCAGCTTTTCCTTATGATTAAGCAAAGAATGGCATCTCTATGGGTTTAGTAAAGTTACAAAATGAATGAAGGAAAAAAAAAGTAGAGAAAAAAAAAAGTAGAGAAAAAAAAAGTAGAGAAAAAAAAAAGTAGAGAAAAAAAAAAGTAGAGAAAAAAAAAAGTAGAGAAAAAAAAAAGTAGAGAAAAAAAAAAGTAGAGAAAAAAAAAAGTAGAGAAAAAAAAAAGTAGAGAAAAAAAAAATTACAGAAAAAAAAAATTACAGAAAAAAAAAATTACAGAAAAAAAAAATTACAGAAAAAAAAATTACAGAAAAAAAAAATTACAGAAAAAAAAATTACAGAAAAAAAAAATTACAGAAAAAAAAAATTACAGAAAAAAAAAAATTACAGAAAAAAAAAAATTACAGAAAAAAAAAATTACAGAAAAAAAAAATTACAGAAAAAAAAATTACAGAAAAAAACAGCTTACTTTCTTTGTTTTTCTGACTTTATTGCTTGGCATATCCTCATCTTCATTCTCTGCTCCCAAACCTTCTTCATCATTCTCTTCTGTATTGTCTTCTGAGAGGAAAAATAGAAGCACATATTTAACACATAATAGGAAAGACTGAGAAGTACAATTAAAGAGAGTCTATTTAAAGAAGGAACATACAATTGGATATTTTATAAAAGAGCCAATAAAATTATAATCAGTATGAGATTAGTCTTTTTAACCAATCTATTTTGAGTCAAACTAGCTGATGTACCTGTGTACACCAGGTAAGAGTGCAAAACTGGCCATAATAATCTTAAATTGATTCTTCATAATGGAAGTGAGTTGATCAAGTTTTAGCCAATTAATGTATATTGTCAAATTTGGTATTGTAAAAATTAGCATAAACGTATGATATTAATTATAGGTTTATACTCATAACCCATTAATACCCACTGTACTAAAAATAAGGTTTGTAACTTAATGTGGAAGGAAAAAAAGGAAAGAAAAGAAAAAAGAAGCATAATTCAATCTACATCTTATACCAAGGAAAGGAAACAAACTAAGAAAAGGCCAAAAGACAGACACCTACCTAAAAAAGCAACAGAGGTGCTCAATGTCAAGACAGAGCAATTATGCTTCTCAACGTAATGACTCAGAGACAAAGTTTGGACTGCTACTCAAGTTTTGAGCTATACCAATCATCAGGCAACCAGTACACAAATGAGGAACATAACATTTATAATAATATAATACAGAGATTTTCTTTTACCCCGTGTAGGTGATTACTGTTCACAATGTTTTTTTCCTCACTCCTTTATTTATTTGTGTTGTAGTTACCTAACAATCACGGTAACATGAAAATCAAGTAGTGATTCAAACCTCTCTTTCTGGGGACACAGACACACACACACATATATGAGAGAGCGAAATATATGATGCTAATAAATAAAACATAGTTGTTACCACATAGCATTTTGTTAAAACACTATGCTCAATGTCAAGTAGACAGAGATACTATAATATTAAAATGAATGGAGAAATAACTGCCAATTTCACACATAAGTGATCCTCAGACACCTAATGATTGTCTCAATGTAAACATGGTACTTACTTGTGCCTATCTATATTTCTGAGATGCAGTATTATTTACATTATTTGGACTATTGTCCTCATCTTGGTTGCCATTTGTACAATGTTTCAGCTGTTATACCCTCTGGCCTTCTTCAGGTGCTAGAAATTTTGAACCAACCCTTTATTATGATCACTGGAGCATATCTCAGTGCCAACGTTTATATACACTGGAGCATGGCTCAGTGGATATAGACGTTGGTTAGTTACAGTGACTTGACCCAAAGAGATGTGAATTCAATACCAGATTACAGCAGGGATGTACAAGTAACTTAGTGAGTCCGGTTAAAGGGAGATAACTCTCGACTTCCAAAAGAGGTTAAACACATGAGAATTATTTGTGCCTATATATATTATTTGAAGTGGAAATTCATATTTAAATAAATGATCTATTTATTTTAAACAGTGTTTATTTCATTTCATCTACTGGCTTGCACATTCAAGAAAATTAATTCACGAAAATGAGTCCTTTGACAAGATTTGAACCAGCATTTATTCTTCATTTGTAGCCATTTTTTTGCGATTTCTTTCTTCAAATGCACCAATAATGCTATATAATATTTACTATTAATGGTTCTTCCTTTCTTAAGGTAATCCATGAACAAAATACCTTGTGCATCCCAAAATAAAAAGGCCAAAACTTTGCCTGTTGATGTTTGCATCTTTGGTCACTTTGGACAGCTTTCACCTAATTTGACTCCAGAGTGAAGTGGTGGATCCATGTTTCATCCATTGTCACATATTTATGCAAAAACTGCTTGTTATGTTGAAACAGTTGCAAACAATGCTCTGAATTGTCAACACATTGTTGTTTTAGATTGACTGTGAGCAAACGTGGCACCCACTTTGAACACATCTTTCTCATTGACAAATGTTCATGCAAAATAGTGAACACACTGCCTTTTTATATGTTTAACTTCTCTGCTATCTCATGCAACTTCAATTTAAGATTGGCCAGAACAAGTTTGTGGATTTTTTGGTATTTTTGGGACAACTGCTGATTTTGGGCGACCTGACTGTTCAGCATCATTTGTGTCTGTACAACCACGTTTAAAGTCAGCATACCACCTCTTAACTATTGTTTCCAACAGAGAAGAGTTTGAATAACTTATAAAGCCATTGCTTTGCTTGAACAGTATTTTTTTTCCATCAGAAAGCAACGCTTTATCAACATACTAAATTCAGATTTTTCCATTGTTCTGAAAATTTGCAACAGTAGCTTCACTTAAATAACTGTAATTTGTAAACTAACAATCCGAATGGGCCCAAATTTTTTTACGTGCCATTTGAAGGTTAGTACTTTATAAAAATCATATGGATTTTTTATTAGTGGGGCCATCTATATGTCAGGCCCAGCACTTATTGAGTGCTAAATGTACTAAATGTTGCTAAATGTACTTATCATGATACCTAGGATGACCCACTTATGGGTTAAATAGTAAAGCATATATTATCACCTACTTTGTGACATATTTCTATTATATTGTGCATTGGAGAGGATTGTTTAGCTCAGTCTGTAGTACAGATTATCTGATCAAAACCAAAGTAGTGGCACTCATCAGAAATTGCTGTAAGTATCTTCATATTTTTTTTTCTTTTCAGTAAATGGCAATTTCCTATTTCCACTACAAATGGGCCAGCACAATCAGGCAATAAAGTTATAACAATACAGCAGTGAAAGTGTTAATTAGTTAAGATACTTTATTTGTAAAGGAGAGGTGGATAATAAGTCATTTTTCAAAACCTGTAATATATTTAACCCCCTGTCTAATCTTAAATTGGCTTCTTAGTAAAGTATCAATTAAGTGAACAACTAATTTGCACTTACCTTGAAACAATTTAAGATAAAAGTCAGATACCAGTAAAAGGGACTTGGGTAGTATATGAATGAAAAGAACCTTTTGATTTGTGATACATGCATTTTGAAAAAAAGAAAAGAAAAAGTTACCTTTGTTTTTTTTCTTGTTTCCTCGACTGAGAGTACCAAGAACTTTGTAAGTCTCTGAGTGAATTGCATCAACTCTGCTGGCATAGATCTTGGCACTAGCATCAAGGGTGGTCCCAGCAACCTAAACACAAATAAAAGGAGATTATATTTGGTGAATTTAGGAGTAAAAAGAAAAAGAATACAGATTTATATCTCAATGCCTATCTAATAATTATCTCAAGGTTTCAATATACAGTTTCCCTTTAAAAAAAAAAAAAAAAGAACAAGTTAATGCAATTATGGATACTGCTCTGATGAACATTTTTACCTGGTGCCCTGACCACATGAATTTAAGCTACTAGATTGGCATCTAGGTCTCACCCTTTTACCACTGAAATAGTTAAACGCAGCCTCCACTTCTACTCTAAGTTTCTTTTCTCACACTTCCTGTGGAACTCCCTTTCATTTACTTGCTTCCTTGGTAGTTACAATCTCCAAAAATTTAAGTGCAATGTCAATTGCCATTTATCTTCTTGAATCCCATTAATCCTTTATCCTTTCCTCAATACCCACTGTACCCAGTGTTTTCTTTAACTGTAACCCCCTGTGCACTAGTGGTGTTCCTGTCTTGCCTGGGATAAAATGATAAAAAAAAGGGCCTAGCATTGTCCTTATATGTATAACTACTCCAGCCACTCAACTGTTAATACATTTTTGTTTCGTTTGCTATGCTGTGTTTTGTGAGAAGTAATTTTGTATCCATGATTTCATACTTAATTGGGTTTTTGATTAATTTTTGAACATGACTCAAAACATTTGGTTGGGCCCGGTTTAAATGAGGTGATATTGAGGGAAGGGCAGCTATTTTTTCAGGTGAAATTTGAACGAGACTGAAATGTTAGTCAGAGTGTGCAGAAACAAAAAAAACAAAAAAAAAACAAAACAAAAACAAAAACAAACAAACAAAAAAAACATCACTAATACAGAAATTATTATTTAAAAAAAAAATGTCTTGCACACAACACTGCATAGCAAACAAAACAAAACAAAAATATATGCGGAGGAAATAAAATGCAGATGGTGCTGCTTACCACTACTGATAATGGTACTGGCCCCCATCAGTCAAAGAGATAATGTTTAGTGTGTTAGTGTGCTGTCTCTTCAGAAAGAAAGAAAGTCAACGACTACCATGTTTGAACAGGCCTATTTTCGAATCCTGGGACATCTGATTATGAAGTGTTTACCACCTTCCCTATGAAACCAGATGGAGAGCTAAGTGGTCTTGGCTATGTAAATGATCCCTTTTGCTAGCCAACCACTAAGTCTTAGGCTCCATAAAAGCAAACACATTTTCTGGAAAGTAGCAGTCTGCTGTGTTGACCATATAATGGGATTGCAGTGTGTTACCAAGGATTTCTGTTCATGTTACCCAGAGTCATTTCAAATTTGATTGTCCTTGTTTGTGTTTCTAGTGCCTTGGCTACGTTCATCCTGTAAGTGTGGTGTTCCCGTGTGGAAGTCTTGTCTGTGCCCTGCTCGTCATGATCCAGTGTTTAATTCCAGTGCTGCTAAGTTTTATGTCTCTCTTTGTTCACAGATACCCAAACAATATATTAACAATTCCAAAAATTCACTAAAAATGGTTAATGCTTTATAGCTGAAAGTGCTTGGGAAATTAAACACTACAGACAAATCCTCCACTCAGACTTCAAAAAAGAATTTTAAGGAGACAAGAAAAACTGAATAAAAAGAAAAAAAAAAATTTCTTGTATATAGTCAATGAGACATGCATAAAAACAGGAGTGCTACCAAATATACTATATAACTGTGTGCACGTGAGAGAAAATAAAGAGAAATTTTATAATTTTAGATAATAAATGCAATCAAAGGAGGAGTAAAATATTGCTTTACATTGTGTGTGTGAAGAAACAAGAAAATATTAGGAGAGTTCTAAAAAGGTTCACAGTTCAACCCACTTTCCAAAATCTGAACGCACCTCAGCATGGAGTAACGATTACTAAGATTACCCTGCTTGATTTTTCCTAGGTGTCCCATTCAAAAATATTACATTAAATAATCCAACACTGATTGAAGCATTTCGGCATGGGGCAATGGTTAGCAGGGATAGTTTGGTTGACCATGACTATTGAGTAGTGAGTTCAATCCTCATCGGGTACCCCATACAAAATTCAATATTAAATAAACCCAACAACAGTTGACATGTTGCAAAATCAACCAGTCTAACCTAACCAAACTCTGAACAAATTCATTAAGCATCAAAATTCCTTTTGGAATCCTTTCTTTGTTTGGCCAAGAACTTTTAAACATTCCCCTCTTGCCAACAGAAACTTTTAATCTAAACTTATTTATAAATGGAACTTTGTGTGTGTATGTCCCCGTTACCTATAAACTCCAAAACGGCTGAACCGATTTTCTTGAAAATTTACACAGTTGTACTATAAGTTTCTGCAAGTGTTCTTAGCTAGATTTTGTGTCGAGGTACCCCTGATAAATATTGAAAATCAGGTCCTTACGTATTATCGGGAGGACCTTTGATAACAAGGTGTTATAAGCCCGCTTATAACACCAAGGAACTGGAAAAATCAGGCTTTCATCACCTCAACGTCAACCACAAGTACAACTTTGTGGATTCGAACACCGGGGCTCATACGCAGACAGTGGAACGCCTATGGGGATCGACAAAGTGGCGAAACAAGAAGCACTGTGGCACTGCACGTCACCATTTGGAGTCGTATTTGGCCGAATTCATGTGGCGGAAGCATGTTGCCTGTACTGATGTCTTTGAGTCACTTTTGGAAGCAATTGCGACGTTCTGGCCTCCGGAATTACAAATGTAATGTTATTTTATTGTTTTAACCGTTTCAATAAATAATTTACTTTAATTTTTGAGTCGTTTTTTTAAAGGTCCTCCCGATAATACGTAAGTACCATAAATCAATAATTGAAAAAAATTGGGTTATAGAAGGAGTGGTCTGATTTTAATTAAATTTGATACACTCATAGACAAAGACATAAGAAACGATATTCAGAAGTTTCAAGGTTACAGTCCTTACAATAGTGCAGAAAATCGATAATATATATATATATATATACATAAAAGCTTTCATTACACCCGAGCAACGCCAGGCTATACTGCTAGTGGAGAATAAATTTAGAATACTAACCTGGAAATCACCCAATTTCTTGCCCTTCAGCAAGTCTGTCATATAATCAATCAAGTGCAAACCAAAAGCATTCTTGATGTTTATTTTCTGGAAAAAAAACAAAAAAAAAACTCATCATCATTGAATTACATTCCAAATTATTTTACATTGTGTGTGTGTGTGTGTGTGTGTGTGTGTGTGTGTGAGTGAGTGAGAAGAAACAGGAAAATTTCCTAAGGAAAAAACACTGTACTGAACTGCAAAGTAATATCAATCCTTTTACACAGCGAATGCTGGACAATTACCTCACAGATGAAGAGATGACTTGAGACAAAAGAGATGTGATTCTACAGAAAAGATATCGTGAATACAATGGACAGAGTAATGTAACCAATGAGGAAGTTTTAAGGAAAATGGACACAAGGGAGATTTAGAAACAGAAAGAGACAGCTGAAATTTCTAGAACACATAATGAGGAAAGAAGACTAGGAAAATTCAAAACTCACAGGATATACTAAAGGCAAGTGGGACAAAAGAGAAACAGTGAGTAGCGTACCTGTAGCTGAAGAAGAAAAAGAGAAAAAAGAAGAGAAAGAATCTTTTTCTTACTTGCCTGGAAAAAGGAAATGGAAAAGTGTTACTTGAACAAGATTAAATACGTTTCAGTAACGGAAGTAGGCATTACAAATTGTGAGTAAGCAGACAGCATAAAAAAAAGTTGGAAACAAAGCACCATTTTTTTTTATTATTTTGTTGCATTGAAAAGAATTATTTTAGAGAGTTTATGAAACAGATCAGAGGCAAGAGGGTAATGGTGGAGAAAGTTACAACTAATCGGATGATTTGGCAGATTTAGTAAAAGGACTGAATGAAAGTATGTTACTTCTCTGTTTGGGACAAGGGTGAAGGCACTGAGGATGTGTTTGATTCTTCCATTCTTAAACTGTAACTACACTACCTAATAAGCTTGTGTAAATGGATGGCAGAATGGTGGGTGGGATAGTATTTTGATTAAATTGTTTTTTTTTCCTGTTTGTCAACCTTTTATAAGTTATTTAAAGCCAGAAATATTTTTAGATTGTAAGAATTTTTTCGAGATGATATTTATTTACTGATACAACTACTAATCAACCCATAATGGGGGTTTGAAAAGGTGGATTCATAACATACACAAGGGTATTTGCATGTAAGTGAATATAATGAACCTGGGTAAGATATTACTTTGACAGACAAAAATATATTCCGGTTGTGGATGGTGGCAATGGGGCACAACATCAAAGACAACAACACAGGCAATAGTCGACAAAGATATGACTGACATTAAAGGCAGAAAACACTGTCAACAACAAAGGCTTGAAAGGCAATAGCCAACAAAGATATGATTGACATCAATTAAGTGACAATCTGGAAAAACTAAAATGTGTAGAAATTTTGGGTTATATAAGTCTGGGGTTTCTGGCCAAGAAGAGAGAAGAGAACAGAGAGAGACAGAACATAGAACTTCTGTTGGTTAAAGATTCCTGACCAATCCTGCATCTGCGCAATATCTCTCTCCTACTCCACACAACTGTCACTGTCGAAGAAAAAAAATATGTATTTTTATATATACACGCTCTTGTGTGTCGTTATATTTTAAGACGATCATTGTTTGTCGAGATCCAGAACAAGGCAGTATATAACACCTGACTTAAATTGGAATTCATCTCCTCAATTTCCAGTTCTGAGCCATTATCCATTACACTATCCAAGCTTACAGCACTTGGTATTCCCAGGCAATCAGCCATCTAGAAGTTGAGTGTTACTTAACTTCAGTGATCATATAAGAATTGGTACTTCAATGTGATGTGGCTGTAAGCTTGGTGGGATAGTAAATAGATAAACATTGCTAAGTGCTACAAAGAATAGGAAATTATGAAAAGACATGATCACCCACATCCTGAAGGGACACAGCACATAGAAGTTTGAAGAAGATGAAGAGATATCCCAATCCATCACTTAGCCATAAAGGTCAATATAAAATGATTTATCTAATACAGTGTGAGCAAATTAATCAAGAACTGTAATATAAAGAAAAATCAAGGTTCACTTCAGGCAAGGCAATAAAGCCACTAAGATGCAAGGAGGGTTACTGAGTGTGAAAGAGAAAAAGGAAAAGGTGAGAAAAGAATAAAAGAACAGGAATTAAGAAGACAGAAGATAAAAATTGGCATTGCATTTAAATTTTTGATGATCAAATTTGACTGGAAAGCAAGGAGCCAGAAAAGTGTTCCACAAGTGAGAATTGTAAGAGAAGAAACTGTTAGCATAGAACTTACAGTTACATCTAGCCATTTCAACTGTAAAATGATCAAACTTAGCTGCCCATCTAGCACTGTACTTAACCCTGGGACAGGGTGGTGATCAATGAAATAAAGAGCGTCGGTATCAGATACCCCATGACCATGTTGCAGGGTTAAATTTGTGAAGTTTAGGTACCAAAGAGGAATGTTCATCCGAAACAATTATCATGAAATATTTATAGAAAAACACAGGGAAGCTCTGTTACAGTAGTTGGAAAGTCACGGAAGCTTAGTCGGGGAAAAAATGGCTACAGAAGGTGGGGGAGGGGTTGTCACCTGCCAAGTAAATAATTACAGACTAAAATAGAAATGATCAGTATTTTTCTATCCCTAAACCAAGTAGATGTTCACAGCCTCAAATATAAATGATCAAATATGTGTTCCGAACCAAGTAAATGTGTGCAGATTCAAATTCGCTTATCTTTTAAGCAACTTAGAATTTTGACAAGCATACAAGTTGTACAAGAATTAATATTCAAGTTGTCTAAATTTTTTATGTTTGGGTCTAATAAATAGAAAAGAAAGACATTTCTAATTGACTAAATTAACGGAATTCTGGAATATAGCCTAAAATAAAATATTTAGTAACCCTTTGTTTAATTTTGTGTTTTTTTTTGTGCTTAAGCCATATTGGATGTCAACAGTGGAGTTGCTTAATATTTAATAAAAGATGAATACATTTAATTATAAAGAAGTTACTGATAAAAAGAAAAACAAAAAACATTGTGTAAAAATGACTAATATTTTTCTCTCTCTCTCTGAACCAAGTAAATGCTTAAAAAACAACTGATTTTTTATATTAAATAACCTAACAGGAGTTGAAAGGTCATAAAATAACGCTTCATCCATCTGTCACTAATGATATTTGATTTTGCATGATACTCATGAATACATATAAGTTTCTTGAATAAATAATTTAAAATGAAGAGTAAGAAGCTGGTTAAAAGAATAAATAAACAGCAGGAAGTTTTTAATACTTACATTTTCTGCATTGAGCTTCACACAGTTGGCATAATGGTCAGATAGTTGAGTGGTACTCAGACCTTTCAATGGGTTACTTGATAAATTTCTATAAAGAATGACAAAAGATAGAATTCATTCTACTGATTTTTTTTGTGGCTTTCTCTCATACAACCATTAATAGCCTATCGCCCGGTTCACACTCCACCCACATCTATTGAACAGGTTAAAAGGCTCATCCCTTGTTCCCTGTTTAGGACATGGTTTCTGTCTTTATCTTTTCTAATCTTTTCACTATTACATAGCCCCCTGCACATCAGTGGCATTACCGCCTTGCTCGGGGGGTGATACGATTAAAAAAAAAAAAAAAGATTCCATTTGTTCCTGGTAAGATTCTAATAAAAAAAATGCCATTAAAATTAGAAGATAATTTTTTCAGTGTGGAGGAATTGTACTGTGGAGCTACTTTTTCTAAGCAATATTTTCTTATTTGGATATTAACAATAAAAGAAAAAAATACTGTCAAGCAGTAACTGTTACAGTTAAAAATAAATGAATATAACAGAAAAAAGTAACACTGTCTTTTTTATGTTAAAACCTTTCCCAATATATAAATACAAATAAATTTGAACATTAAATACTTTTACCGTGCATAGTTGTTGTATCACTCAGGTAGCAGAGCGATACCCAGATGTGTGCTGAGTATCTACAGCACAATATCTGTGCTAAGGGATATTAATACAAATAAGACAAACACCAGAAGACAGAACAATAAATAGCAGAAGAGAGGAGAGGTTAAGTAATTAGTCAGAGAGAGCACAGTCCAACAGTAATTCTGAATTCCCAGACTGCTATTATTTTTATAGCTAACTCAGTCTACAGACCTTTCTATTCTTGAGAGTGCCAGATGGGTGTTAGCTGCTCTACAACACCTTCCTTTGAAATGTTTCGTTCCCTGGACGAGATATTTTCTTATTTTTGGATCAATTTTGATTGTTCCTGTAGCTTTCCTTTTTCGCTTTCCTAAGCATCTTTGTTGTACCTCTGGCAGCATCGGCAAATCGAACGTCGTATATTACATCCATGGGTTTTTCCCTATGCTGTTCAGTAGTGTATTTTCTTTTTATTTGGCTTACATGCCTCCTTATAATCCATCTTGGATGTTTTATAAGGTACATCATGTGGCCAATTCTTGTCTATAATGCATTCTTCCCATGCCTCTTTACTAAGTTTGTAATTTTTAAAATAAACTGTCACCAGGGTAGAAGCATTTGTCGTCACACTTAGTTCTGGCACACCATTTTTTGTTTTTATTTGGTTTCAGTTTATTGAAAACTGATTTGATCTTCCTTGCAAACATTAACTCTGCAGGAGACATTTCTACATCCGTGTTTGAAGTGATACTGTAGACCAGTGGTTCCCAAACGTTTTTCTGTCATTTCCCCCTACACCCAGTTCAACCATCCAGATTTCCCCCTTCATGTGTATGAGAGAAAGAGGAGTTAAATTACACTAAGACTATTTACTAATTTATTTTTCAAATGTACAAATACACTGATAAACTTATATTTACACAGTAAAGTGGATAGAGAGCAGTTAGTAACAACTAAGCATAGCCATAGAGAGCGATTAGTAACAAATAAAAGGACTTGTTTGCTCTTCTACTTCAGAATTAAATTAGTGAGAAGGGTGATGCTGCTTTTTGTGCACCAGTGTATCAATATCAGGGTTAGTTTTGGTAAGCGCGCAACGTATGTCACATTCCACCTCCAGTCGGTTTCGTGCTTTGGGCTTGATTGTGAGTAAAGTAGAAAATCCTGACACACAAAGGTAGGATTGTGGAAAACAGAATGAGGATTTTCAATGCGATGTTGCTCAGTTGTGGGTATACTCCACGTATATTAACCCAGAATTCTTCAAGATCTCTCTCTCTCTCTTTCTCTCAGACATGAGAAAATCCATCTGAGACTTTTTTTATTTAGTAGTCAGTGTAATTATTTCCCCCTGGTAGCTTTAAATTTACCCCCCAGTTTGGGAATCGCTACTGTGTAGCTCCTCATTTCTTGTTTCTATTCCTTCTGCCTTTCTTATTGCCCTTTTAATCTATGTGTAGCCTAGACCAAGGCTTGTCTGTTTTTGGCATGTGAGTTAAACTTTATGGGTGGTTATTTTGCTGTTAACTGGCAATTCTTGCAATTTTTGACTAAGTTTTCAACACCTTTAACCATTCCAATACACAAAATTTTGCATATGCACTTTCATATGTGAAATGCCCAGATGTCTCGTATGGAAATTTTGTAGTATTTTTTTTTGTTAATACTGCTGGAATGACCACCTGTTCACCATTCAATTGTATATTTTTTTTTTTTTTTATAAGCGTTTCACCCTGAGCAAGGCATGTCACTGCCACTACTGCGCAGGGGGCTACATAGAGTGGAGAAAGGATGGTTAAATATAGAAAATGTCAGAGGTTGGGTGATAGGCGGGTAAGGATACCGAGAACGAGGGTTGGGTAGATGAGAGTGTTGGGAGAATAATTGGGAGTTAGTGTGATAGGTGTCTATTGACCCTACATTTAAACACCTGGAGATTGTAGCTGTTGGGAAAGCAGACTTGTGGAAGGGAGTTCCACAGGCGGGAATCTTGACAAATGGAAACAATATTTCCCTTATTTTTCTTTAGCTATTTCTTTTTATGAGTTATGAACGTGTCAGACTTCGCTTTATTTCTAATCTCGTCAATTGTGACAGGTAATTCTCTCACAGTGTTATACATAAAAAATTACAATTGAACATATCCGTGCTTAATTCATTCAGTCAGAACTTTCCCCACTCCTTATTCACTATACTTGTGAACATCGTGTAGTCTTCATCATCGTTTTTTTTTTTATAAATTAAAGCAAAGAACTATGATCTCCAAAAATTTTAGACAATATCTGGATAGTTTCTTCAAATGTAATTTCTACGGGTTGTTTTGGTAGAATATAGTTTCTGTATTTTTTGTGTTCTAAATCACCAAATGTAACCCCCTCTTCAGGATTAGATAAAAAATTTCCAATTGATTTAAATACAGAAGCCTGCAAAAATATATCTGGTTTATCAAGGCTTGTTTCTCTCTTTGAGAAAATTTCTAAGAGTAAAGCAAGTTGCTTTTCTTGCTGTTTTTTTGAGCTAACTTCCTGCCATTTTTGTGCTAATTCTTGTTTAAAAAATTCAAGGAAGCATTTCTGGAAGTCTTTTTGACACTAAATCTGTTATTATAGATTTGCTTGTTTGAAATCTATGTAGCCAAATCTGTTGTATATAAATTTTATTTGTTGATATTTTTCTGGTCAGTCTACTGTTTCAGGTGTAACTTTTTTCAGCGTACTATTTCTCTCTCTCTCTCTCTCTCTATATATATATATATATATAGAGAGAGAGAGAGAGAGAGATATCAGTCACCTGCAAATAATGCAATACACTAAAAATAATTCAACACAACAAAAGCAATCAGCCATCTGTAAAACCACTCACATACAAAAATATCAAATTACACGAAGCTCTATTTAAATAAGAATAAAACCAAAACACAACCCCCCCTCTCTCTCTCTCTATATATATATATATACACACACACACACACAATATTATCCTATTTTTTACTCATGACTGAGTTTCATGCATTTCAGCTATCTTCAGGTGGTTATCATGTATGACAAGTAAATAATTAGTAAATAAAATTTTTGTGCGTAATTATAGTTTTAATAAATTATCTCTTCTTTAATACATATATCATTGAATAAGACTGACAAAGTAATTTTGTTTAGTTTTTTTTATTATGTTTTATTGCATATGTACTAGTATCTTCTTTTCTAAATGTCCTTTCTAAGGTGTCATGCATGATTTATGCTTGGGCGATTATGTCTTTTTGAAGTCTCACAGTAGGCTGCAATTACTTTCTGCAGTAGACTGGTTGCCAACCAAAGCTATAGGACCGATCCTTTCCTGCTGGGTGGAGAAAAGATGGATTCATGCATTAGCCAAGGGTATTTGCATGTAAGTGAATGTAATGAACCTGACTAGAATTTGAACTCAGCTCTCCGATTAACAATTTTAAGTCATTATCCATTACACCAACAGACAACATTTGTTTTGGACATAGCGAATATAAAAATTGACCAAAAGTCTGTTTTGAGTGTTTTGGGTTAAATTGTTAGCCATTTTTCAAGGGTCATTTTTTGTTTTAAAACTATAATAAATGGCGTATGAGACTGATTGAAAGTTTTTTTTATGGGTTATCAATCTGTTGCTGATTATTTAAAGCCAGAAAATATGCTTAGATTGTAAGAATTTTGGGGGGAGATAATGATAGATTTACAGATTTTCTATCCCCTGCTAATTAACTCATAGCTGGAGATAGAAGAGATGGATTCATACCTTTCCAAATGGTATCTGTCTGTAAGTGAATATAATGAACATGACTGGAATTGGAAATCAGCTCTCTGATTTTGAATTCCAAGCCATTATCTCTTATACCACCTGTCCATCCAAATAGAGCTTGGTGTAATTTGATATTTTTGTATGTGAGTGGTTCTACTGATGGTTAATTGCTTTTGTTGTGTTGACTTCTTCTAAGTGTATTGCATTATTTGCAGGTGGTTGATTTCTTTTTATTGAGTTAACTTCCTTTCAGTGTACATGAATGGCTGTCTGCTTAATTGGAGTTTTCATACCATTTTAGTTGACCTCTTTTTATTGTAAGGATATCATAGAGATGCCTTAACAAAATTTTGAAGTTGGCATGACTCTGCTCAGTTAAGTGACAAACTTCTCCACATTAATCCTAATGCTCTATCTCGATATCAAGCACTTTATGACAAAAAAACAAAAACAAAAAAAAACAAACTTGCTTGCCAAAATATCTTTTTTATCAGTAAAACCACTGAAAAAGCAGCAGTCTTGGCACTAAGTATCATCATTACTCACACACACAATAATTTACATTAGCTCAAACTTACCAATTGTAATTTTTATATGATTTTGGGACTCAATGACCCTTCATAATACAGGACAAGTAGCCTCTGTAGAGTCAGACAAGATAACATTTTTAAAGTTTTAATTATTCTTTTCCACATAATTATTCTTTGCTAAATTATACGTACATATTACTGGTGGATATTATATGATAGAAGATACAATATAAAAACACACTGTCATTTAAGCAACACCTATAATAGATAGGAAGGTTTGGTGCAATAAATCTTCTCTTCAGGAACAGTTACCTCCCCTAGCTTGTGTATAGCTTTTAATTTGTTCAGTACTTGATCAGGTCAGTGACAAGGGGTGTAAGAATTGTAAACATTAACAGAACTCCAGACTAACCTTTTTTTCATCACTGACATGGAAGCATTTTAAAAATGTTTTAAAAAAATATCGACATGAAAATGATTTTTGTTTTAACTTTGTTATCATTTGTAATTGTTAGCAATGTAATAAAAATACCCTTAAAATGTTTAGGATACAAATATTTTGATTTATTCAATCTTTAAACTGTGGCCTTGTAGCCACTTGGTTACTGCTTTTCCTTGGGTCATATTACTGCGCAAGAGATGCAGGAATGGAGATTTGCTGTTGTACATTTTGATTTAATTTATAAGTAGCACAAAACATAACACATAAATATTGTTTCATTGTTAAGTCAAGATTTTTAACCATAATTTGTTTTGCTTATTGAAGCAAAATTAGTTCTTACAATTAGATCCAAATGTTTCTCACATTTATAGATAAACAATAGAAATATCTAAATTTAAATCCTTCAACCAACAATTGTCATTTAGTGCATGCCATTTATTAAAGGTCTGCCACCATTGGTGAGAAATAATTTGTTTTTTTTTTAAAAATGACTTGTTTTTAGATTATAATGTAATATACATGTTATTGTTTAATGAATGAGTATTTTTTTCCCCAAGAGATTGACAGAAAATGTATAATTTCCTTGTTTCATATATTCAAGCAAAATTAGTTCTTAAAATTAACTTTGGTAGAAGTCTTAGCGTAGCTGGAAGAAGTGAATTCATATCTTTCCCAAGGGTATTTGTCCGTAAACGAATATAACGAACTCAACTGGAATTGAAACTTGACTGATTAACAATTTCAAGCCAGTATTCATTACACCACCTGCACATCCAAGCTTATAGAAAGTGGTCACCCATCTAGGTACTAACTAAGCTCAACGATGCTTAACTTCAGTCTTCAGTGTGATATGACCATATGCCTTTCACATTTGGAGATAAATAAGACAAATATCTACATTTAAGTCCTTCAACCTTCATTTTTTATCGTTTTAGAAAGAAACACTTAAGATTTTTTTATTTTTATTGTGTGTTGTGTGTGTATTCTACTTATTAAACTTTTAATACCTATTGTTCCACTGGTAGAACACATTTTTTATGACATTGTTTTCAATACCAAATGAACATTAATTATATTTTTGCACGATGTGTAAGCACACATTACATTTTTGTCTTTTCTGTGTATATTATTGATAAAATAATGAAAATTAATGCTCGTTTTGTAATAAAATAAATGTGTTTTAAATAAGTTCTGCTAGTGGAACAACTAGTGACAAAAGGTTAAAAGGTCATTATTGTTAAGGAGTAAGGATTGTCATTCATTATTTTAAGAAATTAATTGTTTTTAGAATAAATATGACCAAATTTAAAATTTTGTATCATTCCAAACTAATGTTTTATTGTCCCTGAGATGACATTAAAGTCAATGTTAATATTGACCATTTTCAATCTAAAAAGTCATAATAAATAATAGCAAAGTGTTCAAGTGTTACCTCGGACTTCCTTTGTTTGGAGTCAGTGGGCTGGAAAGATGTTTATTCTGCAGTTCAAATAATTTAGATTTCCTTCTTTCACGGATTTCATCAGCATCATTTTTCTTAGCAAGGGATTTGGGGGTTCCAATACTGAGACGACGGCCACTGCCACTACCACATGGTGATGGAAATGCCATAGGGGTTGACTTTCCAGAATTTGGTGTGCCGAATATCTCTGTCATGTTTTCGGGTAAACTAAAGACAGGAAAAATAAAATTAGAGAATAACATAAAAAATGATGAAGCAACATTGACATGACATTTATAACGAGCTAGAAATATTTTTGTTTTTTTTGGCTTATAAATATTTACATGAGATAGATATGTGTTTGTGGATAACTAGTGAATAACCTGTATATATATATATATATATATATATATATACACACACACACACACAAGGATGCTGAAAGTTTAACTCACTTCTAAAAATCTAACCAACGGAATCAACATCAAATTTTGGTGGTAATTTTTGACTGAATGAGAACTTTTAGCACTCTTTCACACACACACACACACAAATATATGCCTATTTTCAAATGGATTTTTTTTAATCTGACATTATTTTGTATTTCTATAAATATTTATATATATTAAAAAAAATAAAATAATCAGTGTTGGTTAGTGTCAAAACCAGTGAAAAAATATTTAATGTGACGAGCTTGCCTCCATCTTTATACCAGTGAATAATAACTGATTTCAAAATGAAACATTTCCACAAATTGGTTTTAGGGTTATGAGCCAGAAATAAAATAAGCCTAAAACCAATGAAAAATATCAAATGATCCAAGAATGTGTTTCAAATGGGATTTAATCTCAAAACCATGTCGATTTAGTTCTTTGATGGGGGAGGAGAATTAGGCACAAGGGATTCATAAGAGATATAGAGGGAATTTTCAGTTTTATTTGGAATTTCTGAGAAAATTCGGTGAGAGTGAGCAGAGAAAACCATCCTAAATGCAAAGGAGTGGTGACTGGATACAATAGCCCTACCCATGTGGCCATGTAGCACTCAATAATCAGAAACCAACATGGTGTTTGTCTCCCTATCCACTCTATTCATCTAAACTTGGCCCAGGTTACCTTTGTGCATGAATATTGATAATGTGAAATGAAAAACACTGAATTGCTTGAACAAAATCTTAAGAGTAATATGATGCTTGTTAAGCAACCTAGGAGTCGAAGAATGACCCCTTTAATTAGATATGAGAGCTCAAACATCCTGAAAGGTGACATACTTATCTATCTGATTAGTGTCAAACAAAATATTTTGGACTGGGAGCTGTGTGATTTATGACTTTTCATAAACAAGGTAGTAGGAGTTCAAGAATTATAAATGAGGAACTGTTTGGCCTGCTTGTCAGTCAACCCTACTGAACATTACAAGGAGAAAACCTATTTGACACTTCACTTTCTCCATTTTAAAAATCTAGCAACAGCCATCCCACATGAGTGTTGAAGTGTATAAATAAACCAGTATTATTCCTTCAAGAGTTCTTTCTTTGTGATATTTTTCAACAATGAATTCATATTTTGATTATGCCAATTTTTTTTTGAGATTTTCTAGAGACAAGTTGCATTGCAGAGACAATCTTGAGAATCATGGCATGGCCAAGTTGGATAAAAATGAAAAAAACAAATAAGATTTAAAGAAAAAATAGTAAAGTGAATATTACTGGAAATAACACATTTTCATTATGCAATAATGTTTGGTTGGTTGTTTTGTTTTTATGGCATATCTACCTCGGCGGGTCATTTATTGCCAACTAAATTTTATTTATTTATTGCTGGTAATACCTTTTTCTTTCAACAATTCATTGTTGTTTTTATATAAGTTTTTGTGTCTAGTAATATTTTTATCTTTTCGAGTATCAAGATTCATTGGGATTTTGTTTTTAAGAGCAGGGTCCCCAAGCCCTACCCTGTTATTTAATCCATAACTGGAGGGAAGGGACGGATTAATACCTTTCCCAAAGGTACGAGTGCTTAAGTGAATGCAGGGTATTCAACTGGAATTCGAATTCGGCTCACTGATTTCTCTTTCTGAGCTGATATCCACTGCACCACAATGCACATCCGTCACTAAACACTTACAGCCCCTGGCATTCCCAAGTGGTCACCCATCTAAGTACTGACCAGGCTCAATGTTGCTTAACTTCGGTGATCGAGCGAGAACTGGTGTATTCAATGTGATATGGCCGTAAGCCCTATGCAATAATGTACTTATGCAGGAAGAAGTGTGATATCAGTATCGTTGCAAAAAACAAATGCTAAAAGAATTTCACATAAGGCATCCAGGAATTTCTCGAATTGAATTCTTAATAAAAATGGACAAAATGAGATGATTTTTATTTTATCACTAACTTTTTGTACAGAAAATGTTCAAGTATCTAAACTTATTTATAAATGGAACTTTGTGTGTGTGTGTCCATTACCTATAGACTCCGAAACGGCTGGATCGATTTTCTTGAAAATTTACACAGTTGTACTATAAGCGTCTGCAAGTGTTCTTAGCTAGGTTTTGTGTTGAGTACCCCTGATAAATATCGAAAATTGAAAAAAATCAGGTTATAGAAAGCGTAGTCCGATTTTAATCAAATTTGATACACTCATAGACAAAGATATAAGAAACGATATTCAGAAGTTTCAAGGTTGCACTTCTTACAATAGTGCAGAAAATTGATAATATATATATATAAAAGGCAAGATGTTTGTGTGTGTGTTTATCTGCCTGTATTTTTTTCAGCCCTTTTATTTTAGTTTTTGCTTCGGATTGGCTCTAAGTAGGTATAATTGTAGTTCTTAGTCTCAGCCATGATACCATTTACTCAGAGGACTTATTTAGCCTTCAAAATTCAGTTTACGACGAAAAATACTTATTTGATATCGATACCAGGAAATCAAAATTCATTCATTTTTCTTTCAGTCTACGGTTTTGCTTTAACTGGAAACAACTATTGCTTTTTAGTCTTTTGTGCCAACATCCAAAGAGTCTGAGCTCCAGGACCATGGATTAGTTTGAAATCTTTCATTACACCTGAGCAATGCCAGGCTATACTGCTAGTAGTTCCTAAAAGACAGACTTAATTCGAGTAACATTCTTAAAATAGTCTCTGTAAAAATGAATAAATAGTTGAACTCTGTTGGTGAGTTAAAGAGTATCATCTATACCTTGCGCATATGTTCTGGAGCACTAATTTTTGTGCCTTATCTCGACTTCAGCAAGGTGTATAGTAGAACTAGTCCCTTGGGATTTGCACCATGCATGACATTCCACACCTGCCAACCTTTATTCTACAGCTGTTCAAAAGCTGAAAATGGGCTCTGGTGAAAAAGTGTAATGTCGGCTACATTATGTTATTGTGGGATTTGTATTGGGCCTTGTTAGGTTTCGTAGTAGTCACATATACTAGAAATAATGCCTTCGAAGAACAATTTTTCTTTTTCTGACGTGAATGCTCAAGTACCCACATACATATTTTTACAATGTCACATGATCCCAGCAGTGTGATTACATCAAAATGAGGTTGACTATCCTTGTTCTCTCGCAATCCATGTTTAAACTAAAATGTTGGCAGTGACACTTTAATCATATATGACATTCGGCTTGTCTGTTTGATCTTCAATGATCAGGGGACATTCTAATGTGTTCTGTTGCTAATGATTTACAGAAAACTTTAAATTCACTAACTGGGAATTGTGTCTTGTTATCTGAAACAATAGAGTCAGGTACACCAAACTTGCAAAAATCTTGTGTAAAAAATTTATCGTTACCATGGTAGTCGGCCTTCTACATTTTAATATTTCCAGACATTTAGTGTAACTATTGACTACTACTAGATAGTATACTGTTTAATGGTCCTGCAAAGTCTATATGTATTCTAGAGCATGGAATATTAGTTTTCAGCTAAGTTTGAAATTTCATGGGTAGTGGCTTTGCTGCCAGAGCACAGCCTCTGCATAATTTTACTAAATTTTCCATATCTTGGTTCATTTTTGGCCAATACGTATAACACCTCATTAAGAATTTCATCTTAGAAATTTCTGGATGTCTTATGTGAAATTCTTTTAGCATGTTCAGGATGTGGTTTCCGACTTTCTCTTTTCCATTTTTTTTTCTCAATTGGAATAGATAGACTAAACTATCGCCCGGTTCACACTCCACCGACCTCTATTGTACAGGTGTAGAGGCTCATCCCTTGTTCCCTGTTCAGGATGTGGTTTCCGGCTTTCTTTTTTCCAATCTTTTCACTCTCACATAGCCCCCTGCACATCAGTGGCGTTACCACCTTGCTCGGGGTGATATGATTAAAAAAAAAAAAAGTCTTCATAACAATGCTGGTATCACAATTCTTTGTGTACATAAGTACATTGCTGCATAATGAAAATGCGTTATTTCCAGTAATATTCACTTTTCTTTAATTCATATTGGCTTCTTCATTTTTATTATAAAGTTATCTTTTTCCGACTTAATTCTTATTTCCTTTTATGGACAGTTCTCTTACTGTATTGTATAATACATCATTAATTTCATTTTCGGCCTTTAACACCACAGTTAATGTGTCAAGTGTTTCACAGAATTTTGGTATTAGTCTAAATAGTCTGTCTGCATGATTCAATTTTTTGGATGGTAGAAACTCCATTTTATAATTATAGTTCCCTAGTACTGCAGCCTATTTGCTGTATGTGTGGGAACACCTTTTTTCGATCCCTGTACGAACAATAATGGACAATGATTTGTCTGTTGTATGAATTTTCTACCATGTATGAATTTATGAAACTTCTTCATAGCAAATATGATGGCCATTGCTTGCTTTTCTATCTGGCTGAAAATTTTTTTTAGCTGCCATTAATGATCTTGAAGAATGAACTATTGGTTTAGTTTTTCTGTCCTCATATTTGTGTAGTATCATTGCTCCAATACCTGAATTACTTGCATCTGATGCAACCACAATCTATAATGTAGGGTCAAAATGAGCTTGTGACAAATCCGATGTTAAGACTTTCTGAATCTCTTTGAAAGCACTTTGACATTTATCTAATTCCATTTAATATCTTTCTTTAGGTTAATTAAGGGTGCCCTTAATTCGTGCATATTTGGTATATATATATATATATATATATATATATATATATATATGTATGTATGTATGTATACACAATAGTAATTAACGAACCCTAAAAATGATTGTAACTTTGTTACATTTGTTGGGGCAAGCAACTGCACTCGACCTTGAAGGATCTGGTTATCTACCATTTGCATTAATAATTTATCCTAGATATTTAATTCTGGACATAAACAAATCGCATTTTTTTTTTTCACAGATCTTAAGATAGTACTCTTTAATCCTCTCAAATACTTTTTTTTTTTACATCTTCCATATGTTGATTTTTGGATTTTACTTTTAGTAAGTCTGTCATCTAAATATACTTGTGCACAATCCAAACTGGCAAGCAGTTTATTCATAATCTGTTGGAATATGCTTGGCACTACATTATACTGAAAGGAAGCCGGTTAAATTTATATAGTCCCATATACTAGTCTTTGTCTTGTACTTGTAAATCTAATTCCTAATTAATTGGTTCTAAAGCAGCAAAAGGTACACTCCTTTTTGGATTAAATATTGGTGTTACATTCTTTTACTTCAAATTCAGCTTTTGTTTTTTATGCATGTCCCTAGACCTAAGAAGAAATCTGGAAAACTTGTTTTTAATTCATTCTTTGATTTTTCTGTTACCGTATTAGCACTGGAGGTAACAATATTTATTTTGTTGCAGAAAGAGTTAATTGGGAGGTCCCAAAGATCAAATAATGCAGTCCATTCTGTTCCAAATAAATTAGTTGTAGTCTTTAATATAAACACCACCACTATTTTAGTTTCTGCTAACAAAAGAAATCTTACAGGTGAATTCACTCATGAAATAAAATTTATTTCTTGAAATTCCACGAGCAACATTTTTTAGAAGTTAATAAACTTGGGTTTACCTTTTTTCTCCATGTCTGTTCATTTATAATGGTGATATAAGTTCCTGTATTTAAATGTAGTTTTATTTTTACGTTTTTAATTTTCAAAAAAAACAATTTTCGCTTTTGAGATGTTTCTAAGTCAAAGACACGTTTAAAAACTTGTTAATTTTTTTCTTTGTTTTTTGGACTTTATACCATGTTCACATACGTTTCATTCTTCTTCCATTTTTTGTATTTGTGATAAGTACTTTTTGTCCTACCTTCCCACATTTGTTTATTTTTTGTCCTTAAAAACCAAAAAAAAAAAAAAAAACAATTACTTTTAAAATGCTTACCTCCACAACTGTAGCAAGTATTAGGTATTGAAGGGGGTTTATTGTCTTTTTTTTTTTAACGTTCTGTTAGGAGTTGGAAAACGTCTTATCTTTTTTCTTATATGGTCAGATGCTATATATATATATATATATATATACACACACACATACTTGTGAAATGTTTCTTTCCTCAATCCTTTAGATTTACAATACATTGACATTCGCTATTTTCTGGAGAGTTAATTTATGATCCAATTCTAATTTAGCAAGTATCCTGGATCTTGTTTCTGCATCATTATTAGAAGTTTGGCCCTGTATGAATATTAGGCATTTAAATAAATCTAAAGTTAATTCATTTAACTTGAACTTCTTACATTCTTGATTCACAACTTGTGTGCATAAGTGACAAAATCTTTATCGTTACACTTAAGACATTGCCAGTGTGTATTAAATAATGAGCTTCTATCACCAAAAATTACTAGTTTCATCAAAATTTATTTACCTGGTTTTTTTGGCAAAATAAATTTTCCATACTTTTCTTGTTTAGCAGGAGGCAATTTTCTTAAACTTTCTTTTCATTATTCCAATGTGAACAATCCCTTTGTATCTTTTATAATAAACTGGAAAAGTTATCCCTCTGTCTGAGTTGTGTGTGTGTGTGTGTGTGTATATGTGTGTGTGTATATATATATATATATATATAAAAAATGCTAAATGAATTAGTGACAGCACCTGGAGTAAATAAACCTGATGTTTTTTCTTCTGTAGTTTTATTTAATTCAAAAAATGTTTGTTGTAATTGCTGTTCCTGTTGTTGTAGTACCAACATTTGATTCATGATAGATTTTAGTTCTTCCATTTTCCTGTACTCAGCAGAATATTTTACAGATTAATTTTTGGCTATTTCTCTGTAGTCCTGCAAATATAACATCTCTGAAGTGGTAAATATTAACTGAATATCCTATTAAGACATATTGGATACATTTTTTCTTTCTTGCTTCCTTGCATAAGTATAAAAGAATACTCATCGCCACTTTTGTAAAGTCACACATCCTAGAAATAATGCCTTCAAAGAATACTATCGAACCTTTATCTGAGGCGAATTCTTATGTACCCATATTGTTTTTATGACGTTACAAGATCCCAGCAGGCTTGTGTTATCTGGTGAGCTGTGTTCAAACTCAAATGACAGCATCAACACTTATTCAAGTATAGAGTAGGTATGAATGGAATCATATTCCGTATCCAAAGAAACACTAATCTCAAAAAAAGTGCTCAATACAAAGTAGAGCTAATAATATTTATTCAGAAATTATAACCTGAATATGCTATAATATAGGTACCTCCAATAAATCACTGCTCATTTTCGATACCTCAATTTAAATTTAATTTTTAAAAATAAAAATGTTTTCTTGAAGCTTTAATTGAAAGCCAAGAGATTAAATTTACTAATTACAGTAAGCAAAATACCCTGGTTTAGTTCAAACCGAAGTTATATTGCTCGGAATCAAAAATTTAACTGCTGAAAATTTTTTTAAAAAATTTACTGCCATTATTGATTGATCGACACATTATGTAAACAGTAGCCAAATTTCTGTTTCTGTTTTAAAAATCTTGCAAAAAAAAAAAAAAAAAAAAAAAAAAAACAACAACAAAAAAAAACAAAAAACCTCCTTGACACGTTATTTAAGTCAATTTTTATAATTGAAACTTACCTTTATCTAATTTCAAACACATAGTAAGTGCTTACTGCCTGGAAATTTACGATATAAATCTCTCTTTAACTACGGTAGCCCTCTTATCTGCGTTATCTTAGCTGACAAATGATTTATTGACAAGCACTAGGTGTTAATGATGTTTGGATGGCGACCGAAAGTGACAAAAAATTCATGTAGCTTAAAACGTAACATTTGGAAATTTAAATTTTGTTTTGTTGTTTTTTAACTAAATAGTAAAATTAGAAATTTAACATTTCAGCAAGTATATAATATTTTATAGAATTTTAATTTAGATTTATAGCCAGACTATGCTTTCTGAATAAATAAAAATATGCTTTCTGAATAAATAAAAAATTAAATTTCTTTGACATGTTTTACTTTTAGAGTGATTTCATCAGAAAAAAAAGATTATTTCAATAAAATCTACATTAGTAAGACAACTTATTTTTTTTCTGATGAAGCTGATCAATTGACAAAACATGTAAAAATAGAAATTTTACAAACACTCTGATACATTTACCATTCTATCAGATTCTTAACAAAACTTTATACCAGGTACCTTCCAAAGACTTGATAAAAAATGAAAAGATGCTCAAAACTTAATAAAAACAGTTTTATTGCCAAAATCATTGTATTATTAAGAGAAAAAGATCAAAGGATCTTTTGGTGTAGAAATTTTTTTTTTTTTTTTAATCCTTTTTTGAGAACTTTCAAAATCTTTGTTTAAAAATCTTGTCCTAGAAATGTGTGTGTCTTTTTGGTAAAAAATACATTGATTTGGAAATTCTTGCAAAAATCAGGCAATTAATGGTTTTTAATTAAACTTTCAGGATTTATTCAGAAACGAATAAGATTATTTTTAAACCTTTGTTTTTAAAAATGTTACCATCCCCTTATCTAATTTTATGAAATTCATTTTTGTAGTGCTTAATGTTTATATTAATAAGGACAAGTCTTTGGAGAATTTAAATCATCAAAATATGTGAGTCAAATGGAACCACAATTGCAGAAAATCTACCCTGAATTGTAAAATAAAAAATGAAATAAAAGACAGACATTATTTAATTAGAAAAACTTTTTATTTCTTTTATGAATAAAATATATTATGAAAATTGTGAGTGTCATGAATTTTTTTTTCAATAAATTATTACAATTGTTTTTATTTTGATGATAATTTATTTAGAAACTTTCAAATTTTAAAATTCTGTATTAATTAATCTTGATCAAGTGATATTGTTATTACATAAAATCTGTATTTACTGATGCAGTGACACCACCCCCATTTTAAAAATAATTAAAACTTTTGAGTGTACAGTTAGAATGTGTTGAATTTTGTGATGATGAACATTTCTAGGCA
This sequence comes from Ascarosepion bandense, assembly GCA_037127315.1. NCBI lineage: Eukaryota > Metazoa > Mollusca > Cephalopoda > Sepiida > Sepiidae > Ascarosepion > Ascarosepion bandense. The sequence goes on from JBBBDQ010000275.1 coordinate 2,806,607, forward strand.
ACATAATCAGAAAGAGTGATAACTATAACAAATTTAAAATTTATTTGTAATTTTCTAATATTTACTCCACAAGTGTCTTCATAAGTCTATAAAAAAAGCCAAAGTAGCTAAAATTCATTCAAATCTTAGGATGCTTAAAAAAATATTTAATTTAATACCACTGCACGGTATACAATTACCCTTCACTACAAACAGAATCCTATTACTACTAAAAAAAGAAAAAGAGTAAATAAGAAGATACCCCCCTATAAAGTGGAGACCACCGACGTGATACGAATACGCACAAATGCAACCTTCTGACAAGCATGTGGATTTTCAACACACACACACACACACACACACACACACACACAAAACTTTGGACTTTCAGCGAAATTTGAATATTTCTCTGCAACAAATTCACCATGGCAATGGATGCTGAAGAAACAATGAACTCAAACCAACCAGTTCAAGCTGTTACAATAAAACCGCCGAACTTTCTCGAGTCAAATGTAACGGCTCGGTCTGCTATAATGTAGGTGCAGTTTAATATTGTAAATATCAGACAGCCCCACCAAAAATTTTTCAACATTCTGGCAGCATTCCTCGTGGATATAGTAGGAAAAATACAGAGATGTGATATCGCAAAAGAGGAATTTAAGAAACTACTAAAAGAAGGAATAATTTCTCCCTCAAACTCGGAATAGAGTTCAACTTTACACATAGTACGGAAGGCAGACGGCACATACAGACCTGTTGGCGATTATAGACACCTAAACACGATAACAAAAGTTGATAGATACCAAGTACCAAAAATAAATTCCTTGGCTTCAAAGCTGCATAACAAAAAATTCTTCTCAAAAATAGACCTGTCATCTGCTTATCACCAGATACCAGTGCACCCGGATGATATCTGTAAGACAACCATCTCTACCCCTTTTGGGTTATTTGAATATAACTACATGCCTTTCAGACTATGGAACACATCATGCACTTTTCAAAGAATGATAGACAATATCTTCCGCGATACCGATTATACATTTGTGTATATCGATGATATCCTGATCTTCTCAGAAGACGAAGAAACTCATTCCAAACATATCGACCAAGTACTATAAAAACTAAGTTCGTACGACTTTAAAATTTGTCTTTCCAAATGCACATTTAGTGAGCTAGACTTTTTAGGATTTCACATTTCTTCAAATGGTTTTAGACCCAGTTCTAAAAAGTTAAATGAACTAAGTGAGTTTCCTCAATCAAACGATTCAAAATTGCAATGCCGTTTCCTTGGAATGGCAAATTTTTATAGGAAACTTGTGCCAAATTTCAGTAACATTATATTACCGCTAACAGTAAAAATACGCCTAAACCAGAATTCAAAATCTTTAACCTTAACAAAGGAAGAAGTCGAATCTTTTAAAAACATAAAAAACACTTTATCAAATATAACCGTTCTAGCTTTCCCTAATTCGAAAGCTAATAATTATCAACTAGTAACAGACAGTTCAAACTATGCGGTGGGTGCAGCACTTCACCAAATGATTGACAATCAACCCATCCTCCATAGGCTTCTTTTGAAAGAAATTATCCCAAACCCAACAGAAATATTCTACTTTCGACAAAGAACTATTAGCCGCCTATCTAGCAGTACTCCACTTTAAACATCTAATAGTAAGCAGAAATGTAATGTTGCTGACGGACCACAAGCCACTTTGCAGTGCTTTTAAAAGCCAATCCTCTCTAAAATCTGACAGACAACAGCGTCACCTCTGTTTCATCAGTGAATATGTGAATGATATTTCACATATAAGAAAATAACAAAATAAACTCGCACATTAAAATTTTAACTGACGAAATGCAGAAATTTGATATGGACAAATTATCCAGTGATACCTACATTCAACACCTACTTCCTACATCCCAAAAGATTTACAGACATGTAAAAGTATTTGGTTAAGAACTGATAGAGTAAGAAAAGTGTTGAAAGCTCCATACACAGGTCCTTATCAAGTAATAAGTTGTCATGAAAAATATTTTACTATAAAAAAAAAAATCAGACGACGTCCATAGTAAAGTCTCAATAGACAGATTAAAACCGGCGTACATTGCTGAAAATATAAAATCAAGATTCCATCGAATCAAGATGGGATTTCGATAACCCCCCCCCCCCCATCTTGTCCTGAGGAAACTAACGAAAACAAACCAAAAATGAAAACTAAGTCCAGTAGAACAGTTAAATGGAAGAAAACACGTATTTTTTTTTTATTTAACCCCCCCCCCCCCCAAAAAAAACTCCATTTTCTGGGGCGAAAATTATGTGGTAATACCAACTGAACAAAAGACATTCTACAAACCATCTTGCTGACCTATTGACCTTAGAAGCTGCAACTCCTAAATGAACATTCTTTAACTACAAGCCTTTATCTCTTTCAGCTCATTATTTTCCATGAACTCTTTTACCTCCTTGGGACTTATATTCAAGTATTATTTTAATTGTAAAAACATTAATTGAAATGTGTGTGTGTGTGTGTATATATATATATATATATATATATATATAAAATGTTATTTTATATTGAAATTTCCTTTCTTGATTTTATAATCATTTTATGAATTATAGTGGGCTATCTTCCCACAAGGCCAAATTCCGTTACGATATGCAATTACCCTTCACTACAAACGGAATCCTACTACAAAAAAAAGAGTAAATAAGAAGATATCCTCCACTATAATACTTAAGGTCAGTCAGTTAAAGGCTATGTATGATATGTGACACATGCTTTGGGTGATCAGGTCTCGAAAGAGACATGACAAACTGGGCCCCTCCACTAATGTTCGCTACTTAAGTTTTATGTGCATTGTGGTGCAGTGGATATCGACTTTGAACGACAAATTGGGGTACAAAGTTTGAATTCCTTGCCTTCACTTACAGGCAAATACCCTTGGGAAAGGTATTAATCTGTTTCTTCCCTTCAGTTATGGGTTAAATAATAGGACAGATTGGGTTCTATAGCCTTGGCTGGTAACCAGTCTACTGCAGAAAGCAATGGCAACCTAATGTGGGATAATCTGCCCAGTCAGTCATGTCTCAAAAGAGATACCCAAAGCGTGTATCAAGTATGGCACTTTAACTGACTGAAGTTTTAAAAATCTTTCTTGAAGATTTAGTTAAATGATTATACATTTTTATCATAAACTGGTAAAAATCTGGTCACCTGCTGACGTAAAAAAGATTTTTTTTTAACCAAAATAAGTTTAAAATTCTTTGATCTTTTTCAACTTAAACATTTTGACGAAAAAAAAAAAAAAAGTGTTTTTATTAAGTTTGGGGCATTTTTTTCTTCATGCTATGCTGTTTTTTTTTTGTTTTTGTTTTTTCAGTGAGATGGTGGAGGTAACCTAGAAACTAAAAAGTAAGCATTTGTTTCGATTCAGCAGAGTAATTGAATTTTAAATGAGCTATTTTTTTTTAAATATAGTTTTGTTTTGAAAGATTTTTTTATTTATTTTTAAATAAAGAGAATTATACTGTATTTACGATTTTAATAAAAAAAACAAAAAAAAAACCCAAAAAACAAACTTAATTCCAATCAATGTAAATTCGGTTTAAAATCAACACAGCAAAGCATTTTCCTTATGGGAAATATTAAATTTCTACTAGTTAGTTAAGTGCCGTACGTGAAACACGCTTGGGCGATCATGCCTCTTCGAGACATGACTGACTGCGCAGAAGATTATCCCGCAGTGTTTTCTCTGCGGTAGATTGGTTGCCAGCCAAGGCTATAGAACCCAATCTGCCCTGCTATTTAACCCATAACTGGAGGGAAGAGATGGATAAATACCTTTCCCAAGGGTATTTGTGCGTAAGTGAATACAATGGATTCAACTGGAATTCGAACTCGGCTCCCCGATTTCTCGTTCCGAGCCGATATCCAATGCACCACAACGCATATCCCCTTTTCTACTAGCTGGAATAAAAAAAAAAAATGATATAGAAGTTTCAAGAAAAAGTTTTTTTCTTCATTTTTGAAAATGAATCTTGTATCGCTTTTTCGAGGTATTTTGACAATAAGAAAGACTCACAAAAGTCAAAAAGTAACGTCTGTTCAGTAAAGTAACAAAAAAAAAAAAAAAGAAAGATGAATTCCAATTAATTTAATTTTTTCAGTAAAAAAATACTTTGGATGACTTTTTTAAAAGTTTTGTGGTCTTTTCTATTGCTGCCTTCAGTTGGTCTGAGAGAAGCAATAATTTTCCAAATCAATCATTCAGTTCTCCGAAAAGAGATAAGAAAATGACTCACAGTCTCTGAGTCTCAACATGACATTGATTCATCAATTTAAAAATAAAAATAAAATGTAGAATGCTGGATGTTAATTTGATTTTAAATTTTACAATACATTGTGACGAAACGGAAAAAATAAAGTAAAGAAAGATCTTCACGCTAATGTTCTAAGTAGGGAAAAATCAGAATTTGAAACATCTATTCATGCTTATAGTAAAAAAAATAGTTACTAACCGAAAATGGGAAAACAGAACTTAATCGGTGCTTTAGGACCATACAGAGTTATCTGGATAAAATCGGGTTCTGCTAAAAACCTAAAAATATATTTTCGCAATTTATTTCATTAAAATAAAAAATATCAAGGTATTATGCGCAATCCGTAATTTTGAAAAACTGAAGTTTAGTTGCTACGCAAAGTTAAAAATAAAACAAAAACAAAAAGAAAACTATAGTTTCAATTTTCAAATTTAAAAAGTGGGTGGGCGACAAACGATATTCATTTAAAAAAGAAAAAGGAAAAAAGAAAAACCACACACACGAAACACTTTTCCCATACATTTATTAGTGGTGAAAAAAAAAATTAAATTAATTTCAGTAGAAAGCTACTACTATTTTTTTAGGAAACAATGTAGACTCTGTAGAGACTGGTTTTGAATTAAAAAAATTTAAAAGACTACTTCATTTTTACAATTGATAAGCGATAAGTAAGTTTCTTCCTTCGTTTTTCTTTTAATTTTTATCTTTTTTGAAAATATGAGACAACGGATAAATCATCATAAACCTCGTTACAAAAAATTTAACTTAAAAATTGTCAAACATTTCCTCATGCTATTTAAATTACTAAATATGATGCCAGATAAAAATAGTTCAATAGTTTAAAAGATGTTAAACCATTTAAGTTATCTTTATTAATTTCATTTATAAATAATTGAGGTTTAAACAAAACAAAACAAAATTCAGTCATCACTGACTGAAAATTTTAAAAAAAATCCTAATCTTAAATTAGATTTAAACGAGACAAAACTAAAAATAAACATTAAGCTACAAATCAACAAAGAGAAAAGTAACTACAACTAATTAATAACCAGAACTCCTGTCTTTTAGATTTTGTCTTTCATAAAAACAAAAAACTTTTCTGTTCTAAGTTCTGATGACATTTTTTAAAACAACGGAAACTTTCGCCACAATTTGAAATTCAAATAAAGAAGTAATCAAATGCAACTGTTGCTCGTGCAGTTCATGAGTTAAAACTTTGTTTGCCTACCTGTAACTTCGGTCTTTTAAAAAATTAAATTCAATGCCAAAGAAAATTTTCCAAAGAGAATCCAATTAATAATGACACATAGATATTATTAGCCGTTTTTTGAAATCAGGCGCCAGTTATTGTCAATTCTCGTTCCTCACCCGGAAGTCTCGTTCAAATCTCATTTTTGTTACAGACGATGTTTTTCACATTACAACACCCTCTCTATGCGGATTTTTATTTTGTAAAATAAAATCCTTTACCTTTCAGGACATTAGTCATCATAACTCTCCCCAACTTTCTATGTTTGAATGCTGAGAATTTTTTTTGTTTACATTTTTTACCGTTCCTCTTTTCCTTCCCCTTGTCCTGTTCTCTCTTTCTTTCTCTCTCAGACACACAAAACTTCAACACGAATGCGTTGACGTTCGTTTAAGTTTTAGTTAAGTATCGCCACAGACTTCCTAAGGAAAACGAAAAACGCATTTTTAAATAATTTAATTTAGATACATTCTTTAAACTTAAATTTCATTTTTATTTTAGAAATAAACCAAAAAGCTAATATGATTTAAAAGATAAATTAATTTCCGGAAATAAATGTGTTTTAGGCATTTTCAAAAAATTGGCATATTTTTTCGTCACTCATGGACTCATTAAATAGCCAGCCAGTAAAAACATCAAATTTAAAAATCGGCGCTACTGAGGTCTACCTCAATATATCCGATATCGTCTACTCAGGTGCAGCGCGGAAACCTTCTGTGCCCCTACTTTCACGTAGCCATCAGGTCTCTGAGGCAAGATTTGCTGGTCAGAAGTACAACCTGGGAAGGATGCTGAATGGAGACAACACTCCTCTCTCCCAAGACAGTAACGCAGAACAAGAAAACAACAGTGACGTAGAATTAACGAGCCTTGGGTTTTAGGTTTCAAACAAGGTTAAGATTGTCGGTACTTTTGGGTGATTTTCTAAGCACCGCTTAGATGTGGCACAAGGCCGAAAGTATGGGATGCCCGGTGAGGATCGAACTCACTACTACTCAGTTGTAACAGGTTCTAACGAGACAAGCTTGCTAACCATTACACCACTTCGGGGTGCCCCTGTTGTTACTTTTGGATGGAACAGCGTGATAGAAACACTCTTTTATAGTGGGCTGGTTATCTATTCTCTTCTGTTAGTAGTGGAGAGTCCGTTCTAGTGAAGGGTAGTTGTATACTGTTGCAGGTTAACGGAATTTGGCCTTGTTGTAAATAGCCCACTATAAATCATAAAATGATTACAAATCAAGAAAGGCAATTTGAGTAGAAACATAACATTTTATATATAACACATGTCAATTAATGTTTTTACAATTGAAGTAATACATGAAGTATAGGTCCAACGGAGGTTAAAATGTTCATGGCAATAAAATGCTGAAAGAGAATTAATGCTTAGGAATGTTGTTCATTTTGGTAATAGAAGGCTGACAAGGAGAATTCGTTACTTAAAGTAGTGTGGAGGCGTCATGTATGTAAGGAATGTCTTTGATGTATTCGCTCCTTAGGTCAGTAAGTAGTTTTGAGACAGGGAAGAAGGTAAGGAGAGGTAAAGGGAGGCGAACATAGTAGCCGCTTGACTTAGGTCAAGGGAGATACTAATCACTTTCGTCTGTCTCCGTCGGTCTGTCCCTCGATGCTTTCTGTATCCGCTTTTTATATTTTCTTTTTGGATCACAGCAGCTCATTTGGGATTTCACACTTGTATTTGGTTCTGGGCTTCCCATTGGCTGATAAATAAAATTCGCGTAGGCTCGCGAAATGGAAATTTAATATTTAATTAATTTTTAGTTTTCAACCGGAACATCTGCGCGGAGCCGGCGGCGCACGACGACTTTTGGTCATTTGCTTTTTGGTCGTGAAAGCGCAAACATCCGGTCCATCGCTTTTGCTCGGTATCACTACACTTTCTATCAATGTTTCAAGAAGAAAGACCAAAGTATTTTTTAATTATTTAAAAAAATTTAATCCCTTCTAACACGTTGGAAATTTTAGTAAAAATCTTGTTTTTATTTTCGTTAGCGAGGAGCAAATTATTAAAATCGTTACTAGATTTTAAACGTAATACAATCAGTGCCGTGCTTCACAACCCTCTCCCCCCGTAGAATGCGCCTCTACCCGCAGAATGCAACTTGCACCCCCCACCGAACCTGAACCTACAATAAATGGTACTTTTAAACAAAATAACTTACTCTCGGAACGCAGATATTCCGTGATCACTAACAAACGGAAGAATTTGCAGAATTGGTGTTTTTAAGTTAAAAACTTAAAAACTATACATTACGAACGTTTTCATAACTTTTAGCTACTTTTTGTTGATTTCCTAGCTATTTTTATAGCCATATAGACGTTTCGGCTCTCAATCAAAGTTTTTTCAAAGAATTTTCAAAAGATTTAAACCCAAATTTCAAATGCATTTTGCCACAGAAAGTTTGATTAAAAAAATTAGACTGAAAGTTTGAATATGCATGTTATTGTTATTGTTATGTTCTTAATCTTAAAACAGATATCTAATCTATTTCTCTCTCAAGTTCATTTTTTTTTTAATTACAATTGATTTGCTGCCTCTTCGGGGCCAGAAGGCTTCTATCAAAGATTCTATCTATCTATCTATCTATCTATCTATCTATCTATCTATCTAGAGAGAGAGAGAGAGAGAGAGAGAGAGAGAGAGAGAGAGAGAGAGAGAGAGATTTGTTGATAGATGTCTATTTCAACATACAAGAAGTATGATAATAATTTTCCAGTTAATGCTAATAATTATTTTGTTAATTTTTTTCATTACAATCGATTTTGCGGAGCCAAGTAGCCCTAGGCTTTCCGGGGTCTTGTGGCCCCTAAGGAACTTCCGCCCCCTCCCCGCAATTGCGGTGTCTGCGGGGGCCCTAAGCACTGTAATAAGAGCCGTGCTTTCCAAATTAATGTGCTTGTCACCAGAAAAAACTCACTTTTTTTTGCTGGTGACAAGCACATTAATTTGGAAATTCTTGCAAAAATCAAGTAATAGTGAAACTTTTAGGACTTATTCACGAATGAATGAAATTAGGACTTATTCACGAATGAATTAAATTATTTTTTAAATCATTATTTTAAAAGAATCTGGGTAAAAATATTTATTTTTACCTCTGCTACCCCTCTTCCATGTAAATTCATGAAATTTCAAGAAATTAAATTCTGTAGGCAAAATTGGTTTTATTACTTAACGCAGTACTCACTGGGGAATGTAAATCGTATTATTATTTTTTTAAAACCATTTAGCCTTTTTTATCGTAAATTTGCTTCGAATAGTAAAAAAATATAAAATGCAACAAAAAACAAAAAAACAAAAAAACAAAAAAAAACAAAAAACAAAAAACAAACGAAAAAACAAAAATAAAACTATGACATTATTTAATTAGATAAGCGGAAGCCTATAATGGCTTTAAATTAAGGACATTATATTCTGAGGAAAAAAATCGATTAATAATGAAGTTTTAAAAGAATTGTTTTAATTTTTTAAAACTAGAATAATTTTCAAAAATAAGTTTCAAAAAATACTTTTAAAAAACTTCAATGACATGCAGACATTAAGTTGGTAAATTATTAAGTAAAGATTATATTTACTAATCGAAAATTGGAAAGCTTAATAAAAATCATTTAGCCATCGTATTTTAAAAATAATTTTTATTTTATTTTGTTTGTGTATTTAAAGACTCTTATTTTGTATGGTAATTCCTATGTGTACATTAAAAGGTAATGTGCTTCACGGTTTCTTTCCCTTACAGGAAAAAAAATACAATTATGTCATTTGTTATTGCCATACACTTATCTCGCATCTGTTGAGTTAACATCACATTTTAAATACGGGGTAAAGGCCAGAATGTTCAAGTCTGTGTTTAAGAAATAGTTTTATTCTAAATTGTATGCTATAAATAAGTAATACTTGTGTCAATCAGATTAATTTAACTTTAAATTTACTACTTTTCTCAAAAATGGCTAAAAAATTAAAAAATATTTAAAAATCTCAAAATTTTATATTTCAATCAATATAATTTGTTTGAAATGCACCAGAGTATTTTGATTAGTCGAAATAGTAAATTTAATTATTTAGCTTTCAATTAAGACTAAAATAAAAGTTTCAAGAAAACTTTTTGATTATTAATAATTCATTTTAAAAGTTAGGTATCGAAAATAAGTGGAGGTACCTAAGACTCTAAATTCCTATTATATATATATATATATATATATATATATATATATATATATATATATATATATATATATATATATATATATATATATATATATATATATATATATATATATATATTATATATATATATATATATATATATATATATATATATATATATATATATATATATATATATATATATATATGTATGTATATATATATATATTAATATAAGGTTACAATAAATATGTATACACATAGAATAATATTATAGTTCGATGCTGCTGTAGACCTCACGCTATAGTTGAAACGGGTGGTAGACCTCACGCTATATTGAGGTAGACCCCACTCTATAGTAACAGTATAAATTTCTTATAAAAAATAGATATTTACCCTAGAGATATGTTTCTAAGTCATTTAGTAAATTTAACGATTAATTCATTGGATTTTGTAAAAATAATGTTTACTTTTTACTTAAAATCTAATGAAAATAACGTTTATTTACGCAACACAATAATGGAGAGTCAAAAAAAGTAAAAAAAATATAACGCCTCTGACTTGAAAACCGCGCGAAGAAACATGGAACATCACTAGTGCCATAAGCAAGACATCAGTATTCAAAAATTTGAAATACCAAGGTCTTGATTATTGCACTAATGGTGTTCCGTTTTTTTTTTTTTATTAACAAAATCCAGTAAATTAACACTTAAATATTCTAAATGACCTGGAAACATAGGATAAATATTTGATTTCTATAAGAGATTTTTCATTTTGATGTAATTAAAATTTAAATGCATAAACATTCATATTTAAAATAAATTATGTTTAACTTTAAATCAATAGTTGAAGAGTATATTTTTTATTCCATACGATCTTATGAAACTTAGTAGAATGAATAATTTTACTTTTATACTAATAGAAGTAGTCTACTACAAAAAGCAATGGCAACCTATTGCGAAATAATCTTCTGTCCAGTCAGTTGTAGGAATGAACCAATATGACCTCAGGTCAGATACTACTATCATGCAGAGAATACATTGTTTCTTTTACCCTCTCTGTCTCTAAATAACTCCAAAGAACTAAGATACCCAAATCTATTCCCTTTTCTTTCTCTGCTACTATTTCTCTTTCCCCTACTCTCTCTATCTCCCTGACCCATGCTTGTCCTAAAGGATTGGCCAGTCCCTCTCTAGCTTCTAAGCAGGCAACATGTGTTCTCTTGCTAGCAGACACTTAACACGAAAGTATGTAAAAATAAAAAAATAAAATATTCCTCTCAACGCTAATATTGGTATCCACTTCTTTGTCAATTATACTCACAAAGATACCAAAATATTTACACAGTCATGTCTCTTTACTAGAGACATAATCGCCCAAAGCGTGCGTCACGTATGGAACTTAACCGACTCACTACTAGAAGTATTTTCTTTTAGTCTAATGATACTTTTCAGTTTAATCCATCGCTTTTATTCTTAAAAATTATTTTTACACCTGTTTCATGTTAGTGTATCACTATCTTTCGTACCTACACACTTACATACCTTCACACGTCGCACCACTTTGTTAAACAGTGATTGGTCGAGATATCGCCAATGCATTTCATTACGAAACAATTTACAATTCGCAGTGACGCGACGAGTTACAAATCACATTATTTTCAAGTAATAATTATTGTACACGTTTGGTAGAAGAATGGATCAAACAGACCTCTCCAGTTTACTCTGCACGCGTTCACTGATTGGTTAATTTTTAGCCAATCAAGTTGTTTGCACTTAAAAACAGTTTCCCTCGCAGTTCTCTCGTGACTACTATTTAAGGGGCCGCTTTCCGCAGCTCCTTAGTGAGATTTCAGCTGCCACACGAATCCTTGTCAGTTGAAACAATATCTTACTCACATACCTACGTACACATACAATTAAAAATTCAACTATCACTGTCAGTTGGGTACCAGCCAAGCACATCTTCTAAGAAACGCTGATACAAATTATTTTCAACACTTTTGAACAATCTTACAGAACATTATATTAATGATTTCTCCCTTTCTGAACAAGACTTTATTAGAAGTAACCCTTCCAAAGAACATTTATTCACTAATTGACTTTCTCTCAAATTACAATCGATGGGAGAAAACTCTTTATTTTTCTACATTCTTCACAGTTAAATGCATGCTTTTCTCTAACGAATGTCAAATTGTTTAATACATGTCTATTTTGGTTACAAATTGGCGTTGTTTATTCTTTTCACGAGTCTTATGTATTTTCTAATCATAAATATAAATCATTGTGGAGGTTTCCGAATTATTTTCTTGGCTAACTCGACGTAATTGGTAACACCTATAGATTTGGTGCGCCCAACGTGATTACATTTATATTAACGAACCTCTAGTCTACAATATCATGAAATATTTAAATTGCACCCAATGTGTTTTAAATTATTCTGCATTAAGAGTTACTGAATTATCATATAAACTATTCTGAGAGGGAAAAGTAGTCAATGACGGTAATTCAGAATTATTTTCTTTTTGGAACATCCATGCCAAAATAACGCTGCTAAAACTAAAAAATATGAAATATAAAAAAATAAAAAATAAATAAATAAAAAAAACTTCACACTCGAAAATAGAATTAAACTTTACATTGTTCGATTGTTCAATGATTCATCTATTTAATAATAAAATATACAGCAACGAGATAATATCAAAGTCGTATTAAAAAATTACAAGTATTCTTTTTGTGGTGCAGTGGATAACGACTCGGAACGAGAAATCGGGGAGCCGAGTTCGAATTCCAGCTGAATTCATTGCATTCACTTACGCGCAAATACCCTTGGGAAAAGTATTAATCCGTCTATTCCTTCCAGTTATGGGTTAAATAACAGGACAGATTGGGTTCTATAGCCTTGGTCGGCAACCAGTCTACCGCAGAAAGCAATGGCAACCTACAGCGGGATAATCTTCTGCCCAGTCAGTCATGTCTCTTTCGAGACATGATCGCCCAAGCGTGTATCACGTATGGCACTTTACTGACTGAATCTGAAAAAAAAAAAATAGCGTGTTTTATCAAACATAAAAATATACCTTATTATTTAAAAAATGTTAGCGTTGTTTAAATGTATAATCATCTAGAATGTTTTTTTTTTTTTTAATACACGTTCTTTTGAGATGAATGTATTTTCATGAAGGTCAGACGGTTTGTGTGAAAATTGTTACAATTGTATATCTTTTTCGGCCCAGCAATTAAAAACCACCAAAATTTGTGAAGGATCCATTTCTAGTATATGAAAAATTATTTTAGTATATATTGACCAATGGGAAATGTGGTCTCAAACATCCCGAATAGTGGAGCAAATATAAGCCTAAAGTTTTGAATAAATGAAACTCAGATCTGCAAATACGCGAAGACCTTTTGACAGCAGAAAACATTTTGACATCAAAGGAAGAAGGCAGGTCAATATCAAAGAAGGCATTGACATCAAGTGAACATCAGGAAGGTTCCTGTTACTAACCAGCCACACACACACGCACACACATACACAGAGAGAGAGAGAGAGAGAGAGAGAGAGAGAGAGAGAGAGAGAGAGAGAGAGAGAGAGAGAGAGAGAGATTTGAAGTTCCAATGAAAATTCTCCTGAGGTTGGACAACATATGACGAAAGGATTTCTGAGAAATTTTCTCAAGAACGAACTGTGTACAAAGGTACTGAAAAAAAAAAATTACTGCGTACCAGAAATACCCGTCGGGCAATTTGCAAGTAGAACTTTTCATTTATTTCATCAAATCTTTATTTTTTATTGGTTTTTATTTTCTCTTTTTGTCATAAAAAAAACCCCTGTCTTTTTCCGAGTTGTAATTTCCCCCCTATTTTTCGCTGGTGCAGGATGCTTGGTTATGGTTATCAAACTGACCTTGCGCCAAACACAACCGAAGTCCCCACAATTTAAAATATCAGAAGGCTGAAGGTTTGGTGTTGAAATGTGGAAGAATAAAATATTTCGTTTTGTATGTTAAAGTAAAATTTTATTACTAAACAGAATAACAAATTTGTAAGAAGAAAATGTTCAAATAGAAAAATGTACATAGTTAATTAATTTGAGTTAAATGTCCAAAGAGAAAATGTACGTAGTTAATTAATTTGTAAGAGTTAAATGTTCAAAGAGAAAATGTACGTAGTTAATTAATTTGTAAGAGTTAAATGTTCAAAGAGAAAATGTACGTAGTTAATTAATTTGTAAGAGTTAAATATTCAAAGAGAAAATGTACATAGTTAATTAATTTGAGTTAAATGTTCAAAGAGAAAATGTACGTAGTTAATTAATTTGTAAGAGTTAAATGTTCAAAGAGAAAATGTACGTAGTTAATTAATTTGAGTTAAATGTCCCAGAGAAATAGTAATAAGGAGTTAAGTGTCCAGAATTCTAGTTGATATTAGCAGAATCTGTGTATGTAGAATGATTAACAGGTTACTAAGAAAGTCTGTGTTCTTTTCCTTTTTTGATGTAGGTCGGCGAGAAAGTGAAAAGGAAGGTGAAGCATTAAAGGAAATTGTACTTATCGGAGTTAATATTTAGGAATCAGTTGAAGTATCTTGTTGTTGCTGACGTCGTCTTCTTCTTTGTTGAGAACGTTGAGTATGGAGAAGACGAGGTAAAAGAAATTAGCATGAGTGAAAAAGGAGAACGAATGTATGACGTGACTTTAAATCCGGGTCGGCAAAGTAAAATTTCTTTGGTCACATCTTGCGTGTCGTCTCTCTGTACTCCCATTTGACGGACTGATTCTGACTGTCCTTCCCTCTTCCTTTATACCGATTCACCTTTTCACACTGAATCGCTAACTTTTCTTTCAGTTTTGCAAATCGCTTCCCTTCGTTGGTTAGAAAATAAATTTAACATCTGATCGAGAAATTTGGCTTCGTCTTTTTCTTTCAGTATGGAATCAGTTCTTTTCCTATTTGTCAAAATTAAATTTCCCACTTGATTGTGAATTTTTACTTTGGTCTGGGTTTTTTCAAAATGTTTTCAGTCATTCTGGTCCATTTTTGCGGGTGTGAAAGTTTACCTTTTGCGTTTCAGTTAATTGTTGAATGATATAGGATTTGTATCCTATACTGGTAATTCTGAAATAGGGAGCTCGAGAAATGTTACTAAATTGGCCTTGTGCCAAATATAACCAAACTTCCCACAATTTACTCAATTAATAAATTAAAAAAATGTTTAAGACAAAATTAAGACAGTTAGTTGCTCACCGAAGGGATATATGGTTTAAATATTTTGAAAACTAGACGAATAGATTGATAATTTGAAATTCTTAGCTTTCTTGGATTGTTAAGGGAAAACTTTTTTGAGTTGCCGCATGCTGGTTAGAGGCCGATAATATAGTTGGCGAGTAATTTTATACAGGCGAGTACTTCAACGCTGGTCACGAGGAAATGAAATGAAACCTTTCACATGACTTCAAGCAATATTCTCTGATTAATTTAATTTTTCTCCTCATTTTATATAAAAAAGAATTTCGAATAGGCTCGCTACTATCTTTCCTTTTTCTTCTCGGCTGATCTTGTAATTTCTGTGAAGGCAAAGTGTTCATTGGTCCAAAATACAATTTAATATAGTCACGTGAATTCCTTTTCTTCTTTTCATCTCACCGGTCAATTTCTTTGAAGACAAGATTTTCATTGGTTCTACAGTGAACAAAACAAGTTCTAGATTTAAAAATTCAAATGCTAAGCACTGACTCTTTGATTTTGTTAGAAATAAACGAATTTTTTCGAATTTAAAAACTTTGCTTAACACATATAAATTCATGAAATTTCACACCTCGATGTGAAATGTTTTTCGGACAATAGAAAACTAGGAAACATCTAAAAGCAAAATAGAAAGGCTACAATAACTTTAATTTCTGCTTCTGTGACGAAAAGGAATGCGTAGTTACTGTTTATTTTTCATAAAAAACATAAGAGACATTTTATATTTGCTTCATTCACAATCGTCGCCATTACTGGCTGGAAGAGAAGTTTCCCTGGGCGTTTTGAGGTTGCACAGAATAGTGCATTTATTTTTTTACAACAGGTATGCTTATTTTTTGACTATATCCACCATTTGTTCTCTACGCTGTATATACTATCTTATCTAGTGGCGTAACAGCTGCCATCGGTGAGAGTATTATAATATTAGTTGGGATTTACAGTTGTTGCAGAATTTTCTCGGCGTCGGTTTTTTACCAGTTGGTTGTTCTTCTTGTGTCACAGAAGTTGTGAGGCCTCTCTCCGATTTCTATGCTGTTAAGCAGTTCTTGGTTCACGGCTTTTTTTAGATATATCCATTTTTTTATTAGTGCTGTTTTGAGAGTCTTGTATGGATTAATTTCTGAAACTGCCTCCAAAATAGCTGCGACTTTATTTTTGTAAAATTTTAGTGAGAAATTCCATATTTATTTATTTTTCTTACACATTGAAAACCCGTCGGCCGCTGTAACAAAAAATAAATAAATAAATAAATAAATAAAAATAAAAATAAAAATAAAAGGTTAATAGTCTTTCCTTTCTGACAAAAACTTCTTTCCACTTGGGAGATAGACTAAACTATTGCCCGGTTCACACTCCACCCACGTCTATTGAACCGGTGAAGAGGCTCATCCCTTGTTCCCTGCTTAGGATGTGGTTTCCGGCTTTCTCTTTTCCAATATTTTCACTCTTTTCTTTTTATTTTCAATTGGAGTAGATAGACTAAACTATCGCCTGGTTTACACTCCACCCACGTCTATTGAACAGGTGAAGAGGCTTATCCCTTGTTCCCTGTTTGGGATGTGGTTTCCGGCTTTCTCTTATCAAATCTTTTCACTCTTACGTAGCCCCCTGCGCTTCAGTGGCGTTACCGCCTTGCTCGGGTGATATGATTAAAAAAGAAAAAAAGAAAAAAAAAAAGAAGTTGCCTTCCTATTCGATCACGTAAATTTTACCTGAAATAGTAGAGGTTGAGGGACAAGCGGAGAGTGCTGAGGATTGAAACATGATGCGAAGGGAAATTATATGAGCGGTGCTTATTTTCTTTTGAAGGGTAAAAATTACTTTATTAAAATTTATTTTTCTATTGTTGATTTTTGTGTATGATTCAGATATGTTGCTTTTACTATGTCCTAAGTCGGGTCACTAACTCTTGTTTTGGTGTCAGGGTTTGAGTTTGACAAGGTGTCGTGTACTGACAAACAAAAACTACAATTGTTGAATTGATTGAAAGAAATACATAAACAATAGAACGGATATTTAATTTTATCGGTAACTTTTAGTATACAAAATGTTCAAGTTGGTTCCGGAAAGAAAGTGTATATTTAAAGTATGTTCAAATGATAGTCCCTGTAAAAAGAAAGAAATGGGTGTCGTTGAACTTGGTGAATGTGTGGTTATAGTATAGCGGGTTATCCATTCTTTTCCAGTTTATAGTGGAGAGTCCGTTCTAGTGAAGGGTAGTTGTATATTGTTGCAGGTTAACGTAATTTGACCTTGTTGTAGATAGCCCACTATAAGTCATAAAATGATTATAAATCAAGAAAAGCAATTTGAGTTGAAAGATAACATTTTATATATAAACATATCAATTAAGGTTTTTGCAATTAAAGTAATACTTGAAGTATAGGTCCAACG
This sequence comes from Ascarosepion bandense, assembly GCA_037127315.1. Classification (NCBI taxonomy): domain Eukaryota; kingdom Metazoa; phylum Mollusca; class Cephalopoda; order Sepiida; family Sepiidae; genus Ascarosepion; species Ascarosepion bandense. The sequence goes on from JBBBDQ010000275.1 coordinate 2,823,958, forward strand.
GACGTTAAAATTTTCATGGCAATAAAATGCTGAAAAGAGAATTAATACTTAGGAATGTGGGAGCGTTGTAAGTAAGGAATGTCTTTGATTTATTCGCTCCTTAGTCAGTAAGTAGTTTTGAGACAGCGAAAGATAAGAGGAGAGAAGTAAGGGAGGCTAGGATAGTAAGCCGCTTGACTTAGGTCAAGGGGATATTGATTACACTCCTCTCTCTCGAGTCTGGGTCTGCCTGGCGATGCTTTCTGTATCCGCTTTTTATTTCGACCTTTTGGATCGCAGCAGATCATTTGGGAATTCATATCCGTATTTGATTCTGGGCTTGCCATTGGCCGATAAATAAAATTCGCGTAGGCTCGCGAACTGGAAATTTAATATTTAATTAATTTTTATTTTTCAACCGGAACATCTGCGCGAGGCCAGTTGCGCACTGACGAGTTTTGGTCATTTGCTTTTTGGTTGTGAGGGTTCAAACATCCGGTCCATCGCTTTTGCTCCGTATCACCACAATAGAAAAATAAATAAATAAAATAAATAAATAACAAAATCAAAATGTCACTATCTTTAAAAGTAGACGGATAATAAAAATCGCCAGATAATGAGGGCATAGTTCGACTAACAAATCAGAAAACTTTCACAACCATGATGTAAGAAAAGAAATAAACAAATATTAACAAAGAGGCCAAAATTACAATGTCTATAAGAAAATAGATAACACAACCAACAAGTCAGAAAGCTTTCACAACCACGAGCTAATGAGAAGCGAGCAGACTTTTCAAAGCGGATCTATAGATGTGCTTGTAAACAGATGGAAAATCAACCAAAACCAGAATCGATAAATTAAGTAAGTGCTCAGAATGCCCCACTTCAAAATCGACCTTGTGCCACATCCCGCCTTTGTGGAGAGGCATGGGTAAACACCAAGTGTATAAATTAATTTTGTTCATTCTCTGGCATTGCGGTCATGATAAGATAGAAACGAAATATAACATATTTACCTCCCACGGAACTCTTTCTTTGTTTCTCAGTCTGTCTTATGCGCCTGAACTTTTACACATGACTACTTGAAATTTCAACTTTCAACTTATCCTTCTGTATTATCATAATATGCTATATAAAGATTTATCTTGTACTTATCAACACTCTATGCATTTTCTTTTAATCATTACACAAGAAGAAGATTAATATTCAATATGCACCAAGAATTACATCGACATATGGTAGAAACAAACGTTGCCATAAGATAAACAAATCATTCACAACTGATAACTACCATAAGCCACCATAAGCGAGAAAGTGGGTGAGATAAAGCCATACGCGTGAACAGAAAGCGCTGAGTTTCGTGCCCTACCTTATGAATCAATTGTATAAGAAATAAACCCTATTTCCGATACAATTACATTACTGGCGATAATCTCTTTTGTAAACAGCATCGTTTTTTTTTTTTATGTTGGCCAACTATTTAAAGCTTTTCTAAATAATAGATCGCTCAGCGAAACAAATACCCCACAATTTTAATTCAGCTCAAAAGACTACCTTTTTACTCTTTTATTTTTTTATTTTTTTTATTTGACAGGCATAACCATGTTTCTTTATTTTTATTTTCACATTGTTTGGAATTCAGATATTCATTAGAAGAAAAAAAACAAAAAAAAAACAAACCTGGAGAACTGAATTTCCTACAAAAGAGCTAGCCTCTTCTTGGGGTTGGCGCTATGCATACTTGCAGTTTTTGTTGTTGTTGTTTATTTTTTTATTTTTTTATTTTTTTTACGAATGTCCCGAACTATAAATTGAAAAGGTATCGCTGCTGATAATAAATAAGGTTTTCAACGTATGCACGTCTGGTCAAGCCGAGTGTAGCGTTGGCTAGAAATTTAATAAAAAATATTATTTTCTTTCAGATTAAAAAAATTATTATAACCTCACGGGATGGGAAGTTGTGAAGAGGAGTTATGATTACCTATATCCCAAGGAAAACCACACACAGAAGAAGATAACTTCGTAGAATTAGTAGAATTCTTGACTTCATGTATTCGACTAATTTAGTCACATTGTTGAAATGTCATTCGCTTAAGTTAAAAGTTTATATCCAATTTGTCCAATTATATATATATATATATAAAGCAAAAATTTAAAAAGAAAGGAATGACATTTTAATGTAGGTACCTCCACCAATTTGCTGAAAAAAAAACCAAAAAAAAAAACCAACATAAGTATGAAAAAAAAAAGATTAACAAAACGATTTTTTTCATCAAAATGTTTATGTTAATATTAATATTAAGAGGAAGGATCAAAATATTTTCATTTGTTTTTTTTTTTTTAATTTTTGAATCCTTTCTAACACATTCAAAAATTTTGGTAAAAATTCTTGTTTGATTTTTCATCAGCGAATAACTAAAAATCTTTACCAGGGTTTATAACGAAAGTAATATTATGTAACTCTGTTTCCGGTGAAAAACACATTAATTTGGGAATTCTTGCAAAAGCCAAATAATTGACGGATCTTGAAACTTTTAAAACTTATTCATAAATAAAAGAAATTATTTTTGAAATCATTATTTTTCTAAAATCTTGGTAAAAATACATTTTTTTTGCTTCGTTTATCCCTCCACCTTCACGGAAGCTCATGAAATTTTACGAAATTAATTTTTGTATTGAAAATTTATTTTATTAGTTAAAAGCAGAACTCATTGAGGAATGTAAATCATCTATTTTTTTTTTCAGACAGTTGGCCTTTTTTCCGCAAATCTATTCCGAATAGTAAAATAAAAATGCAATAAAACTATTACATTATTTAATTAGAAATGATTTTAATTGCTTTTAAAAATATAAATAGATTAAGGTCATTATAGTCTGGTGAGAACACATTTTTTCGATGAATAATAAATTTTTACAATAATTGTTTTCATTTTATTTTTTTTAATTCTAATATTTTATATAATTTCAAATTTTTCAAAAATTCTACAAAATCGTATTGCGATTAGGTTATTAAGTTATTAAGTGAAGACTATATTCAATAATCGAAAATTGAAAAGTTTGATACAAATTATCGAGTCAATAGATTCTTAAAATAATTTTTAATGTTTTTTGTGTCTTTGAAGTTTTTCTATGAATATGGTATTTTCTGTATTACATTAAAATGTCATGTATTTCACAGTTTCTTCCCCTTGCAGGAAAAAAATTGGGCAAATCTGGTCAACCATACTTAGATTATCTCAACATCTGGCTGTCATCACAGATCAACTACTTACAGCAAAGGTCAGAAAGATCAACGCTTCGTGATTAAGAAATACTTTAATACGTTTATGTCATGCTATAAATACGTAATACTTGTGTATACCAGATTAATTTAACTTTATATTTGCTAATTTTCTAAAAATAACGTGTCACAGATATATATTTATTTTTGCAAGATTTTTAAAATCAAGAATTAACTTTTGTTTACAAATGTGTCGATCGCTCAAAAATGTCCCCCCCCCCCCCAAAAAAAATGAAAAGAATTTATAATTGGCAAATTTTAGATTTTAATTGTGAATACGAAATAAAAATAACTATCATTTCTTCACGGTTTGCAAACTCGCAAAGTGTGAAAATCTATTTTGACCAATAAAAAGAAAAAAATTGTCCAGCAAGTATGAATTAATTTTATAACCAATGAAAAGATAGTGATCTACAAAAAATAACAAATTAAACTTTCAATGACCTGTGTCATGTTTCTTCCCACCCAGAGAGAGAGAGAGAGAGAGAGAGAGAGAGAGAGAGAGACCACGCATATGAATAACGCCGGTATCAAATTACACTCTGATACATTATCAGCCTCTAATGACAACTCAGAATTTCAAGGACTCTATTCAACGCTTAAAGCTAAGTACCTAAAAATGCATCTTTTATATTGAATTCAATTCTCTTAGTTTGTTTTAGTCATTTTGGAAACCTTTGTTTATAGTGAATTCAACTGTTATACTTTTGTGTGGAAAACGAATTTTGGAAATTTACTTAGTATCTGATAATTTAATATGAACATTTTCTCTCTTGATTATTCATCGAATCTACAAATTTTTAATGAGTGATTATTTGCCTTGAAAAAAGCTACTGACAATTACAACTGTGTAAATTTTTTAAATAAATTTCTTATCTTGTGTCGTTAAAATATATACACGCGATTTCTCGTCATTATACTCTACCTCACCTTTCTTCACAATCAATATATTTTCTATTTGAAATACACCAGATCATTTTGATTAATGGAAATAGTAAATTTAATAAATTAGCTTTCAGTTAAAGCCAAAAAACTTTTTTATTTTTTAAAAATTCAATTTAAAAGTTAGGTATCGAAAATGAGTGGAGGTGACTATTTCAATGTGACTCACTAAAGTAAGTACGAATTTTTGTGCAAATGTCAAGCAACCCGAATGCTACTCAGAATCCTTTGTTTATTTTTAAAAATCGGATAGAGCAAAGGGGAAATAACTCAAACCAACTAGCTTTAAGTAGTCTTTCTTACCTCATAATCATTAATCATGCAATGTGAGACAAACGTTTTTTTTTTCTTTTCTTTCATCATTTTACATTTAGAATTTTCTATGTAGGTCAAGCAAACATTAAATTGATTATTCTGTTTCTGTAAAGAAAAGGTTTTTCTTTTGACGCACAGTTACTGGCAAATTTTGATATTACGAGGAATAAGAAGCAACAGTAATAACTACATGAAACCTATTTTATTAAAATGATTTTAATCATGAAGTACATTGAGAAATCCGAAAGGTTAGTTATTTAATATTTTCTATATGAAATACACCAGAATTTTCTAATTAATGGAAATAATAAATTTAATCATTAAGCTTTTATTTAAATTTAAAATGAAATCTTTAAGAATGTTTTTTTATTTAAAAATTTTAATTTTAAAATTAGGTATGGAAAATTTTTTCCGAAAAAGTGGAGGTACCTAGATAGGTACTTACACTCATTTTCGATACCTAAGTTTTAAACTGAATTTTTTTAAATAAAAAAATGTTTTCTTGAAGATTTCATTTTAGCTTTAGTTTAATTGCAAGCTAAATGATTAAAATTTACTATTTCAACTCAAGTAAGCAAAATACTAGTGTATTTCAAATGGAAATGATATTGATTGGAATCCCAACTTTTTTAGAGTTTTCAAAATTCATCATTCTTTCGTCCATTTTGATAGCTTGACAAGTTTATAAACAAAAGTTAATTCTCGATTTTAAAAATCTTGCAAAAATAAAATGTCCGTCTGTGACACATTTTTTTAAAAATTAGAAAACTTAAAATTAAATTAAACTGATTTATACAAGTATTGCATGTTTATAGCCTGAAATTTAAAATAAAAGTATTTCTTAATCACGGAGGTGTCAAGTGATTGATGAGTGAAATGAGTGATGACAGCCAAATGTGATGATAAGCTAAGTATGGTCGACAAGAATTGACATAATTGTCGCAATTTTTCCTGCAAAGAGAAGAAACCGTGAAACATGTGATCTTTTAATGCAACAGAGAAATTACCATACTTAAAAGAAAACTTCCTAAACACACACACACACACACACACACACACACACACACACACACACACACACACAATTATTATAAAATTTTTGGCTCAAAGATTTGTATTAAACTTTTCAATTTTCGATTAGTAAATATAGTCTTCACTTAATAACTCACTAACCTAACCGTGACAAGGCTTTGAAGTATTCAAAAAATATTATAATTAAAAAAGAAAAATTAAAATTAATTCTTGTAAAAATTCATAATTCATCGAATTTTTTTTCTTTAGACTATAATGTTCTTAATATATATATATTTAAAAATCAGTTATAACCTTATCTAATTAAATAATGTCATAGTTTAATTGCATTTTTTTATTTTACTATTCGGAGCAGATTTTTAAAAAAATGGCCAACTGTTTGGGTGAAAAAACAAACAAACAAAAAACAAACAAAAAACAAAAAACAAAAAAAATGATTTACATTCCTTAAAAGTCCTGCGTTTAACTAATGAAACAAATTTACCATACGTTTAATTTTTTGAAATTTCATGAATTTACGTGGAGGGGATTATAGATGAAAAAAAAAAACTTTAGCAAGATTTTATAAAAATGATAATTTTAAAAATAATTTAATTCATTTGTGAATAAGCTCTGAATTCACTCATTTTTGAATAAGTTCATTTAAATCCGATGATTATTTGATTTATGCAAGAATTTCCAAATTTATGTGTTTTTCACCGAAGAAAAAACTGAGTTACATAATATGACATTATTCATAATAAACTCTGGTAACAATGTGGTTACCTGCTGACTGTAAATAAATAAATAAATAAATAAATAAATAAATAAATAAATAAATAACAAAACAAGCGTTTTTACCAGAATTTCGAACGTATTAGAAAAGATCAAATTTAAAAAAAAAAATAATGAAAAATTACTTCGATTTTTCCTGTCAATAATGACAAAAATTTTGATGAAAATCTTCGTTTTAATATTGGGTCTTTTTTTCTTAATTCTATAAGAATTTTTTTCAGTGAATTAGTGAAGGTACCGAAAATAAATGTATAATTGTCAAGGTCTTTTTAATATACGTTATTTATTTATTTATTTTTTGTAGAAAAGTGTATTTTTGCGTCAGACGGGTTTGTAGTAGTTTCAGTTGTGAAAATCTGCTTTAAAATGGCGATTAAATAAACGCTGAAATGATTTGTGCAAAAGTTATTCCATTTTTATGGCTTTTCGGTTCAGTGGTTGAAATTCGTCAAAATTTACGAATCGTTGCGGATTCATTTTTTAAATTCACGGAGAAAGAAGGTTTCTTGTTTACTGGAGAGACGTGTGCTTCAAGTTTTTGTGAAATCTGGGATATGGCCGGTGCAACCCTACTTTGTTCAGTAAAAGGGACTGCTGTTAGTAGATCAACAGAAAGTAATTGACCATTGAGGCGGAAACATTAGTGCACACTCTACAAGGACGAAGAAAAAGTCCCGCTGAAGGAGTCATAAATTACTATGGGGAAAGAAAGAGCCGACTGATTCAACAGATTCCAGACGGAATTTACCCCAAGGACCGAGCATTTATTTCTGTCTTCCTAAGAAAGTGAACGAATATTCAAGTTTGACTTTCTAGGAAAGTACTACAAAAGACCCTCTTGACAACCATCTGACGAAAATATCAAACGCCATCGTGCTGAGACATTCTTATTAAGTATTCAGTTGAAGAACTGAGGTGAGTGTACTGTATTTTCTGCCTTGTACTATTTTTTGTCTCGTCAAGGTTTTCCTGTTTTTTTTCCATTTGTAAGGGTGTAATCTTTTTTGTATTTGAATCCGTGTCCCTTTTCTGAACAGCTGCAAAACTTTTTTTCTTATATCTGATGGTAATCCATATATTGTAATGTCAGAATTTTGTTATCCTGTCGTAATAGACGCACAAAAGAAAATGTCTGTTTAACTTTTTGTATTGAACCCCTGTTTTTGCTTGTATTTATACATTAAATTTTTTCTTTAGAATTTCACGCGGTGACTATCTTATTTTATAATTTTGCGCCCATAATTATGTTTTATTATTCCTACTAGATTAAGTTTTTGTGTCTGGCACAAGAACTTGGATTTGGTAGGAAGGAAAATTTTAGAAACGAACTGCCTCGAGGGTATAAAATAATATATACTTATTTATTTATTTTTTTTAATATCAGAATGAGTCCTTTGTAATTCTAGGAAGCGAAATTTTGATTATAAATTAGACCTTGGTAGCAGTCGAGATAAAATCCGGGTTGGCGTCAATTTGCTGCATTTTTCTTGGCCCTAAGAAGGGCAGAGAAATATCTTATGCTAAGCAGATAACCGGTTAACTTCTTCACGCTGCTCTTTCTTTTGTTCAGTTTTCTCTGGCAGTTCCTTCTCACTTCTGTCTTAGAGCTGTTAGTTTATATCCTGTTGATCAGGCTCCAAGACTCTGGCGCGAGCCTTGGTTTTGGCTAACATCAAAAGTGTCTTTGTGGCTTGACTCTTATTCGGCAATCTTCTGCCGTTTTGCGGCCAGGTATATTTTTTCCTTTACCACCTCTTTTATTTGAAGATTGTTTTATCGTTAGTTGAGAGAGACGTATATAGAGAGAAGGATAGCTATCTAGATAGCTAGCGAGCTAGCGAGTTATATATATATATATATATATATATATATATATAGAGAGAGAGAGAGAGAGAGAGAGTGAGAGAGATATATAGAAAACAAACGCCTTATTTTAATTTTAATTTTTGCTTTTTTATATTTTCTTTTTATTCTCGGGACTCAATACAATATATTAGGTGGAGTAATAGGTAATTTCCGCTTTAGGAACCAATTGTAATGACAAATGTATCCTCTCCTGTACTAATCATACATGGGAGTTCAATTGAGTAAATTTGACATGTAATCGATAGATAGATAGATAGATAGATAGATAGATAGATAGATAGATTAATTAGGTGGACTCATAAGTAATGTTTGCTTTAAGAACCAATTGTAAGGACGAATGCATCATCTTAACTGTTCCTTAAATATATCAGGTGTGACACGATAACTAGGCATATATGTATTTTATTATAATAGATTAAAATAGAAAATAGATTAGAATAGAAAATAGTTTAAAAACATATTTAACAAAAGTGAAAAAGAAGAGGAAAAAATAAACAAATAAACGCTTTTTCTTTTATGAGGAAAATTGTGGAAGAGACAACGGTATCCGATTACTGTTTTAAATCCTTCCACTCTTCCGGTAAATATTTGACTCAGTGATTTAATGTGATAAAGAGATAAAGTTCAGCAGGTAGGTTTTCGAATGACCCGGTCAAAGGCAGTCCTTTACTGTATCTTGACCACACATTAAGAATTTTCCGGCGGAAGCTTTATTAAGATAAAAAAAAAGATAACTGAAATTTCAGACTTACAGTCGCCAATGTTTGTCACCGGTGGTCTAAAGCATTTCCGGATTTCCGGATTCATTTAAATAAATAGAAGTCAGTTAAGTGAGAGAGTCAGTAGAGTTGAGTCAGCCGGGTGCGAGCTTGAAGTAAGAATCTCCGTTCGTCTTGTTTCGTTCAGTTCGGATTTGTTGATCTCCATTAATTAGAGTTAGAGCTGTGTGTCACATTCGCCTGCCCCAACCGAAAAGGCTAACTCTAAACGAAATAAAGCATCCTTTCAACTCATCCAATTTGTGGAAGTTCGTTCCTTATAGTTTAATCTTGTACCCCCAGCTGTTCGGCCGACATTTTCAACAAACTTTCGGCAAACATCACAGCGTGGAGAACGGCCGCCGGAGAAAATTGTTAGGACGGACAGTTGGGGTGTTACACAGGTATTGAAAAATGGTTTACATTCGACAATGTTTAACGTAAAAGTAAGTCGATTGACAAGGATAAATCGCCACAGAAAACCCTAAAATTTGAAATACATAGAAAAAAAGAATATTGCTGTGCGTGTGGTTGGATCGTCATGGGTATTATTGGTTTAAAGTTGGATCGTCACGGGTATTCTTGATTTAAAGTTGGATCGTCAGGGGTATTATTGATTTAAAGTTCTTAAAACGCAATGAAAAAGAAATCTCCAATTTCGTTACCCACTACACAACCAGCACATCCAAGCTTACAGCCACTGCATGTTTTTAGGTGGGGGGATGATTTACTGATACAAGTCTTACTAAATGACCTATAAATGGGGGAGAAGAGGTTGTTGTATGATTGGGTAAATATTACTCACCGTTATGTTGCTGTAATCAACACTATGGGAAGTAAATATTGACGTACTCTTGGAAAATCTATCCTACAAACAATATTAGCTGACTCAAAGAATCCAGGTAAAAAGTGAGTAACACAAAACAAATATAAAACAAAAGACAGTGCATGTATTTACAAAAGCAATTACATGTGATGAAAGGAAAAACATGAAACTCACTATAATAAGAATGTGCTTGCGTGTGTGTGCGTGTGTGTGTGTGTCTGTGTACGCGTGCGTACGTGCGTAACAAGCGTGTGCAAGAGAGCACAAAAGTCTAGAGAAAAAAAAGTGCCCCAGTGGGGGGGGGGCACTTTACCCATGTGCAACTACATTTGAAGACCAGAACTAAAAAGCTGTAAAAGAGACTAGAGAGAGAAATTGAAGCCCTTTTATGGGCTGTGGTGGCTAGATAAAAAAAACAAAAAAACAAAAAACAAAACAAAAAACAAAAACAAAACAAAAAACAAAAAACAAAAAACAAAAACAAAAACAAAACAAAAAACAAAAACAAAAAAATCAGCATAATCATACAAAAAAATTACTTAATCCTTAATCTGAAGAGGAATTGTGTGGTGGGTAGATAAGTAGTAGTCAAGCGTATCGAAACCCTTTCCTTTTTACTAGAAGAGTGACAAAGAAACTCTCTCTCTCTCTCTCTCTCTCTCTCTCTCTCTCTCTCTCTACGCACACCTCTTTTCCCTCATTTCTATTCTTCCATATTTCTGGTGATTTAGATTATAACTGTTGTGGATTCCGGGTGAGGAGCCACACAAAATAATGAACAACAAAACAGATATTTGAGATAGAAAAATAGGTTATATTAAACGTAAAAATACAACTGGAACGCAGGTTAGTAATCCAGGAATGCGATTAATAAAGAATATATATATATATATATATATATATATATATATATATATATATATATATATATATATATCTTTGAATTGAAGCCGTGCTGGAATTAGTATGTCCGTGTAATACTATTCAAGCTGAGTGAAGCTCAGAGCTACTATGGCTGCTGACGCGGTATTCTTTGTGTAACTTCGGTATAGTTCGGTAACTTTCGGATCAGTTCCGGTACTCTCCGATAACTGACGTATCTTGCTATGGTAGGAGTATATGTATACTCATGTCGAGTCCATTATCGTAGAAAAAGGGGAGCTCCCACAACACCCCCTCCCTAGCTTCTTTTTTGGGACGACTTAAAAATTTTTTTTCGCTTGTGTTTTATGTTTCTCAAAGGCTTCAAAGATTTCTTCCATCGCGTCATCGTTTTCTGGGGGTGACGAGCTTGGCTCCTCGCTCCTTCTTTTCTGTATTTGGTTTATGTGTCTCCTATAGGTAAATTTTTCTCCTTGTATTGTGTACATAACATTTCCTAGTCTGTTTATTATTGTTCTAGGTTCCCAATATGCCATATTATTTTTGAACATTCTGAAGTAAACCTGTTCCCCTGGTTTGAATGTTCTTTTCGTAATTGTGGGTTTAATAAATACTGGCCGAACATTCTGCTTTAGCTCGGCTTTTGCTGCGAATTTGTTATATCGTCCTAAACCGCTCGAGAATATCTCTGGAAATTGTTTGTGTAATTGTTCCTTCAATTTCGTAGCTTCTGACGTCTCGCACTGTATTTTTTTTACAAGAAATAATGGGTAAATCCCATGCATCAAACTTCTGTATTAGGTCTGTGCCTACTAGAGTTTCTGTGTTTTTCATAACGTATATTTTTAATTTTTTGTTTTTTCCATGAAATTTCACATCCGCGATTATTTCACCTTCGAAATTGATCCGTTTTCCTGTGACAGAATTCGCAATTTTTAGTGTGTATAACATGGTCGGCCTATTCAGTTTCCTCCATGTTTGTAGGTTAATTATCGTTAAGTCCGAACCTGAATTTTAGTTTAATCTTCTTATTTAATATTTCAAGTTCTACATATTTCCCGGTGTTTTGTTTGTTTCCATAGTCCACTCTTGTAGATCTTACCCTACTAGACTGCCTTTTGTTTTTGCATACAGCTGCCTTGTGTCCCATTTCCCACACGCTAGACAGTTCTTGAATTTGAACCGACAATCTCTAACTCAGTGCAATCCACCACATCTGTAACATGCAAATGAAGCGGGGGTGGGCTTGTTTTTTATTTGATTTCTGTCACTGGTTGTTTTATATCTTGTAATTTTGCCATTAAATTCTTGTCTTACTTTTGGGGAGGGTGAAAAACATAAATTTTTGTTTAACTTACGAATATGCATGACTCCCGATTCTTCAATATCTTTACTGTCTTTTTTAATACTTAGACATTTTTGGCAGTTTCTGATAGTTTTTGCAGCGTTAAACTTGGTTCATTTTGGAGTTTGGTAAGCATTTTTTCCGCATTTCGTTGTCTTTAGCAGCTACTAATCCTTGAGCAAATATAAGGCATTTAAAATTGTCTGGTATTAGCTCTGCTAATTTAAAGTCGACACAATAGTTGTTGACGATTGCGGCGAATGTCGTATAGTCCTCCTTTTCGCCTTTTACGAGATTTAGGCATTTCCACTTTTTATGAAACAGTGAAATCTTTGGGCTAAATAGCTCCGAGAGGCATGTCACTGCCTCATCAAACGTTAAGTCGTTTGTCTTCTTTGGCATGATATAGTCTACGAATTTTGTATATTTCTCCGCACATAATTTCCTAACCAGTAGCCTTAACTTTTTCTTTTCTGTCCAGTTTTGACAATCAATATTAAAAATGTCTTCATAGCGTCTATAATAGGCTTCGAAATTTTTGTCATCATCAATAGAATACTTAAAAATCTTTATTGCATTCCAAATGGCGTCTTGCGAGAATGTCGTCTCTTTTTCCATGTTCCTTTCTTGAGTGTTGATTGTCAATTTTAGTAATAGTTTTTGAAGTTGTAGTTGTCTTTCATCGTTCATTCTTTGAAATTCCATTTGTTTTTTCATTTGTCTTTTGAATTTCCATTTGTTTTTCCTCTAATTTAATTTGTGCTTCCATTTGTTTTTCCTCGAATTTTAATTGTCTTTCTTCACTTCTTTTTGTTATTTCTAGTATTCCTTTTTGAAAGTTATCCATGGTTTGCTGCTTTGATTCTGTGAGGGGTTTTACTTTTTTACCGTTGCTTTTTTTTAATTTAATCTTGTAAAAAATTTTGTGGAAAAAATTTTCTTGTTGCGACTTTCAAATACATTTTTACAAATTTTTTCTTTCTATCTCTTTTCGTTTCAAGGTTGTTATACAAGCAGATTTTCTGCAATGGTGTCGCCAATTTGTTTATCGTTGATTTGTGTGACACTGTGTTTTTTGTTCGTTGTTATGCATGCGCTATTTCGAGTTTTGTCGTGACTCTCGAATTTCCATCGGCAAATTGTTGAGTTCGACTTGAATTCGAATCCTTCGTTGTTAAGTTAAAATCATTTGTCGTTCAGTTGTTGTTGTGTATGCGAATTCGAATCCTTCGTCAAAGTTGTTGTGTCGACTTGCGTTGGAATCTTTGTTGCCAAGTTGTTGTGAGGTATACGTGTGTTCGAAATCTTCGTCGTTAGGTTGTTGTGAGGTATACGTGAGTTCGAATCTTTGTCGCCAAATTGTGGCGACTCGTGCTCAAATCTTCGTCGCCAAGTTGTTGTGGCGACTCGGGGTATACGTGAGTTCGAATCTTTGTTGCCAAATTGTGGATTCCGGGTGGAATAATGAACAACAAAACAGATATTTGAGATAGAAAAATAGGTTATTTTAAACGTAAAGATACAACTGGAAGGCAGATTAGTAATCCAGTAAGGAATATATATATATATATATATACAAGTTTTTGAAGTGAAGTCGTGCTAGAATTAGTATGTTCGTGTAATACTATTCAGGCTGAGTGAAGCTCAGAGTTACTATGACTGCTAACGCGGTATTCTCTGTGTAACTTCGGTATCGTTTGGTAACTTACAGATCAGTCCCAGTACTCTCTGATAACTGACGTATCTTACTACAGCAGGAGTATATGTATACTTACGTCGAGTCCATTATCATAGAAAAAAGGGAGGTTCCACAACAATAACCCGGACATAGCTTATGTGGTCAACTGATGTCATACGAAAGTCAACCAATGATTAACGCTACCACCAAAATCACAACAGAAACGAGTAGGCGTTAAGTAAATATAAAAAGACCAGTAAACACGTGTATAGTCTCTTTTCCTGTTTAGTTGGTTCACAGCTCGCTAGTGTGGAGTTCGCGTCAGCTGTCGTAGATTCAACCAACACACGAATTAGCCAAAGGAAGATGTTTAAATAATCTTCACGAAAATTATTATACAGAAAACCAAGGAATTAATTCAATAAACAATCTACACACTCATATACCGGCACAAAGTATAACATAGTACACGCAAACAGCAACCTGCTACGACATTCCGCTGGACACACATAATAAAAAATAAATATGCTATATTCACATGAATATACATATACACGAAAAAAAAAACTCTTTATAACCTGGATACAGCAATACATATATAATAATGAACAATCACATATAACGAAAGATGTAACCTTATGGAGTGAACAACAAAAATAAAAATGATGATATAGTTAATAAAATTTGGCATTTAACCATTTATTATCTCAACCCCGTCTATACAATACTGGTCACCCCGAAGTTCATTTATACCACAGACTTAAGGAGAGCCCCCTGGCGACATTTTTTGGCAAAATCAAGTGGGATGACACACAAGGTGGATTAATATCTTTCTCGGGGTTATTTTTGCATAAGTAAATATAATGAGCCTAACTGGAATTGAAACCTGGCTCTCCGATTAACAATTTCGAGCCATTTTCTATTACCACCCCCCAGTACACCCAAGCTTACAGCACTTTACATTCCCAAGTGATCACCCATCTAGGTACAGACCTGATGCGAGGTTGCTTAACTTCGGTGATCGTACAAGAACCGGCGTTTCAACTTGATGTGTGCGTAAGCACCTTTTATTCGTGACACATAATTTGTTAAGGGGAGACGAGTTGTTTGTCGCCTAGTTTCAATTATTGGAGTAGATAGACTAAACTATCGCCCGGTTCACACTCCACCCACATCTATTGAACAGGTGAAGAGGCTCATCCCTTGTTTCCTGTTTAGGATGCGGTTTCCGGCTTTCTCTTTTCCAATCTTTTCACTTTTTTAAAAAATTTTTATTGTTTTTCAATTGGAGTAGATAGACTAAATTATCGCCCGGTTCACACTCCACCTACGTCTGTTGAACAGGTGTAGAGGCTCATCCCTTGTTTCCTGTTTAGGATGTGGTTTCCGGCTTTCTCTTTTTCAATCTTTTCACTTTTCTTTATTTTTATTTTTTTTCAATTGGAGTAGATAGACTAAACTATCGCCCGGTTCACACTCCACCCATGTCTATTGATCAGGTGAAGAGGCTCATCCCTTGTTTCCTGTTTAGGATGTGGTTTCCAGCTTTCTCTTTTCCAATCTTTTCACTCCTTTTCCTTTTTTTTTCTCAATTGGAGTAGAGAGACTAAACTATCGCCCGGTTCACACTCCACCCATGTCTATTGAACAGATGAAGAGGATTATCCCTTGTTCCCTGTTTAGGATGTGGTTTCCGGCTTTCTCTTTTTTAATCTTTTCACTCGTTTTTCTTTTCTTTTCAATTGGAGCAGATGGACTAAACTATCGCCTGGTCCACACTCCACCCACGTCTATTGAACAGGTGAAGAGGCTCATCCCTTGTTCCCTGCTTAGGATGGGTTTTTGGTTTTCTCTTTTCCAATCTTTTCACTCTTACATACCCCCCTTCACATCAGTGGCGTTACCGCCTTTCTCGGGGTGATATGATTAAAAAAAAAAGAAGTTTGGCATTAACCATTTGTGACCAAGTAAATGATGCGAAGGTAATTGTGATTGGAGTATTCAATGAGTCATATGACACTGCTGGATGAGAGCGTGTTTTCCTAAAAAGATTTCTCGAATATCCAGGCCAATAAATGGAAATAGACAAAAGAGGTTTCTGTTTAATAAATAAATAAAAGCAGAGAATCTACTCAGATATGAGCATCCATTAAAAGATAAGGTGTAAGCACTAAATTAAAATATGTCGGATTAAAAAGCCATTTCTAAAAAATTCTCATTGTTTACATTAAAATACGAAACTGAGCTGATATGTATATTTCGAGAATCAAAATAATCTGTTCAAAAGCGCGCGCGCGCGCACACACACACACACACACACACACACACACACACACACACACACACACACACACAAAGTCTAAAGGAGGATCGATCCTGATTTGGCAGACCGCCTTTAGTCACTTTCCCACTGACGTGTCGTGGCTTCCCTCTGTCTTTTCTACAAATATATCCACGGCTTCTGCTCTGACGAGCTTCTTTCCCTGGTGCCCCGACCACATGAATTTACGCGTTTACTGTTGAAATAGTTAAATGCAACCGCCTCTTCTACTCTAAAAGTTTCTTTTCTTGCACTTCACGTCTGTGGAAATTCCTTCCGTTTACTTCCTTCTATGATAGCTACAATCTCCAAAAGTTTAAATGCAACTTCAATTGCCATCTTTTATCTCCCCGAATCCTATCCATCTCTTATCCTTTCTTCGATACCCACTGTACATTGTTTTTTTTTCTCTCACTGTAACCCTCTGCGCACTTACTTTGCTTGGGGTGAAATGATTACATCCCCCCCACCCACATATATATATATATATATATATATATATATATATATATATATATAAAGAGATAGATAGATAGTTTTAATCATATCTTGATTAGTTTCTTGTATCAAATACCATGAAGTGCTCAACTCAAAATATCCCGATGGTTGTAAAAGTTAATGTCTGTAAACAATTTCTCAAGTATTTTTAATCATTTCACCCCAAGGAAGGCAATAAAGACACCAAGACGCAAAGAGGTTAGAACATAAAGAAAAGAAAGCATTAAGGAGACAGGAATAAAATAACAGGAATTAAAAAGACAGAAGATAACGATTGACGTTCAATTATCTTTTAAAATTCAAATTTGACTGAAAAGAAAGAAACCTGGAGAGAGTTCTACAAACATGAAATGCAAGAGAAGAAAACGTTTGCATAGAACTTTTGTGGTTACATCTAGCCATTTCAACAGCAAAATGATGTGACTTTGCAGCCAATCTAGTGTGGTGATACCGACCGAGCAAAAGCGAGCTGACCGGATGTTTACTCTATAGCAACCAGAAAGCGAATGAATAAAAATCACCTCCGCGCAGGTGTTCCGGTTGAAAAATTAAAAATTAATCAAATATCAAATTTCCATTTCGCGAGCCTACGCGAATTTTATTTACCAGCCAATGGGAAGCCCAGAATCAAATTCAAGTATGAAATTCCAAACGAGCTTCTGATCCAAAAGGCAGATATAAAAAGCGGAGACAAAGCATCGTTAGACAGACCGGAGGAGACGGACGAGCTAATTAGTTTCTCCCTTGACTTAAGTCGAGCGGCTACTATATATAATATTTCTTTATATATATATATATATATATATATATATATATATATAAAGAAATATTATATATATATATATATATATATATATATATAGAGAGAGAGAGAGAGAGAGAAATAGAGAGAGAGAGAGAAAGAGAGAGAGAGAGAGAGTCAGTCTAGAGCGCATCGGATTTAATAATGATTTCTCTTGAAAAAAGATTTTCCGAAGTTTCAGGCCGGTAGACGAAAATAAATAAGTATACATTTTAATAAATAAACGAAGCGTCTACTCAAATACGGGTACCCACTAAAAATAACGTTTCAAGTGATAAAATCTGTCGCATAAATAAATAAAAAATCCATTACTTCTTGAGAAATTGCTTTGTTTACGTGCGGATACGAAACTGAGGAGATATTAACTTTCAAGAATCTGAGAAGGATTTACATTTATAAGGCACTATTCGGCTTGGTTTGGTTTACGCATTCAATGTCTGAATTCGTCTAAAGCACGTTGAATCTAACGATCGTTTCTTCTTTAAAGGGTTCGAATCCGTCCGAGAGTGCATATTTTTCTCAAAAAAAGATTTTTCGAATGTTAGGCCAGTAGATGAAAATAAATAAATCTACTGTTTAAAAAAATAAGCTCTATTCTTGATACGGGTTACGTTAACCCATAAATACCTGAAAATTATATTTTTATTACATAAATATAATACCAGTAAAACCCTCTATTTCATTTCTCCATTTTCTATCTAGTCTTTTCCTGATGTATTTGATACGAATTTAAGCACGAATAAAGCAACCTTTTCAATCAATCTCTCTTATCTTTTATTTCTACTACGTTTCCCGGCCATTTCCATTTTTGTCATATAATTACTTCTATGACATCTCTTATCTTCACTCGTTCTCTGATTAATGCTAACCTCTTTCTGACTCTTTGAGTTATATTTGTCATCGCCTTTTTCATTGATATTTGTACATTTCTGAGTTTGTTGTCAGGTTATTTTTGCCATGTTTCGTACCAATACGTCATAGCTGTATAGTGTATACACATTATTTTTTTTAAGCATATTGATAAAGAGCTTTTTTTCCTATTTTTATTAAATGCTTTCCACTCTACCGTTATATATGTTGCTTCATTCCGCTATTTTTTAATCTTATCACCTCTCCTAAGTATTCTTTATCTTTTGCTTTTATATTTTTTCAGAACATTACAATTAAACGTTCGTTTGCTTTTTATTTCATTTTTAAACCTACATAAAAATTTTCCCTCTTCTTGAGGTAATTTTAAGTTTCTTTTAATTCAATCAATGACTTCGATATCAACAAAATATCGCTAGCAATTTGCAAATCGTTTAAATGGTCTTTGTTTATTTAATCCACTTTTAAAGGTTACTTGCTGATGTGTTTTAGAGGTTCACATGTAAACAGTGAAAGAATAAGCATACAAAAAATTGGGTTTCTACTGCTGTAGAAAAAAATAAATAAATGATGAGGAGGAGGGTCAAAAAGTGCAGTGCGACGCTCGCCAGCAGGCTATCTGTTTCTTTTTTTTTTTTCTTTTTTTTTTTCGGTCGCCTCAAGGAAATGGATTTCGTGGCTCCTTTACTCGCTCATTACGCTGGGTAGTTGTAAAACAGACACCACCTAAGCTGCTTCTACTTCCTCTTTGTTAGTCTGACTGTCAATCCGCATGTCCAACTCCACACGTCAGTCAGTAAGTTAAGTGCCATACGTAATACACGCTTGGGCGATCATGTCTCGAAATTAGTGCATCTTCATAGTTTTTTTTCGTTTCTAAGAAAATCTGGCAATTAAAACATTTTACAATATAATTCTCAACCACACAGACAAGCAAAAAACGATAATAGAAAACGAAACATTATCTGGTTCAACCCTCCATTTAATTTAGAGGTAAAGACCAAAATAGAACAAATATTTTTAAAACTGATAGATAGACACTTTCCAAAAGGACCACAAAAAAGAAACACAATCAAGCTAAGTTATAGTTTTACTAATAATTTAGATAGTTTCATAAAAAAACAAAACGCCAGAAATTTAGATAGCATTGCACAAAACAAGACTATTAATAAAGAATGCAACTGCAGGGACAAAAATAAATGTCCACTTCAAGGACTTTGCAATACAAAAGTAATTTACAAGGCAAAGGTACATGACTTAAATGGTCAAAATAAAATATATTTAGGATCAACCAAAGACACCTTTAAGACCAGGTGGTTCAATCACAAGTCTACATTCAAAATAGAAAACTTAAAACACTGTACAAAATTGGCTAACCACGTGTGGAAATTGAAATCAAAATATGGAAAAGACCCAAACATAACGTGGAGTATAGTGAAAACAACCAAGCCTTACAACAGTGGCAAAATATGCAGACTGTGCCAAGAAGAAAAGTTAGAGATTAAACTATTCCTAAACAAAAATGAACTATTGAACGAAAGAACATAAATTATGACTAAGTGTAACCATACTGAAAGATACCTATTAGATTCATACAACCATGGATGAAAACGTTATAATTTCTTGCAATTTTAAAAATTTCGCGTTCAAAAATTCCCTGCCACGTTAAAAAAAAAAAAGAAACCCACCGTTACGTGAACGTTCTTAAAAAACAAAATACAAAAAGCAACAACAACGGTAAACGGTAAAATCAATTACTGCAAATCGCCTGAAGACACCAGTCATGGTAGAAACCTAGGTCGCATATTAACTCGTTTACAAATGGAAAATATTCAAAAGTTCTACAATATAATTGTATTGAACACTTTTTAATACAAAGCTACACTGGTTTAATTTTATTATGACCAAAAACGAAGTAATTAATCAATCAATCAATCAATCAATCAATCAATATATATATATATATATATATATATATATATATATATACTGAGTGATGCCTGAGGTCAACACTGAGCAGCGCCAATCTGTTTCATGCTTGAACTTAATCTTTAGGCTATATATGTTGTGTTGGTATTTATATATGCTGGTCAAGGTGTATTATGTGTAGCAACGTCTATTCTATTATCTTAACGGTTATTTGGTAGACGGTAACGGTTATATTTCAAATTATTTTAGAAGCTACTGAGTAAGAATAATTTGAACCCAAATGCGATTATTTGAAGTTATTGTATAATGTTGTTTGTTAATTTCTTCATCTTTATTTATAATTGATGGCTTAATTATTTGTTGTTGATTATTATTATTATTGGATTTACTTGTGTTTTTGTGTGCATTTTTATTTGGTTAATTTCTTTCTTATTTGCTTAATTTGTTTAGTTTAATTTTTTTATAATATTATTTTTCTGGCGTTAATCACCTTATTTGTTTAGTTTAAAGTATTGGTTTTGTTTAAAGGATGTTATAGTGTATGTATAGTGGCCGAGTGGTTAAAACGTTTGCTTTCTGACCATGAAACCCGCTTTCCAATCTTCTTGATATTATCTCTCTGGAAGAGGTGATCTCAGTATGCAACATTTTTGGAAAGTACCTGAAAACCGTACCACGAGTTGACCTAAGCCTTGTGAATGAATGTGGGTTGACGGCTTCCTTTGAGAAGCTGTCGATGGTTGTGCTAATTCGTGACCGAGGCTTTGAGCTTCTTTTGTTCAGATTGTCGTGTTCAGAAACTGTAAATAAAGTCCTTTTAACATAGTTGCAGTATAAACCACAGGTTGTCTATGTGGGTGTTAAACACAAGTGTGTCTGAGCAAGCGTCTACAACGGGGATTAGCTAGCCGCTCTGGTAGATGGGTATCTTCGAATACACGTAGCCATTATTATTATCATTAAACAGTGCGTATATTTGCAATTTTCATGGTGATATTTTACAAGGTATTCGTTTTTAGTTTTCGACTTTTAAGTAACGAAGTAAAATATTATTTCTTGTCGGTATTTTGAGATAGTTTCTGATCGAATAGTTAGTAATTTGTCTGGTGAGGTGATTACAGCTATTTATCTCCCACACATACCTCAGAAACGGGGCCTCTTACTCTCTAAACCTCCTTTCTCTCACAAAGCCATGCACTCATTCACGCACGCAAAAGTCGAAAGTCGTCCTACACCTAGCAGAGAAATGAAACACCTGTCAACTAATGGGGGAGAGGTTGGAGAATGAAACTAAAAAATAAAAGGGAGACAGTAAAAGTGGCAAATGTGCTGACATTCTTTAACTAATTTTAAAAATTGTACTACACTAGCTTATTACAGATTGGGGTAACATACGATCAGCTCAGAGGCCCCAAATCCTTTTGGTTAACTGGAAAGTTAATTTTTTTCTCTGAATGTATAACTAAATCTATATTTATAATTTGAACATCATTGGAATACGAGTGTGTGTGTGTATATATATATATATATATATATATATATATATATATATATATAAACTTATTTATAAATGGAACTTTGTCTCTCTGTGTGTCTGTGTGTGTGCGTGTGTGTGTGTGTGTGTCCGTTACCTATAGACTCCGAAACGGTTGAACCGATTTTCTTGAAAATTTACACAGTTGTACTATAAGCGTCTGCGAGTGTCCTTAGCTAGGTTTTGTGTCGAGGTACACCCGATAAATATCGAAAATCGATAATCGAAAAAATTGGGTGATAGAAGGAGTGGTCCGATTTTAATCAAATTTAATACACTCACAGACAAAGACATAAGACACGATATTCAGAAGTTTCAAGGTTGCAGTTCTTGCAATACTGCAGAAAATCGATAATATATATATAAAAGGCAAGATGTTTGTGTGTGTGTCTGTTTATCTGCCTGTATGTTGTGTATTTTAGTTTAGTTTTTGCTTCGGGTTTGGCTCTAAGTAGGTATAATTGTAGTTCTTAGTCTCAGCCATGATACCATTTACTCAGAGGACTTATTTAGCCTTCAAAATTCAGTTTACGACGAAAAGAACTTATTTGATATCGATACCAAGAAATCAAAATTTGACTTACATTCATTCATTTTTCTTTCAGTCTACGGTTTCGCTTTAACTGAAAACAACTATTGCTTTTTAGTCTTTCGTGCCAACGTCCGAAGAGTCAGAGCTCCAGGACCATGGATTAGTTTTAAAGCTTTCATTACACCCGAGCAGAGACGGGCTATACTGCTAGTATATATATATATATATATATATATATATATATTCGGTGTTTGATACACCATCATTAGGCATATTAAACATATGTATATTAAACAACGAAACTTTATAGCTATTAAGTTGCAGTATGCTATAATAATAATAATAATAATAATAATAATAACTATATATCTATGCTCTACTTTTGCATTGAGCACTTTTTAAAAGTAAATATCTGTGTAATGTACTTCCATTAGTGTTAAACATTTATATATATATATATATATATGGTGGGGGAGGGGGAAATGAAATAAAATCAATAAAGAAAATAACAATAATGGATAATAATAATAAAACGAAAAAATATATACATGGAAATTTTATTATCTCACTTGGCTTAATGAAAGATTCCTGTAAAATGGCACGGTTTAAGTCTGTATTTCACTATCTTCCTCTTTCTCCAAGTGTCCGCTGAGAAATCATCATTTCCCCGGTTCTCTGACGACTGAATTCTCTTTCCACTTTCCAACGTATGACGTAGGCATGAGTCTTCTAAAACTCTACCTATGAAGTAAATCAATCTTTTCTTTGGTTGTTCCAACTCAGCGCGAGGCTGACTTGAGCTAGACCTTTATAACTATGCCGACTCTCTAAAGTTGAAGTAAGTACAAACTTGTTTTTGGCTGTTCCAACTCAACGCAAGGCTGAGCTGAGTTCGACGATTTTAAGGACACTTACCCTTACTTACCTTAACTTCTGGGCCAAAATAGGAAAATAGACATACCAAAGAGACACTGAGGACTTCGTTTCGTTACAGCTTATATAAAAAAGGGAAGAAACGGTACATTTATTTATTTTAGTCTACCGGCCTGAAATCTTATTAAAGGAACATATTTCCAACTGATTAAAAAAAAAGGATTACTCGAATATTCAGACTAGTAGACGAAAATAAATGAATATTACCGTTTAATAAATAAACAGGGCGTTTACTCAAATACAGATATCCACTAAAATGACATTCAAGTAATAAAATCTATCGGATTAAGAAAGAAAACTCTATAACATAGACACACACACAGACACATGACTAAAAAAAAAGACAAGAGGAAAACAGTATTTAGATTTAGCTTACGTGTTTCGTCCACTGATGGAGTTTATTAAGGTAAAAAACAAAATTTATTTTAAATAAAGTATCTATATATGTATAATGCAGCTGTTGATAAAGCAGCCGCTCTCGACGCTACACAAAATTTAGGGCTCCTAGTTACCAGTCGGAAGCAGCAATCAGAAAACTGCCAACTCGGTACCCTTACTATGAAGAAACGTTGCCACCAACCGAACACATCACAGAAAAATTGCGTCACAACCACTTCCAAAAGCATTTTGAATATAATGAAATCTAAAAACCAAAACAATTATAATTCAGAAGCAGGCATATATAAAAGGAGTTGCCAAAACTGTTCCTCACAATCCATTGGAGAATCATGCAGAAATTTGAGAAAACGTATACTTCTTACTGAGGCTGGAGTAAATGGTGGTGTCGTCAGAGTAACTACCTACTTGGGATTCGATCACATCAGTGAGATCGTTGAGGAAGATTAGAAAGATTAGAAAGAACATCGAACCTAGAATAGAGCCCTGGGGGACAGCCGCGTTCGTATGATAGGATCTGGAGTCGTGCTCGTTCAAGACGACCTTCATTATGCTGTTTGATAAAAACGATTGGATTAAATCAAGCAAGCGCCCAGTGATACCACTGCTCTGTAGTTTGCACAGAAGGCCAGCGTGCCAAACCCTATCAAATGTTTTGGAGATATCCAGGGCAACAGCTCGAGCTTCGCTGTTCTTATCGAGGGCCTGGTATATGTACATCAGCAGTAGACCTGGCGATGCGGAAGCCATACTGTCTGCCGGAGAAAGGTTTATGGGCTATGAGATGTTGAACTATTTCAGCATTGATGATAGCCTCAAACACTTTGCAGAAAATCGGTAGGAGGCTGATAGGGCGAAAATTAGAGGGGTTTGACGTTTCTCTAGAGTTCTTAAATGTAGGTACTACAGAAGAGATCCCCCCGCAGGCAGGAAAACAGGAAGTAGACAGGCAGTAATCATAGAGGAGAGTTCAAGGAAACATTTCTTCAAGGCAATGACCGGGATTCCGTCGCCTCCGCTTGCCTATGGTAGTCAAGCTTTGAAATTATGCTAGACACCAGAGAGGTGGTTATGTAAAGATATCTCAGCTGAGCCTCAGTTTTAGAAGGGAAGTCGGGTGTGGATATTCCAGGCGAGTCAAATGTAGAGTTGGAGGAGAATCTGTGAACAAAACCCTCGTCCTTGTCCGTTGTGGCTGTGAGGACCTCAAATTTACTGATTAAAGGAGAGATGGAGGATTTACTGTTGTTTAACACACTTTTTCAGAGTCGCCAGTAGTCTTTGAAGTCGAAATTGCGGGTTGCTATAAGCTGCATTCTCTCTGCAAACGATAGCTTAGTGTCATTTAAGATTCTCATAGCAGAGGCAAATAGGCGCCTATTATGGCCAGACGCGCGGCTCCGATATAGCCGGAGGAAATGATTAATGTGGGTAATGGGGGCCGTGCAGACAGGAAAGAACCAGGGAGACGAATGACATTTAAAACAGAACTTCTTGACCGGGATGAAAGCATCGATGCTAGCTTTCACACAGGAAGAGACCTCAGAGGAGCAGTCCCTAACGGGGAAAATAATTTTTTTTTACCAAGGGACGTTACATAGAAATTCGCTGAACGAATCCCAGTCTACTCTTTGGTAGCAGTAAGGAATTCTGTTGGTAGGAAGGTTCCTAGTGGGAGTGGTAGTGGGGAGAGTTATTAATGGAAACGACAGCATGATCGGAGTTTCCAAGAGGGTAAAGCTGCAAGGCTTGGAAGGCGTCAGGGATAGAGTTGAAGCAGAGATCTAGCAGAGAGGCGTGTCCTGTAAGGATACTGGGAAAGCACGTGGGAAAATCCAACACTTGCCTAAGAGATTGAGTAATTGCAAAGTTCATGGCATGAATGCCAGCAGGATCAGTGACAGAGTTTTTCAGCCACTTGACATGATGGGCATTAAAATCACTGAACACAAATATGTTAGCAAACGGGTGGGAGGAAGTAACCCCTATCTATATTGTCAGA
Source organism: Ascarosepion bandense (assembly GCA_037127315.1). NCBI lineage: Eukaryota > Metazoa > Mollusca > Cephalopoda > Sepiida > Sepiidae > Ascarosepion > Ascarosepion bandense. Next base: position 2,849,448 of record JBBBDQ010000275.1, read on the forward strand.
GATACTGTCTATCAGGGAGCAGTCGGGAGAGGGAGGGGAGCGGTACAGAAAGAAAAGATAGCTAACCGATTTTAAAAGTGAAAGACGGAGACACATGAATGAATGGTCAGGGGATTTAAGAGAAGTCACCCTAGCGAGAGGAAGGTGTTCACTGACGTAAACCCCAGACCATGCATATGGACAGTGGAGTCTTTTCTTAAGAGAGGAAGGTAGCCAGGAATCGAGAAGTCAGAGGAAGGGATTGCGAGATTAAGATTTGTTTCACAAACCTGTCACTCTTTCTAATAACTTTCTTCCTATGTCACCCCTTGCAAAACAGTGGCAGTAAAATGCCTTGCTTGGAGCGATAATTATAAAAAAAATAAACTTAGTAAAAGTCAGATCACTTACTGGTTCAGATGAGAACTTAGACCGGCAGTTACAAACAAAACAAAAACAAAAAATTTCAAACACAGCCCAGAATTGGAAAGGCTAGTAAAGTAAAAATGATGATCCATTTCAACGAACAAGGTTCACTTTTTTTTTTTTTTTTTGGTGGGGGCTAAAACCAAATCGAGCGGAGTGATTAAATTTAGTTCTAACTTCATATATATGACACACTGGCTGGAGAGTTTTGGGGGGGGGGGCGGGCCTAGGGCTCATTCATTTAGGAAAGGGAATAGCAGATACATGTCGAAAAAAAATTAGTCCCTAATTCAAGAGATTTTTCTAACAAGTTCAAAAATCCACGTGAAGGTGTGGCGAATAGGGAATTAAGAATTAAAAGCAACCTTCTTCTTCACTTTTACAAAAATTTACAATGGCATGTGAAATCCTGTTTTTTTTTCCCAAATAGAAAAAGGATTGACCATGTGCTTCAAGTAAAAGTCGAAACCGGATTTCGCAAGTAGATGTTAAATTGATTTTCTGACTAATGGAAGCGATTTGCAAGACCATGAAAACTTTGTGATCCAGTGCGAAATCTGAATGACTACAAAAGCTTTGATCAGATCAGCGCCAGTCAGTCAGATGGGAGCAGCGAAACGAGACGACACACTAAAATGTAAAGGGAGAAACTTCAACCACAACCCGGACATAAGGTTACGTCGCACCTTGTTCTCTTTCTCCTCCTTTCTCGTGTGCTGATTCATTTTACTTCTCCATCCAAAGACATTCCTACCAAACAAACGCTCATACATGCATACCTATGTACGCATAAACTCTTTTCAACAAATTGCTACTACGAACATTTGTACAACTCTTGATACCCTTAACTTTCTCATAGAACTTTTTAACTACTACCTATTGTTGTTATTCTATTCTTTTAATAAATTTCTATTTTAACATGAAAAATGTACATTTTATTTTCCCATTATTCCACACAAATTCATACAATCAACCTGCTATCAACCTTTTGATGATAATTCTGAAAATTACGAATAAGGAATAATAGTAAGAAGGTTCGGTTATGTATGACACAAGGCCGAATCAAGACACATTAACCATCTCCCTAGGGTTACAAAGGCAAACATTCATTTAAGAATATCAACGATAGAAAAAAAAACAGACTGTAAATAAAACAAAAAAAAAATACATGAAAATTAACCACAGTTCCTTGTCAATACAATATATATATATATATATATATATATATATATATATATATATATATTGTCATCCGCAGACAGATCTGTTTCGCTGTACGCTCTCACACCCTGATTGAGCAGTCTAGATGAAAGGTAGACTTTGAAAAACAGTAGCTACTCTAGTGTATATATATATATATATATATATATATATAATCCTTCAAGATCTTCTTGGAGGTACAATATTTACTTAGAGTAAACAGAAAAGACATGATTAACATGTCAATAATTTTTTTTATTTTATATTTCCTTTAGTCGGTTGTGCATAAAGACATTTTCCCTGATCGATTTCTGATAAATGAGAAGCAAGGACTTGTCAACTCATTTCTTTTTTCTCCCTCTTTCTTTCTATTTTTTCGTGTTAAACTGTCATACTTTTTTTCTTCTTCTTAATCATGTCCTGTTTATTATGAATACAATTCTCCGCGTGTTGATATTCTTTTCTCATGAAAATGTTGAATTCATTTACTTTGAAAGTTTCCCACATCACCTGTAACACGCAGTAGTTCCTCTCTATACAAATTGGTGAATATCAGTAAACTTGTCCATTATAAAATCCTGTAGTACTTCATTGCTACAATATGGTGTATTTGTAAAGTTTTAAATCGATCAATTTCTATTGGTTTACATTGAAAGGGGAAAAAACACTAAAATTAAAAATGTTGTTACCACGAAAATAAATAAATAAATAAAAGAATGATGTTTGAGGCAAAGAACTAAAAAAATGTCCTCAATTTAAAAAAAAAATTATTGAAAATAAAAGATGGCGGAATGCATACAAGTCCATAAGCAAATGAAAGGTAATAAAAAATAAAAAATGACAAAAAAAAAAGATGTTCACTGACATGAAAGAAAAAAAACAAAAAAACAAAAACAAATAGAGTATCAACTGTAATTACATTCATTTTAAAGTATCAACGCTAATTACATACATTTTATAATAGATTATCAATGTTAATTACATATATTTTATAAGAGATTATCAATGTTAATTACATATATTTTATAATAGATTATCAATGATAATTACATACATTTTATAATAGATTATCAATGTTAATTACATATATTTTATAAGAGATTATCAATGTTAATTACATATATTTTATAATAGATTATCAATGATTATTACATACATTTTATAAGAGATTATCAATGTTAATTACATATATTTTATAAGAGATTATCAATGTTAATTACATATATTTTATAAGAGATTATCAATGTTAATTACATATATTTTATAATAGATTATCAATGATAATTACATACATTTTATAATAGATTATCAATGTTAATTACATATATTTTATAAGAGATTATCAATGTTAATTACATATATTTTATAATAGATTATCAATGATAATTACATACATTTTATAATAGATTATCAATGTTAATTACATATATTTTATAAGAGATTATCAATGTTAATTACATATATTTTATAATAGATTATCAATGATAATTACATACATTTTATAAGAGATTATCAATGTTAATTACATATATTTTATAAGAGATTATCAATGTTAATTACATATATTTTATAATAGATTATCAATGATAATTACATACATTTTATAATAGATTATCAATGTTAATTACATATATTTTATAAGAGATTATCAATGTTAATTACATATATTTTATAATAGATTATCAATGATAATTACATACATTTTATAAGAGATTATCAATGTTAATTACATATATTTTATAAGAGATTATCCATGTTAATTACATACATTTTATAAGAGATTATCAATGTTAATTACATACATTTTATAAGAGATTATCAATGTTAATTACATACATTTTATAAGAGATTATCAATGTTAATTACATACATTTTATAAAAGATTATCAATGTTAATTACATATATTTTATAAGAGGTTATCAATGTTAATTACATACATTTTACAATAGATTATCAATGTTAATTACATACATTTTATAAGAGATTATCAATGTTAATTACATATATTTTATAATAGATTATCAATGTTAATTACATATATTTTATAATAGATTATCCATGTTAATTACATATGTTCTATAATAGATTATCAATGTTAATTACATACATTTTACAATAGATTATCAATGTTAATTACATATATTTTATAATAGATTATCAATGTTAATTACATACATTTTATAAGAGATTATCAATGTTAATTACATATATTTTATAATAGATTATCAATGTTAATTACATACATTTTATAATAGATTATCAATGTTAATTACATACATTTTATAAGAAATTATCAATGTTAATTACATCCATTTTATATGAGATTATCAATGTTAATTACATCCATTTTATAATAGATTATCAATGTTAATTACATACATTTTATAATAGATTATCAATGTTAATTACATCCATTTTATAACAGATTATCAATGTTAATTACATATATTTTATAATAGATTATCAATGTTAATTACATACATTTTATAATAGATTATCAATGTTAATTACATACATTTTATAACAGATTATCAATGTTAATTACATATATTTTATAATAGATTATCAATGTTAATTACATACATTTTATAATAGATTATCAATGTTAATTACATATATTTTATAGTAGAGTATAAATGAAAATTACATGCATTTTATATTTTTTTATGATAATTACCTATATCAGAAGACCACCAAGATAATGTAAAGGTTCATATTTGAAGTTTTTCTGTGATGAAGAAATATCTTATTCTGTGTGTCGTACTCCTTCATGAGGTAGGGTATCATGGCCTTCCACATATACCTTGCAGCTCATAACACCCTTTCTCTTGTTATCCCTTCCAAACTCTGCTCTGCCATCCATTTACTCAAACCCATCAAGTATGTCATGCGTTGCTTTCCCTGTCTCTCTTTCCCTCTATATGTTCTGTGGGTATCAGATTCTCTAAGCTATACCTCCTCATTATACAAATCCCAGAAGCTCCATCTGTTTCTCCTGGTTAAGTATAAGTTTCTTTAACGTTTCCATCCTCTCCAAAACCTCGTAGTTGCTCACATGCTCGGGCCAGGGTCTCCTCAGCATCGTTTTGTAGAACCACATTTCGGTTGCTTCAAGTTTTTCCTTCATCTTTGAAGAGATTGTCAAGCATTCGCTGCCATATTGAAGGACGGATATCACATAACAATCCAGCACCCTCCTTTGTTTGCAACGAGATTTTCCTGTCTCTTAATACTCTGCTTAGCTTTTGGAATGTGTCCTTGGCTATGCCGATATGTCATTGGATCTCAGTGTCGCACTTCCCGTCTTCTGTTAAAAAACTTACCAGGAATTTAAATTTCTGTATCTGATCGATTTTAGTATCCCTGATCTGTAATTGGCATTTTGGTCTCCTCTTTTTACACAATTTCCAATCTTTTTTTTTTGAAGATAGTTTCCTTCTCAATATGCTACGAGCCTGTGAAGATTGACATAACTTTCTTGGTGATGTTGGGTGATGTTGTTTTGTCCCAGGTATCTCCTCCTTTGTCAACTGCTACAGCTCGGCGGTGTAGAAGAACGTTGGATAAGTACAACATGGACAAATATACGTTCAACATACATTCTTATATATTATATTTTGATGAAGTAATTGACGAAAGAAAACGTTGTTATAATAACAATATAAATTGCATTAACAAAAATATACAATGGTGATTAAGAATAAACCAGTTATGAGAAGAAGATAAGCAACGTATGAAAAGATTAAACTGTCGCGTTAGAAAGTTCAGATGTGTGAGTCCAGATAAAAAATATACAAAGTAAAATGAGGTGTTTTCTCGCTTAGACTGCAAGATTTCAGCTGGAAAGAAATTGTCTGAAAAAGATTATTTCTTGTTAAGTGTTCCAAGTGTAATTGAATTATTTTGTTGAGTGAATGTCTTAGAGGATTAGAAGCTCGTAAGTAAATATTCTATGTGAAGACAGTTATGTTAGGAAATGTAGTGTGCCTGTTCAAAGAGTTAGTTATTTCAGCTTGGCAGTTTTAAAGTATGCGTGAGTTGACGCATTCGAATTGGTGAAGCTTAGACTGGCGAAGACTATTGTGGCAATTGAAAACTCACGGATTGAAGAGACTAAATTCAGATTTTACTGTGTGGGGTTTCATACATTGACACCCACCCACACACACACACACACACACACGCATGGTCACTCGCCGTCCACGTGATGACTGGTTCCCGCCAAAAACGATGCTAATAAAAACGGAAAACATCACGTAGTACACTAGTTAGGATTTCGTCCCGGGACAAGAGCAAAACATGTCTTCCTAACTCGCACAAACACACGCGCACTAATTGCGTGTAGCAATTAGTGGCGCAAAATTTCTTTTATTTTTCTTCTCCTACATTAACACTATGCACATTAACTTTCATTCAAACAGGACTTTACATAAAATAACTTCCTACACATAAATCCACAATTTTTCCAACCTTCGTCAGTAGAAATCCACCGACTGCTACATTCGCATGTAAGTCTCTCTCTCTCTCTACTCAACGCACACACAGACACAGAACTTTGTTTTCTGTCTGACTTTCTTCATCAAGGATTTGAACTTTGAACTCTTTACGAAAATCTTAACAATTGTTACAAACCTTTGTTTCAGCTAGAGTAAAAACTTCATACATCTTATTTTGTTTCTACGAACAGACAAAGGGGAATGACTCTTTCCTTTTCACTTTCTTATGCATGCTCTCTCAACCCCATGTAACCTTTGTCAATACATTGTTTTTCTGGTTACTTTCACCTTACTCGTTCTTTCATATTGTCCGGCTTTATTTCACTCCCAGTTACGTCGAGTCGACCCGTTAAACATAAATTAGTAAGTGGACGCTTCGTCCACTACAACTGTGCGGGAAAACTTTGTGTTTCGTGCCAAAATTTCTATCGGATAGAAATGACCAATTAAAATGCAAGCTTTTGAAAAAATCAAGGAAGGTATGTAGTGGATAAGAAATTAATTAAAATCCACCTTCTTCTTCACTTTTGCAAAAATTCACTACGATGTGTACAATCCTGGTTTTCCCAAATATAAAAGAGATTGACCATGTGCTTAACGAAAAAGTCGAAAGTTGCAAGTAGGTGTTAAAATGATTTTTGACCAATGCGTGTGACTTGTAAGACTTGAAAAAACTTAGCGATCCAGTGCAAAATTCAAAAGGATATATAAATGACTTTGCAGCTTCAGTGACTCAGATGGGAGCAGCGAAAGAGAGACACACATCTAAAATGTAATTTCCACTTTAAGCGACTCGGACATTGTCCTCTTTCTCTTTCAACAATTACTACTACGAACATTTTGTATGAACTTTTGATACTCTTAACATTCTCACTGAACATTAATTTCTACAAATTCTTGTTATTCCTCTAATAAATTTCTATTTTAAAATGCAAAATGTATATTTTATTCTTCTTACGCTATTCCACACAATTCCACATATTCCAACCTGCCGACAACCAACCTTCTGATGATGAAAAACCTTCTGATGATTATGACTCTGCATAAAACTAGTAAGCTGTAGGGAGTTCGGTTAAGTCTGACACAAGGCCGAATCAAAGAAAAATTAACCAGCTCAATACGCTACAGGTAGTTGTAGCCTCTTTTGGTTACTGGGCGCGGAAGAATACGACAAGAGAATCATCAATAAGAAACGAGAAGAAAAGAAGGGTAATCAGGAGGATAGTAAACAGCTACTGACATTTCATTTACAGAAAGCAAGGCTGTAAAGCCACGAAGTTTACTAGCTGTGGAAGAATATGAAAACAGAAACATTACTAAGGAGCGAGAACAAAAGAAAAGTAATCAGGAGGACAATAGATAGCAACTGACATTGCATTTACCACAAACAAGGGTGTAAAGACAGGAAGACATAAAGAGCTAATAGTTGTGGAAGAATACGAAAACAGAAGCATTAATAAGGAGCGAGAACAAATGAAAAGTAATAAAGAAGGACAGTAAATATTCATTGACATTGTATTTACCCCATGCAAGGCAGTAAAGCCACTAAGACACGAGAGGTTGTGGAAGAATACGAAAACAGAAGCATTAATAAAGAGCGAGATCAAAAGTAGTGTAATCAGGAGGACAGTAGATATTTGTGGTGATACTGACTGAGCAAAAGCGATGAACCGGATGTTTGCTCTCTTACGACAAAAAGGCAAATGACCAAAAGTCGTTTCTGCGCAGGTGGATTTGCGCAGATGTTCCGGTTGAAAAATAAAAATTAATCAAATATCAAATTTCCATTTCGCTAGCCTACGCGAATTTTATTTACCAGCCAATGGGAAGCCCAGAATCAAATTCAAATGTGAAATCCCAAACGAGCTGCTTTTGATCCAAAAAGCAGATATAAAATTCCGAGACAGAAAGCACCCAGCAGACAGACAGACAGACAGACCGACGCAGAGACCCAGAGAGATGAATGTAATTAGTATCTCCCTTGACCGAAGTCAAGTGGTTTACTATGTTCGCCTCCCTTACCTCTTTACCGTCTCCCTGTCTCAAAAGTACTTACTGACCTAAGGAGCTACTACATCAAAGACATTCCTTACTCACGACGCTCCCACATTCCTAAGCTTTAAATCTCTTTCAGCTTATTGTTTGCCATGAACATTTAACCTCCGTTGGATTTATATTCAAGTATTACTGTAATTGTAAAAACATTAATTGATATGTGTATATATAAAAATGTTATTTTTCTACTCAAAGTGCTTTTCTTGATTTATAATCATTTTATGACTTATAGTGGGCTATCTACAACAAGATCAAATTCCGTTAATCAGCAACATTATACAACTAGTCTTCACTAGAACGGACTCCCACTACAACGAGAAAAGGAATAGATAAGCAACCCACTATATATTAATTGACATTTGTTACGTTTTTGCTTCGGACGAGCCCCCAATTTATATTACGGGTTATGGGTGATATTCAAAGAAAAACAAGATTGATTAGAACTCAGAGTTAAACATCACATACAAATACTTAATTCACAAAACATTAGAGTAAAATATTTACAAATATACAATTTTGGCATTCAAATCAAGAGACATAAAAAAACGTATAGTTTACTACTGTCCGGCAAAGTGTTACGAGGAAGAGAAAGGGAGGGAAGGTGTCAAATATTTTACCCAGTTAATGTTACGTCGGGTAACAGAATTATGTGAAATAATACAAAACAACGTAATAGTATAAAAGTAGGTGTATTGACAGGAAAAGAGAAGTATTTACAAGAGGTGAGGATTAGTAGAATACGGAACAAGGTAATTAGTATACAGTATCGTCGTAGAGACGTGATACATTGCCTAGTAGAACACTTCCGGTGCAATACCGGAAATACCCGACTGACTCACTCACTCGACTTCCTTCCTCGACTTCCTTACTTAACTTCCTTCCTCGACTTCCTTCCTCGAGGTATAATCACTACTATTTTATATAGTGATTCGAAGAGTCCATTTTCGTGGAAAAAGTGGAGAGCGCCCCAACAGTTAAGTTGGCGGGGAGTTAAGTGCTATACATTTTGGAAATCCTTAAATGCGTATATAAAGACTAATTATTGGCTTGGTCAATGAAAAAGAAAAAAAAATGTATTTACCCAGATAGTTCCATGAGGTTTTCTTTCAGGTTTTAGTTGGTCGGATTTTGTCTGTGAAATTCTTTCGGCTGGATCTCGATCCTAGAACTTTTACTGGAGTTGATATGACAGCAAAATCCTTTTAACAACTCTTTCAAGTTTTTGTTTGTCGTCGACTAGAAAGATTCTTTCAGCTGGAATATTTCCTTGAATCGAAATCGGTGCTGATGAGGTCAGCACATCTTTTTTTCAAGTTTTAGTTTTTTTGTCGTCGACTTGGGGATTCTTTCGGCTGGATATACATTCTGAATCTTAACCAGAGTTGTAGAGGCCAACCCATCCTGCTATCAACTGACGGCTCCGTGCCTAAAAACCTATTTTTATAGGGGCTAACACCTAATTTGCATACTTCTAGAATTCTCTAGAACATTTTACAACCTTCAAAACGTTCTATTTTTAATTTCCTTATTTTTACGACTACTTTCTGAATTAAAACGTTTTTGAAAGAACAAGTAAGATTCAATGGAGCCCTTTACTACAACTTTTTAAACATTATTATTATTTTTATATATATAAATGCATCCTCGTAACACATTGTACTTAAATTTTCAAAGATTAAAGTTGGCTGGAAAGCATGGAACTGGAAGGAAGCTCCACAAGCGAGAAGTGTGAGAAAAAAGAAACTGTTAACATAGAATTGACGGCTATATCAGGCCAGCTCAACTGTAAATTGATGAGATCTCAATGTCAGTCTAGTACTGCGATTAAATTCATAAAGTCTATAAACCATTGCTAAGAGTTCATCTCAACAATTACCATGAAAGTATTTATAGAAAAACCACAGGGTGGTAACCTTACGACAGTGGGAGAGCGACTGAAGTCGCGCTGTCAGATCAAAACCAATAATATTGCTGATTCTTCTTTGGATTTTATCAAAGTACTCTAGATACATAGCAGGCGCACCGGAGCATATGTGGCGGCAATATTCTAAACCTGAACGAATGTTTGACTTATAGATATATAGGATATATTCTGGAAAGAAAAATGTCTTGTTCGACTCAGTGAACCAAATTTGTTATCGGCTGACCTAGGAATGGATTCAATACAGTCTTTCCACTCATATCAGCCGAGAACGTTAGCCGAGGAAGGTGCAACGAGCCACTTTTCTGGAAGCCAGCAGCATGCCTTCTTTTCATTTTTTCATGGTCATGCGCCGGCCGTGTAATCACACTGAATGCTACAGTGTTCGCGTGCTTCAGGAATTTTTTGTTTGCCTTAGAAGCCAGATATGCAACGCGGAGCTGCTGCTTGATAAGAAGAAACATTTTTTTTTCTGTGTTTACTTGGCATAACGCATGTTGGTGACGAGAGTGAAGGAAGTATGGAATGTTATGGCTATTACTGCTGGGTTGGTTCGTTCGCCTAAACATCCCAAACTTGTTGAATTCGCCGCTGAAATAAATAGGCAGAGAAAAGGAAAGGTACAGAGACACTAGAGAGACAGTTTGGACACTGATTTTATTTTTGGTTCCAACAACCTCTTGTTGAAGAATTTCCTTCCCGAACAGTTTGGCACGTCATTACCATCCAAAGTCCAACAGAGAAAAAGCTCGAGTTTATTTTTGGCACCAGGAGGCCTCTCTTTTTGCGCATGCGTCAATTGTCTTTCCTGTCAGAGGACTCCTGGAAGATTTTTATGATTATTTTATTTCGTACTTTTATTTTATTTTGTATTTTTATTTTATTTAGTGTTTTTATTTTAGTTCGTATTTTCATTTAATCCCTACAGAAGTTCACGCTACTTTGTTTCTTTCTACCCGACAATCTGCGCACCAGAGAGAGAGAGAGAGAGAGAGAGAGAGAGAGAGAGAGAGAGAGAGAGAGAGAGAGAGAGTGTGTGTGGATGAAATTTAAAAATACTCCTCAAAGGGGAAAAGTCCTGCTGTTATCGCGGCTACATTACAGAACAGAAAAAGAAAGAGAGAGCAAATCATTTTCTTTAACACCGATGATTGCCTCTCCATTCGGCAGGCGTTTTGATAGAGAAGATGGGGTAATGTCTACAATATATAATATTCGGTGAACTGTAACGAAAGGTGGGTGAATGTGGCACGAGTTTGTCGCGTGAGAAGGGCTAATCTAGAATGTACTAGCAGTATAGCCCGGCGTTGCTTGGGTGTAATGAAAGCTTTAAAACTAATCCATGGTCCTAGAGCTCAGACTCTTTGGACGTTGGCACGAAAGACTAAAAAGCAATAGTTGTTTCCAGTTAAAGCGAAACCGCAGACTGAAAGAAAAATGAATGGATGTAAGTCAAATTTTGATTTCTTGGTATCGATATCAAATAAGTGTTTTTCGTCGTAAGCTGAATTTTGCTGGCTAAATAAGTCCTCTGAGTAAATGGCACCATGGCTGAGACTAAGAACTACAATTATACCTACTTAGAGCCAAACCCGAAACAAAAACTAAAATAAAAGGGCTGAAAAAAATACAGACATACAGACAGATAAACAGACACAAACACAAACATCTTGCCTTTTATGTATATATATTATCGATTTTCTGCAATATTGTAAGAACTGCAACCTTGAAACTTCTGAATATCGTTTCTTATGTCTTTGTCTATGAGTGTATCAAATTTGATTAAAAATAGGCCACTCTTTCTATAACATGATTTTTTCGATTATCGATTTTTGATATTTATCGGGGGTGCCTCAACACAAAACCTAGCTAAGAACACTCGCAGACGCATATAGTACAACTGCGTAAATTTTCAAGAAAATCGATTCAGCTGTTTCGGAGTCTATAGGTAACGGACACACACAGACAGACACACACAGAGACAAAGTTCCATTTATAAATAAGTTTAGATATTCGAGTGATTGGCTAGAGAAAAAGAGCTTTCTGCTTCAGAGAAAGATCTATCATCCCTCTCCAAGTTTTTTTCTTAAATCATTTTACAGGAGTTTTCTGAGATGCCGTACCTTCGTAATCACCATTAGACTCATCCAAAGTTTTTTTTTCCCTTTTGCGCACCTGGCTGATATTTTTCAACAAAATAAATCTCAAAATATGTCACCAAGCGCAAATACATTTCTTTGTCAAAAATTTCATGATTCTCAAAAATATTCAACAAGTTAAAGAGCGAGTATTGTCTATACCATGCGAATCTGTTTCGGAGCACTAATTTTCCCGCCCTATCTCAACCTCGGCAAGGTGTAAAGGAGGACTAGTCCTTTGGGATTCGCACTACGCATGACACCCCACTCCTGCCAACCTTTATTCTACGCATGCCCAAAAGCCGAAAAAGGGCCGCTGCTGCTACTCACAGGGTTTTCAACGCATGCGTGGCTGGCAAAAGATTTATCGTTTGCTACAAGATATTATAGTGAATTTATTGTGGGGTTCGTATTTGGCCTTGTTAGGATTAGTTCCTTATAAGTGATGTATGAATGAACGAATAAAACATGATAAACTACATCTCAAGAACAATCAAACCTGGAGTATAACAATAATAATTTATAAAAAACATTATTAAATAGTTTCGTATTGTATGAAAATAGTAGTAATGTTGATAGATTGCACAAGGTTGGTATTTAAGTACAAGAGTTTTTAAAAGTACTTAAGTTTATTTGAGAGATGTTAGTTTCGCTTTGGGTAATAAGTCCTGCTATAGAAGACGAAGCGTCCATTACTAATTTATATTTACGAGTCGACTCGGCGTAACTTGCGACATGAAATAGAGCAGGAGATAAGGAAACACGAAAAGGCGAAAGTAACCAGAACAACAATATATTAACAAAAGTTACATAGAGTTGAAAGCATGCAAATCAAATAAGGAAAGAAAAGTTCTTTCCCTTTGTCTGGAGAGAAACGTAAATGTTCGATAGAAGGTTAAATTGAATCAAGTTCAGTTTGAATAAAGTTAATGTACATACTGTTAATGTCTGTTTCAAATTGGAGTTTTTTTTAGCATTGTGTGTGCATGCTGATGAGAAATAAAAATTTGCGCCACTAATTGCTACCCGCAATTAGTGCGCGTGTGTATGTGTGAGTTAGGTAATAAACATGTCTGCTCTTGCCTGGGACAGAACCACAACTGCCGTAACACGTAACGCTCCCCGCTTATATCGGCATACTGTTTGCGCGGAAACTAGGGTTATCACGTGAACGTTGAATGACCATGTGTGTGTGAGTGTGAATGTATCAAACCCTACACTGTGAATAAGAAAATGAGTAAAGTAAAGAAGGTGAAAATTGGCGAGAAAGGTGTGTGGAGTGGTAGTATTTGTTGAAGCCAAGATGCCTTTCATGTAGTTGTAAGCATTTGTCTCTCTCTCTCTGTGTCTTCTGTGCGTGTCTCCTGATGGAATCCCCCCCTTTTCTCTCTCTCTCTCTCTCGCTTTCTCCCCACTTTTTAGACAGGAGTTTATATTGCTAGCGAAGTTGAAAGAGGCTCCGATTAAGTTGTTGATTATTTCAGGCGCGCTCATTTCTCATTGGTCAGCGTATGTTTCCTCAGGATTGTATTTAATCAACTTCAATCAGAAGTTATGCGTATGCGTGGAGCCTATTGTGCAAAGCCCGAAATATGCCATTATGTTTTAAGCTATACAGGAGGTAACTTCCTGTTTCCGCTCTTAGTGTCACTACAATATAAATGTCAACATTTTGAGCTTTAATTTTTGTTATAGTGGAACAGCCTGTCATCCCTCGAGAATAGAATGCTCTACTTTATAAAAGACGATAACGACAGCACGAAGGAAGGGAAAAGCTCACATCTGGCCTTGCGTGGGATGGCTAGTAAATACGGGAAAAGCTCTTAGGCATTCGCCTGACTGCTCTATGACACTGTCAGCTCTCTGTCTTCGGGTAGAGGTCGCTCTCTGCTTCTGAGCAGAGAGCACAAACCCAGTCGTGGTTCCGCCGAAGGGTAGAACCACGACTGGGGAAAAATAGACAGACATTTTTTTGCCCGGCTATATGGCCGGGAATACCCACTATAAAATGACCATGTGTCACATCTGGCCTTGCGTGGGAAGGCTAGTAAATACGGGGAAAGGTCTTAGGCGAAGGCATTCACTATTTGACAGTCGATTCCGCTCCAACCCGTGGCTTGCCTATATGTGTATTATTGTTAATTGTTCCTTAGTACAATAAATCTGTATTTCTTATTACTGGTGTGGAGTTCCATTCCTCAACTGATCATTTTATGCTGTATTCCTTTTCGGGATATATCAGTTTTATATAGAGATTTTTTTTTGTTTGAACTTATTTTCTGGACGGAGACTCGTATACTCATAAGACTTACATTTTAGAGAAGCTAATGTTAAAGATATAGTTTTTTATTTACTTTAGTCATTAATGGTTGAAATGAGTTGACAAGACTGGTTTTCCTTAACAAGGATTTAATCAACAAAACATTTCCTGACTAAGCAATTCGTCAACTGACGAATGCAAGTAAGGGAAGTAATTACACTAACAAAATGCCAAGGGCAGATAAGTATAGTACAATGGTAGTAATGATTTCTCTTTAGACAAATGGTATATACTGAGGCCAAGAAAAAATTTGTAATCTACTATTTAGTTCTCAGCTTCAGCAGAAAATGAGGAGGACTTCATCGTATCTACAGCGCTGTAAATTACAATACGATGCGTAGGGGTGCGTGTTCTTTGTACGTCGGGAGTTATCAGTGGAGCTAGTTAATGTTTCTTTGATTCGGCCTTGTGTCATACTTAACCGAACTCCTTACAGCTTACAAGTTTTATGCGGAGTTATCATCATCAAAAGGTTTTCATCAGAAGGTTGGTTGTCTGCAGGTTGGAATGTATAGAATTGTGGAATAATAAAATATACATTTTTCATGTTAAAATAGAAATTTATTAATAGGAAACAATAACATGAGTTGTAGGAGTTAATGTTCAATTAGAAACATTATTAAGAAGTTAAGAGTAGAGTTCGTACAAAATGTTCGTAGTAGTTGTTGTTGAAAGAGATAAAGATAAAGAGAAAGAGGACACTGTTCAAGTCGATTGAAAGTTACATTTTTAGTTGTTTCGTCTCGCGCCTCCCATCTCTCTGTCTCTGAATGACACTGGTGAAGTCCTTTTATTGTAATCTACATTTTTCGCACTTACTCGCGTAGTCCTTTTTGATCTTGTAAGTCGCTCTCATTCGTCAAAAATCATTTTAACACCTACTTGCGAAATCTGGTTTCGACTTTTTCTTTAAGCAGATAGTCAATCCTTTTTCTATTTGGGAAAACCAGGATTTCACACGTCATTGTGAATTTTTGTCAAAGTGAAGAAGAAGGTGGATTTTAATTAATTTCTCATCCGCTGCTTCTGTTTTCCATAATGTTCAGACTTGTGCTATATATATGTTAGTTTATCACAATAAACAATAAATAAAAATATTGTAGTCTGGGTATATATTGATCCTTTTTCACGCCTAGGATATTTTTAACACGCTATTTAGTTTGAATGTTATAAATTTTTAATATAATTTAAATGAGAATCCAGTGTCTTATAAGCAGATCGAAAATATGGTTATGGAAATAACCAATTTCTAAAAGCTTTCTTCAACAAATCCACTCATGAAATTTTATTTTTTTGTGAAAATGTACCTGGATTTTTGCAGAAGGATAACGCAATTTGAATTTATTTGCTTTGATTTTTTTAAACTGTTGTATACGATTTGACTTTAAATTATCAGTTTGAAAGCATTGTTTTGTATTTTATGTGACACAGGTAAATTTTTAAAAAATCTATCACTTTATTCGTTCTTTTTACTGTTATTATCAGAAGAGGGAGAGAAATATGTAGACTTTTTTTTTAAATTGAAAGATAAAAAAAGAAAGAGAAAGAAGAATTAGTACGAATGACGTCACGACACGGTGTCGTGTCACGTGACCGGTGTTGTATGGTGGTTTCACACAGTTGCAGCACTTGAAATTTACATGTTTTCTCAACAAATACTTACTGGTCAATTTGTTTTGCTTATATCCAGACGCTTTCCTATTTCTAAACTGTATCTACATTTTTTTTTATCAACTGCCGGGTAAATTCCCACAATAACAAATCCCCGTCACCACACACGCCTGTAAATTAACATTTTTACCTTGGCTGGGGCCACAAGCGTGAGTAAATATTTTTTGTGGTAGTGGGGGGATTCTTCTTCCATCAATCCCTCTTGTCTGTCTTCTTTCTTATCAACTGACATAATTAAAAATCTATATATCGTCTGGCCACTTAAAAAGTCGGTAGTTAGATTTTTTTTTAGATATTCCTTATGATTAACCAATCTTTATTTATACATATTTATAATTTCTCCAGCATTTCTACACTTGTTTTTTTTTTTAGGACCTGTGACACATCTTACCACGTTGTGGGTTAACTTTTTTCTGAGAAAATCAGGTCTTGTTTATTTCCTGGTTCAAAGATAGTTTCTTTATATGTTTCTCTCTTAAAATTGTTGAAATCGAAATTCAGATCTTTATTTTCCTACTTTGTGTTTAAAAGCATTTATAAAAATGTTTGAATTTTTTTTCGTTTTAAATCTCTTAAAATAGACGTAAGAGTCTTTACGTCTATCTATTTTGTTTTTGTATTCGGGTTTCGTTTTTTTCTCTCTTCTTTCTATGTTCATCTTGAGTCATTCGCAATTATTTTTTCTGTATATTTTAAAGATAAAGCTTTTTTTTTTTTTTTTTAAATGCAACAACTTACAATTCATTTAAGTTTTCTATTTATTAACTTTAAGTTGTATAATTATTAAAACTTAATAAAAGTAGTAAATTAATTAAACTTAAACCTATCTTGAGTTTTTAAAGTTTAAAAATCTGTCTTCTTGACTATTAGTGGCATTCCATTTACGTCAGTTTGTTGATTAGTTTTTAATAATTACATTTTTTTTTCCAAGTCTGCTATTTTTATTTTTTAGATTTAGGGTCTTTTAGATTAATTGCCTAAGTCTGGGGATGATCAGGTTTTTATTAATTGTTTAAAAAATAAATTAAATACTTAGTTTTAAAATAGTTTTTTTTTTTTTAATTAATCACATTTTTCCCGTTTTACTAAATTCATTTACTACTATATTTTTTATTTTACTTTTTTTTTTTTTAACAACTTAATTTTTGAAACAAATATTTTATGTGGTGTCTCAGCTATTGAATACTTTTTTCTTTTTTACTGATTCCTCTGTATTTTCAAATACAAACAAAAAGTATATTTGTCTTCATTTTTTGTACTATATTTTAATTGTTTTAAATAATTAAACTTTATTCTCAGTTTATTACAAACTTTATGTATTCATTCTATAAGTAAACATATCTAATTAGTAAAAAAAATATCTTACCTACATTACAACGAACTTAGTAAAAAGAAAAACTCTTTTCTTCGTTTTTTGGATAAGAAAAACAGGGAAATCTTGTTTAATTCTCTAAGTAATTCAAATTTAATTACTATCGGATTCAGTTCTGCTTATTATTACGTCATTCAAAAAAGCGCACATATCCTATCATCACCATGCATTTTCTTGTATAATCTATCATTAAATATTTGTTTCTATATTGAACTTCATGATTAAATCGCCATAACGTCGTAGTTGCCTCAAAAAGTCAAAAATGTTGTCCTTTCTTCCTTTTTATTGTAATTTTTAAATGGAAGCTTTTAATAACTAAACGATAATTAAAACAAATATCTGACCGATCGCCGTAAGTGTGTATAATTGACTAAATAGTCAGTTTTATCTATTTTTAACGATAACTGTAATCAGAATAAATTTTATTTCGAGAAATGGTGCAATGACTTCTTTCAATTTGACCGTTTTTTCCGTCTTTGGCTAGCGCTTCTTGTCAATCTAAAGTTGTCTCCCTTGCTTTGTTTTTACCCCCTGCCGCTAGGAGGTGTTCTTAATTTTATCGACCGAAACATCGTCTGCTGGTTTCATGAAAACATTACTTTTCTTGTTTGTACCTCCATATGAAATGAAGTTTTATTACAATTTACATTCTGCTGCGAATTTCATAATACCATAGTTATTAGATGCTGTTTTTTTTATCAAGTTTTCTGTCTGAAAACTTGTAAAAATAGCAAGCCGATCATAATGATTTCTCTCTTCTTCCTCTAAAATGATTTTTTGTGTGTGTGAAATGTTTTTGTTCTGTTAAACAGTTCGTTGTAGTCACGTTTCTAATAGTAAATACATTTATAAAAGCTAATTAATTTCCAATCCCTGCTTCTATCAAATTGGGAGCGGAACGGAATCTTATTAAGTAGTTCGAATTATTCAACTCGATAACGAGAAATCTCGCTGGCCGCAGCTCGCTGCTCTGAACAGAGTTCTAAGTTCGTTGTGGGTTTTTAGTCAACTTGTTGTTTTCCGGAATGTTATTTTTTTTTACATAATTTTCAATAATTTTGTTAACAAACGTCAGTTTCTTTGTGCGGTTAAAGAGGAAGTTTTTTCTAGCTTTAGAGATGACGATCATTAATAATGGCTTTTTGCGAGTTTTTGCTTTCTTTGATTTTTTTGGCGTTAATATGTTATTTACACTAACACCGTTAGTGTTAGGCTGTTAGCAATGTGCTTAAAGTTAACATAATGTTTATTTCCTAATGTTCTTTTTTTTTTGTCTGTTAAACATCCTCAGTGAAAAAAAATAATTATTTAAAAAAAACAAGATTCAAAAACTTTTTGAGTTTCTTTTTGATTTGTTTCCGCCCATTTCATGCAGAAGTTTATTTTCGCACCTCAAATAAGTTTTTGTTTTTTATGAACTGACTTTTAAAATGACTGAATTTCAATCAAACGATATCATTTTCTTTTTCAAAAATACTTGTCAAATGTCTACCGTTTGTTTAATTGAATGAAAGAAACTTTTAATGAAAGCTTTGCATTTTCACAAGTTCGATCTCTTTTTGCAGGTTGTTTAATTGTGAAAGGCTAGGATATAGAAATGTCGAAAATATCTACTTTCTAATATTTTTATTTATTTACTTTTTTTTAAACGTACGAAAATCATATATTTGCAATAGGTACCTCCACTCATTCGCTGAAAGAACAACATAAAAAGGCTCGAAACTTAAGTTTTATCGTCAAAATATTAAGAGTAAAGATAAAAAAAAGTATTTAATTATTTTTTTTTTAATGTTTTAATAACTCGTTCGAAGTTTTGGTTAATTTTTTTTTTCCGACAGCGAGTGACCAGATTTTTACTATGGCAAACGTAATATTATGGAAGCTCCCCACTCTTTTTTTTTTTTTTTTTTTTGGGCCGGTGAAAAAAAATATTTAAATTTGGAAATTCTTTCAAACATCAAATAATGGTCGGATTCTGATGAAACTTTCAGGACTTATTCACAAATGAATGAAATGATTTTTGAAATCATTATTTTATAAATATAATTTTACTTACTATGTTCCCCCACTTCCAATTAATTTCCTGAAATTTCTAGGTATAAATTGACTACTGTCTGTAAATTTTGTTTTTAATTAAATGCAGGGGAATGTAAAATTACCTATATAACTTTTTATTTATTTTCCAAAAAGTTGCTACTTTTCAGAAAATCTGCTCTGAATAGTGAAAAAGAAAATGCAATAAAACTGACATTTTTTATTTGGATAAGCAGAAGCTTTTAATTGCTTTTAAAGATAATATATATTAAGGATATCATAGTCTGAAAAGAAAAAAATTTTTTGATGAAAAATGAATCGTTTTTGTTTTTAGTTAATTTATAAAATTTCAAAAAATCTTAAAAAATTTCTTCCACTCAATGTCTGCATTAGGTTATTAAAGTTAATAAGTAAAGACTATATTTACTAATTGAAAAGGTTAAAAAAAATCTTCATGCACCAAGATTTTTAAAATAATAAAACTTTTTTGTGTATCAATATCTGCTTTTTTTTAATTTTTCATAGGTCATAAGAGATATATAATTAGAAGGATATGTGTTTCAAGGGTTGTTCCCCTTACAGGAAAAAAGAAAACAAAAAAACCCTTATATAAAGTTTCATAAATTTGTTAATTCTGGTCAACCATACCTAGCTTGTTAACACATCTAGACTTAATACATCAATCACTTCACACCTCCGTGATTAAGAAATACTTTTATTCTAAATTTCATGTTATAAACAATATTTGTTTTAAATCAGATTGATTTAACTTTAAATTTGCTAACTTTTCACAAACGTATCAGATGTATAATTTGTTCTTGTAAGTTTTTTAAAACTGAGAATTTACTTTTATTTAAAAAATAGCCACTAAAATGAAAACGCTTCTAAATTTTAAATTCCAATCAATATAATTTCTATTTGAAATGCATCAGAATATTTTGCTTACTGGAAATAATAAATTTGATTATTTAGCTTTTAATTAAAGCTAAAATGAAAGCTTCAAGAAAGCTTTTTCATTTATTAAAATTTACTTTAAAACACAGGTATCTAAAATGAGTAGAGGTACCTAGCATTAACTGTTTTTCATTTCATACTGTTGATTCATATTTGTTGGTAAATTTATGTTGTAATTTAATTGAAAAAAGGAGTACTAGGTTTCCTCTTTGGTACCTCAACTTTACTTTTTGAATTTAAGTACAGTACTAGATTGGCAGCTAGGTCTCATGATGTTAGAATTGAAATAGATAGATGTAACCATGAGTTCTATGTAACCCCTTGTGTTTTAGTGGCCTCATTGCCTTGCTTAAGGCAGAATATTTTTAAAAAAAAGTTCATTTTCATGAATAGTTTTTCAGTATTTTGGTTATGAGTATTTTTTATTCTTGATATTTATTATAACCAGTGTCATTTCTGTGTTGTTGTGTTTTTAATCTTTTACCATATCAAGTGAACACGGTTTTTATAACTTTTCTTTTTAGACTCTGTATTAATTTACAAAAGTTCCTGAAAAAAAATTGAAATGATGATGCCAGAATCAATTTTATGTGAGAATGAACAGAAAGTTTGAAAACTCATTGTACCACTTGTTTGTTTACTGTAAAAATGTGCATACACACTGAATCCTAAGTATTCATCTTTCAAATAGTTTGTCAATGACATATAACATGACCATTAAATGAAAAGCATTAGATCTGAGAAAAGTTTTTTGTCCTTTGACTACTGAATATTTTTATCTAATTCATTTAATTGATTTGTCATTTAATCCAAATTTGTGTCCTTTTTGTCATCCAGTGGGTTTATAGTGTAAGGTAATTTGTTTTTAAAAAGAGGAAGTAAGTGCAGATGAGGATATGTGGGATAGATAGCGGTTGACCTTAGAGTTAAAGAGGTCAAGATTATAGTGATTGGGGAAGCATCCTGTTCCACAAGGTTTATGGCTATACTGTTTTCTATACATTCAATGAAGTTAATGCCAAGCCTAGTCAGTATCTAAATGTGTGGAGGGGAGGTTCGCTTGCTAGTACCAAGTTTGTTATATTGACCTACACACAGATACCTTTGAGATAGGTATGAATTCATGTCTCCGCCCCCAGCTGGGTGTTAATTATTAAGACTTGTATTGATAAAACCATTATTACCCCATACTGCTAAACAAAGCAGCCATCCATCCTGTTCCACAAAGTTGCAGTTTTTGTCTATATTTCTGAGATGAGGTAGTATTTACACTATTTAAACTATTGTCCTCATCTTTGTTGCCATTTGTATGACATTTCAGCTGTTGTACACTCTGACCATCTTCAGGTACTAAGAATTTCGAACCAAACTCTTTATTACAATCATAGGGGCATATCATTCTCATTCCTTGTGTGAGTTCTTTTGGTAGTTAAGAATTATCTCCCTCTAACCCAACTGTTTAAGTTACTTGTTCACCATGTAATCCCCTTTCTCCCTCCAGCTACACCTGATTTTTCTATCTCCTCTTGTGTTACACTTACGGGGGAAAAAAAAAACCCTTATATATAGAGGGAGAAAGAGAATCACTGCCCCCTATGGGATAATAGAGAATGCCATTGGAAACTAAGTAAACTTAAGGAATCAGCACATATATAACAATATTTTGGAGTGGATCGGAGGTAATTAATTTTATTAATTAATTATTAACTATAACCGGAAAATCTTCTAATTGCTATTATAGATCATAAGGGAACATACTAAGAGGAATTTTCTTTATTCTCCGAATATGAGCAAAGGAAAACGGAGGTGATTAATTTTATTAATTATTAACTATAACTGGAAAATCTTCTAATTACTATTATAATTAAGGGGAGAACGCACTAAAAGACATTCATCTTTATTCTCCAAATAGGAGTGAAGGAAAAGAAAAGAAAAACAAAATATATCAGATGGTATTTCTCGGTTATTATTTTAAACCAGAAGAAGAAAGAAAACTTAAATTTGTTTCAATGCCATGAAACAATAGATTTTGATTTTAGCCCACCCAAGAAAGCTAACAATTGTCATTCTAAACATAAGAGAAAGAGATGAATTCAATTGTTATTTTTTTCGTTGAGCATTTGTAAAAGCCGAAAAAGAGATTTCACTTTTATTAGTAATTATTGTATCCAATTGTCCTGCTAGCGTGAATTGTGAAAAGAATTAAGATAACACTGGTCCCAAAGTAATTTAGAGAAAGAGATATTTTCACTGACGCCAGGGTGGGACCAGATAACAAAAACATTCCTGTCACTTGAAAATATAGGTGACTCAGAAAGGGATATTAAAAATCTCGGGTGCGGAGAAATTCTAAAAGCTTAATAGATTGTTTTTAGAAAAAAATCCCCGAAATTGTTTCGTGAGAAAGAAAATTTTGAGAGAGAAAATTTGGTTAAGTCCAGCCCAGAAAAGGGGTATGGGAAGATGGCATCATAAGATGGAGAAGAATTCCATTGGCCCTGTAAACAAGCGCTGAAAGGGGGAGACAACCAACAATTGACGTCATGGAAAGCAGATTAATCCCATTGGGTAAAGCAGAGGCAACAACGAGTAGCAGCTAACCCTGGCATTCTATTGGTCGCTGAGATGAGGGGTTAGACACCCAGCGACCGTCGGCCCCATGCCATGGCATGGGCATAAATACAGGATCCCTAGGGACCAAAAATCAAAATTTTCAAAGTTCTTGGTGAGAGCAATCCAACCCAGAACAAGGAAATCTACCTTGATTCCTTTTCTGAAGACAAATCACGCCAACCTACCTGCAACCCAGCACTTCAGCAATTCCCGTAACGTTCCGGAAAACAAGTTGACTAGACCCACAATGAACTTAGAATTCTGTTCGGAGCAGCGAGCTGTGGCCAGCCAGATTTCTCGTTATTGCTTAGGAGAATAATTCGAATTACTTAAGAAACTTCCATTCAGCTACCAGTTTGATAGGAGCAGGGATTTGGAATTATTCAAGAGACTATTGTGTATAATCTGTATATAAAGACATTATTTTACAACACTTCAGATGTCAGTCCACTTATTTTTCTTGGTGCTATATTTTTTTCTTTTATTACTCAATTATGTGCACGCTTCCTGGTTTGGTTTAGTTTGGCAGAGAGACAGCGGAGAACTCATGTGACTACCTTGTGATTAATCAGCACAGCGTGGAACAAGGGAGAACACCATGACAATCTACGACCAGCTAACTGGATCGAAACCAACAGCGACCGGCCGAGTAGTGGCATACATATACTAGGCTACAAAAATTTCTTAAGCCGACCAAGCATAGAGATGAATACAATATGGGAACCAGTAATATGGAGTGCCAGAGAAAATCATTATTGCAATATGGTAAAACAAATACTAGAAAAAACAATTAAAATAAAAAATTGCAATATGAACTCTGGTAAAAGGTGGTTACTGAACATTGGGTTTATAAGTCCTAGAAAGTCAGTTGTCCTTAAGGACACATGGCCCAGCAAATATAGACGCTGATGAATTTCAGTGACTTGACTCAAAGATTTGTGACGCTACAGCAGTAGTGAACAAGTAACTTAGACAGTAGGGTTAGAGGGAGATAACTAATGACTACCAAAAGAGGCTTCACACAAGGAGTGAGAATGATATACCCCAGTGATCGTAATAAAGGGTTTGATTCAAAACTGAAGAAGGCCAGAGCATACAATGGTCGAAATGTCATACAAATAGCAACAAAGATGAGGACAATAGTCTGAATAACGTAAATAGTATAAAGTTGCAGTTCATGAGAAGAAGCTGTCTAAGTGAAACTTCCTCTTTACCAGTAGAATACAAAGGGAATGAGGATGATTTGACTTTTAGTATGTGGCATGGTAGATCTTAGCTGTAAAGGGAAGCAAAGATTAAATAAGTTAAAAAAGAGAAGAGGAAGAAGAAAACAAAAAGGAAGAATAGCAAATATTAAATAAGTTTAAAAAAAAAGCTTTTCTTTCTTTGTTTTCTTCTTCCTCTTCTCTTTTTTATTTAATAATGTAATAAGTTTTCATTATAGACGTTTTTCTGTTTTGAAACCTTATTTGATTCGGTTTATTTGAGATGCCTGAAAACTTTTTCACAGTCATTTTTGAGGGTCGTCTTGCATTTTTCTCTTCTATTCTGAACTCTTGCTACAAAATATAATTGAATCCCCTAACAGGACTAGTGTTTTGTGTTAAAAAAAGCAACATGAAACATTTACTTATAAGCTGACAATTATTAGAAATGTCTTTGATGTGCTTAGTTCTTGGCAGTGTTTCTTATTTTACTATCTTACCTAATCCCCGTTCGGCCAATCATTTATGCAAGTTTTTCTCTGTGCCCTTTCCCTTCAGGACATGGACAATCCTGGCTTTCCACAACTTCATGTCCTTTGTAGTGTTTAGTATGGTTTGCCTTTTTGCTATTTTTTCTAATCCCTATTCTGCCAAGCATTTACACAAGCTCATTAGGCAGATAATACATCCCTCTATCTGTCAACATGTCCTGTTAAATTTTTCAAGTTCTCTTTCTTCTTCATTTCTCGATGTTCTTGACAAAATCCAAAGAAAGATCTGCAATGTAATTAGTCCTTACTTGGTATCTTGACTTCAGTCATTTTCTCACCAATGTGATGTGGCTTCCCTCTGTCTTTTCTAAATATATTTTCATGGCAACTGCTCTGATGAGCTTTTTTTCCCGGTGATCCATCCACATGAATTTAAGCATGCTACTAGATTAGCATCTAGGTCCCACTATTTTACTGTTGAAACAGTTAAATGCAAATAACACTTGAACAGTTTCTTTTCTCGCACTTCCCATCTCTGGAACTCCCTTTAGTTTACTTACTTCTCTGATAGCTACAATCTCCAAAAATTTAAATGCAACATCATTTGCCATCTTCTTGAATCCTGTTCATCTTTTATCCCTTCTTCAATGCCCCTTGTACCCAGTCTTTTCTCTCACTGTTACCCCCTACACTCTGGTGGCAGTCCCTCCTTGCTTGGGGTGAAATGATTTTTAAAAAAAAAATGTGCTCTAGAAATTTCAGTTGACTCTTTCTGATTGTAAGTGTTCTCTTTGTTGCTATTTTATCTAAAACTTTGCCATTGCTCACATGTTCAATTTGTAGGATTCTTGGCATCCTGTAAAACCACATCTCTGTTCTTCATCTGTGAAGATAATTGTTCAGCTTTCACTGCCACACAGAAAAACCTGTATTGTTCATTTCTAACAAAATTTTCCTGTTTCTAATTACTTTGCTTAACTTTTGGAAGACTTCTTTCACAATTTCAATGTGTTTTTGGTTTTGATTTCACATTTTTCATCCTCTGTAAAAAAAAAAAAACACTTTTTAGGTATTTAAGTTTTTGTACTTGCTTGATTTTTATGTCTCTAATTTGTATTTTGGATTGTTCCTTTTGCTGGCAACCACACATTCTGTTTTCTCAGAGATAGTTAGTCTTTTCTTCTCACTTTCCTTTACTACCTTCAGTAGGAATGCATGCAATTAGAAAATCAATCATTTAAAGTTGACAAATACTTTTGCATGATATTTCTATTTTAATGGAGATATTGCTTATTACTGTTAGATAGTTTGCTTCACCTGTTGTTCAGTTCACACTCCTCCCTAGTCTTTTAGACAGGAGTAGAGGTTTATCCCTTGTTTTCTGTTCCTTCAAAAGTCATCTCATTCTCTTTCACTGCCAGTATACTCTTGTATTTTAGTGGCATTATCACCTTGCTTAGGATGAACTAATAAAAAAAAAGTTCACTGTAAAAATGCTTTGACTATATTTTTCTTTTTAAAGTAATTTGAGTTTTACAAGAATGTACATGATGTTATTGCTTTTAATCATAAGATAATAGTCATTTTGATTCTCCGATTATTACTGATAGTGACTTTGATCTCTTCTTGAATTAATATTAATTATTTAAATTATTTTTCTTGAGTTCACTTTAATTCTTATCATTGCAAAGACAGATTTCTGTAATACAAAAATGTATGTCTCTCTAACCTATAAATGGTTGAAAAGGCATTATAACCAGGAATATTGAATTAAGGAATCTCTAAAATGTGCTAACTTAATGCAAAAGAAAATTTCTCATTAACCCTTTAATAATATTATGGGATTTATGTTCACACTCAGCTGAAGAGGGAAGCGTTTTTTGTTTTTTTTCCTCTCTTCAACAGGGCATTGTAGCCAGAGGTCTTTATTAGTTCATATACCACATTGTGCATTGGTGAAACATCTAGAAATTTTTACAAGAATTGTTTTCATTTTTTCTTTTGTAAATTATGATTTATAGTTTTAAAAATCTTTTAATAATTCTTCAAAACTTTGTGTTAAGTTATTAAGTGAAGACTATATTTACTAAGTAAAAATTGAAAAGCTTAATACAAAGTATCATGCGCAAAGATTTTAAAAATAATTAAAAAAATTTTTTTAATGTGTATAAAATGTGCCCATTTTGAAAGTATGGGTGACCATACACAACATTATCAGAAGATAAGATTGATGACTATAGTAAATTTAAAATCAACATTCCTAAAATTAGATTACAGGTAATATTTTTAATATTACCAAGTACTTAAAAATTGGATAAAAATGCATTCGCCCATCATTTTCTTAAATTTATATTTTTAAAGTATCCATAGGACGGCCATAAACATGTAAATATCTTATCAGTGCTAGATAAATGCTTGTCAGGTGTTGAAAGGTACATAAATCACTATTACTTATCATTTTAAAATCCGTTTCTCTGCATTTTTTTTTAATTTAAAGTCAATGGTACTTGTTTCAAATCAGATTAATCATACTTGAAACCAGCTAATAATCCTCAAATAAAATTTCAGAAAAATATATTTTATTTTTGGAAAATTTTTTGAAGAAAATTACATTGTAATGAAAGATGGCTAAAAAGGGTACTAATCAGTTATTTTAGAAAAAAAATGTAAAAAATAGGTTCCAATCAATATAATTTATGTTCGAAAAATACGCTACAGAGTATTTTGTGTATTGAAAATAGCAAATTTAATCCTTTAGCTTTCAAAAAAGGTTTTTTATTTATCAAAATTCATTTTAAAACTTAGGTATCACGAATTATTGTGAAAATGTGGATGTATCTACTTTAACATGTAAAACCTAGTTTTGTTCTTTTGTTCTGACCAGAGGACAGCAACCCAACAAACAGGAATTTATGGCTTTAATATGAAAGACACTGTTTTGTCTTTCATTCTGACCTGAAGATGACGATCTAGCACATAGAGGCGAAAGGTGTCCTCATTAAAAAAGCTCTTCAATTTTCACATTTCTCCACTTTTATTTGGATACTATTCTGCATCCTGCTAACACGCATAAAGATGGACAACTCATGAGAGAAAGAAATAAATATGATCCTTTTTCTTCCATTGTGATTGTCTTTGAAAGAGTAATTCAATGAATCACAAGTTTGATCTGTAAACCTTAAATTTATAAGCCCTTAGCTGACAAACTGTTTTTCTTAAATGGCAGCTGTTTATTTGTTTAATGAATATTCAGCAAGCTACTGGAATTTCTGTGGGTAGTTTTCTCTTCTAGTACATTATTAAAATGGTAATTTGAAAATTATAATTTTTAGCTGTCATCCTCAAAACAATCAAAACTCAGCTCTTAAAAAAAAAATTAAAAAAATAAAAGTTCAAAATGTTTTGAAGTCTTATGGCAAAATTTGATTAAGTTTTAAAAATTCTGTTTTAAGGCATGATAGAGAAATGACTCAAGTCAACTTTAAGTTATTTGCTATTTGGATTCAAGATTAGAAATAGAATAAGTCTGTGTCATTTTCCTTTATTTATTCAACTCTCTTTAAGCTTGATATTGATTTACCAGTAATTATTGAAGAGTAAATATACCAGTAATTCAATCTGTTGTGTAAAAAAAAAAAAAAAAATGGTAAAAGTGTGAACCTTTCTGCCTTTTCATTGACAAGACAAAATGTCAACTAAACTTATACAGGGTGTCTCATAAAATGTTTGCACATTTTGAAGCATTCTCAAGAAATAATTCAAGCAAATAAGTTAAATGATGCATATAAAAACAGTATTTGTTATAAAAATGCATGCGCTTAAGATTTTGTCATCACATCTTTTTCAAATTAGATGTACATTATGATTCAGATATTGATGACAACGTGATGCTGTAGTGAAGAAAATGGTGACTTATCTCGTCAAGCCAAGCCATATCGTATGTATCCTACATCAAAAATGAAAGTGCGTGTGTGACCTTGTTTATATGTGAGAACGTCATGAAAATTTTTGTTCACGACTCAACCAATCACTGATTTCTTGGCCAAGATATAAACAGATGTAGCCAGTGGCTGGCACCATGTTTCTACAAGTTATTAGACTTCATGAAGGATGATTTCTTGAAATGTGTGACTGCTGGATTGAATTTTATCACCTCATAAAATTCTACAACACAAGCAACAATCAATATTTAGATAGGTTTCTTGGACTTTTTTGAAAAATTTCCACTACCCTTTCTTGCTTCACCAGGCTTATTGATATCTGTGATCTTCCAGAATGGCTCTTGTGCATTGTGTATGGTACCATCAGCAATAAACTTACCTCTAATTTGTGATATTGTAAGCCATGTGAGTGGATCTGAATGAAACTCCTTGATATTACTTTAGAATTTCAACTGCATTTTTGTACTTCCAATAGCATTTCATTTCAGGATGAACTTGATTTATTCCAAGCTACGCCTAGATGAGATTAGTATTACTAAGATGTAAAGCAGAAAAGAAAGCAAGTTGAACTATATACTGTAAAATCAGGTACATGTATACATTTTTTGAGATACCCTGTATTTACATAATAGCTAAATACAAAATTTCTTAATGGTTAGTCTTTATACTTTTTCTTTTTTTCTGTTCTTTTTCTTTCTTTTCTTTCTTTCTTTTTTTTTTTTTTTAAGAAATAAATAAATGAAAAATAAAGCAAGGCACCAATTTTTGAATAATGAAAATCAAATTTAGATAACTGAATAGTGCCAAAATTGTTTACTCAAAAAATATAAAAAGAAAATCCTTTTTTTTTTTTTTTTTTTTTTTTTTAACTCATTGTTCACCCAGTCAGTCAGTTAAGTGCCATACGTGAAACATGTTTGGGCGATCATGTCTCTTTCGAGACATGACTGACTGGGCAGAAGATTATCCCGCAGTAGGTTGCCATTGCTTTCTGCGGTAGACTGGTTGCCAGCCAAGGCTATAGAACCCAATCTGTCCTGTTATTTAACCCATAACTGGAAGGAAGAGACGGATTAATACCTTTCCCAAGGGTATTTGTACGTAAGTGAATGCAATGAATCCAGTACTTAGCCAAAAAGCCACTCTAGATGAGGTTGCTGTATGAACATAAAAAGAGAAAGTAAGAGGTGCAGATTATGAAGATATGTAAGAAAGATAATGGTTACTCTGAGACTAGAAGAAGTCAAGATTTTAGTGATCAGGGAAGCATCCTCTTGGAAGTCTGTTCCATAAAGTAGCACTTCTTGGGGAAAAAGTTGTCCAAATAGAACTTCCTTCTTACAAATGGTATATGAAGGGAATGGGGATGTGGTATGGTTGGTCTGAGCTGTGAAGGTTTTAATTGGTGGGACTGAGGAATGTAGCCCATCAAAATATTTGCTGTGAAAATATCAAGTGGTTTGCAATGCTTTGTCTATGGGGGGAAGAGGTTATAGAGTGGAAAATTATTCATCACATACAAGGTTTTGAAGTTTATTAAGGTTGGAAAGTATCGATTAGGCAGCTCCAGTCCAGAAATGGTTGCAGTACTTTATTTTTAGTCTGATCTGTCTCTTGTAAAAATAGAGCTTAACAGGAGAAGTCTGATACTTTCTGGATTATTACAAAGAGCTGAACATTTTTCTGGCATCTTTAGTGATAGATTGTTTATGAGAGCTCCACTTTAGTCTCACTAGTAGTTCAAAGCAAAGTGCTTCCCCAAGAGTACAACTGTTCTTCATTTTATTTTCTACTTGTGCTGATTATCTAATTCCATTGTACTTTTCTTCTTTTTCTTATAGTTTTGTATCTTAGTTTTCAAGGAGAAAATTATAGTTTGAAGTTTAAAACTTGCTGAGAAATTGTTTATTCCGAATAAAAACTATCAGCAAACTTGGGTCTTCATGCTTCCAAATGGAGTGTCAAAAAGATGGTTTTTCCCTTGACACTGCTATTATTTTAACTAGCTTCACTTTTCAATGTTTATTGTTTTAAAGTTTGGTTGATTTTGTTTATTCACATATCGATTATTTAATGCCAAAATCTAAATATTTTGAATGTAATTGCATGCTTTTGACTACAGATAAAATGTATTGTTGAACATTTTACTGTCTTTTTATAGTGTTTTGTTTTTGTTTGGAGGAGTTCACTATTTCTACATAGCCTGGACCCTAATAGGTGCTACCACCCTGAGTCAGGGTGAACCAGGGAACAACAGCAATTAAGAGGTGGTTCCATGCTCATCAAAATCTTCAATCTCCCAATCAGAGATCTTGCTGCTGGATGTGGGTGTTTTAAAAAGAAATGAGAATTTTAATAAAATCAAAACATGACGAAAGTGAATTTATACATTGTATTTTTTTTTTTTTGATCTTGAGAATTTACAACAAACATATTGAACACTTTATGATAAATTCTTAGACAAATTTTTATCCTCATATTTTTTTATTTTTGAAACGACTTAAAATTATATATATTTGTAGATGATTATTTATTTTTAAACGAATCGTGATTAATTCTTAGTTTTTTTTTTTAATATTTTAGGCCTTTGAAAATTAAATTCCTTAATATATTTTAGGACGAGTTCATGTTCGGTTCGCCACTTGATGTAAATTGGCTCTGTCTGTCGCCAATTGAAAGCGTTTGTCAGAATTCGTACAGGGTCTGCACATAAGTTTTTCCAGTATCTGAAAGCGTTTATTGAGGGTGGACCAGAAACTGATCATTTCCGGTCAGGTCGGCACGGTGAGGTGGGTATGATGTTGAGAGACCCGAAACCCCCTAGTGATCCACGCAAAGACATCACTGATGACAACCTCTAGCGCCCCCACTATGGTGCGTATGTTTTAAAAAAAAAATTATTAGATTGTTTATTTACAACATTCTAAAAACTGACACAATTGTATTAAAACTAATACTATGCAATATTTGTCATTTACCGATTTATAAAGAAATAAATATGAAAATGATTTTTTTATTCATAAAAATTTAAACACATTTAGTAACTTAATAAAATATATGAACTAAATATAATAAAATGCTTATTATTTACCATTGTCTAATGTTCAACAAACATTAATAAATAGCTCTTTCCTAGGTATGACAGTAAGCTACATCTGGCAGTAAGGCCTCTGGTCAGGAGGTTTTGAGGGGCCTGGAAAAACCTCTTAACTGCTGTTGTTTCCAATTCCACCCTGACCTGGAGTGGTAGTACTTGTTAGGTTCCCAGCTATGGGTAAATTGTGAACATCCAAACTAGGGTCAAAACACTATAAAAGTATAAAAATAGATTTTTATAGTAAAAATACCACCAATACCTGTTAAAAAAAAAAATTACCAGCAATTCATTTGACTCTTGACAAAAACCCTCTTTACAAAGATACTTCAATTAAACCTGATCTACAAACTGATTTCTTACAAATACGTATTCTGTTTGTATGCTAATTTTCTAAGCACCGCTTAGATGTGGCACAAGGCCAGAAGTATGAGGCACCCAGTGAGGATCAAACTCATTACTCAGTTGTAACAGATTCTAGCGAAACACCAAGGTGCTCAATATTCATATGAGCCTAAAAGTATTGCTGGCATTAAATAATCCATTGCAGTTGATATGCCATAAAACAAAATAAACCAGTAATAGTGTAAATAACCACTAATAAATAAATAGTGTTTATTATTTTTGTTCTTAATTCTCAAGAACAAAGAAAATATAAAAATTCACTTTCATGTTTCAATGTCCTTTTTTTATTTTATTTTCAGACATGAAAGTTCAAGTTTACCAAACAATCAAATGTCATTTCTGTGCTTTAAAAATAGCATTTTGTAAAGAATTAATAATGGGGTTCAGTTTCTTTTGACATTTTAAAGAAATTTTTAAGTTATCTGATTTTGTGTTCTTGCTGAAAATGTATTTAATTTTTCAGATGAAGATGTCTCCGATTAAATCGAAGATACCCTCAGGCAAGGTGACCCATGTCATTGATCCCAGCAATATTTGGATCCAACTATGTACACGTAAGTTATTGATTGCTTTTGAGAAAAAGGCTTTCATATTTCAAACTTTTAAACTTAATTTGATGGAAAAAAACATTTTTTTATTAATTAATTATATAACTTAAATGAAAAATAATTTTTTTATATGTATTGTATCTAAATGCATTCTGAACCATGCTAATAGCTTGGTAGCGAAATTTAGGATTTCTTGTTTTTCTTTGAATGGATTTGGATAAAACTTTTCCCAGCTGGTTTGCACAATATGGCAAAAACATTCTTAGGTTTTCATTATTTTGTGTAAGGTCCTTTATTTTTTTTATTTCAGATTCAATAGTTTCTGGGTAAACCATGCTAACAGCTTTTGAATGGAAATAGCACATCTAGACATTTTTGGTAGAAATGAAGGATAATGATACATATTAAGCATACCTTGAGTGTATATGTGTGTGTATATATATATATATATATATATATATATATATATATATAATTATTTAGATAGGTTTCTTGGACTTTTTTGAAAACTTTCCATTACCCTTTCTTGCTTCACCAGGCTTATTGATATCTGTGATCTTCCAGAATGTCCTTTTCACACTCCATCTTTTATTTGCAAGCACAAAGGTCAAAGTTTGCCAAATATGGAATTACCATTGTTACACACGTTACTGAGAATGGAGTTGTCTCTGTATCTCTTCATAGCTCTTCCCACTATTTGCCTAGATGAAGAGACCTTTGTTTCCTTATAGATTGTTCATTTAAAAAAGCCTGCAGATTGAATTGGCCAAAGTATGTTAAAAGCAACACAACAATTTCATGAATCCAAAAAACTGTCAGATTGATAATGACTTCTGTAGCTTTAGATAGTTTTTGTTTGGTTTATAAGCTATTTTGAAGAATAATTATAATGTTGTTACTCTTTGTCTTTTAGGAGAATTTCAAGAGCTGGATGCTGATATTCAAGAATCATACGAAAATGTTTATCCAAACACTCAACCCGGAATGGTACAGGCTGAGCAGTTTGTCATTGCTTACAGCAACTTAGCTAAAAAATGGCTACGGGCTTGTGTATCTCGTGTCATGGAGTGAGTATATTAATTGCTTGTGGGTTATGGTTTTTGTACCCATGTTGCATTTGGTTTAATCTTATATAAATACATGCAAAGTAAAAAGAAAAAAATGGTACGAGTATATGTGTAGTTTAGTTTATGACAAAAGGACAATATTGTTTGCCTTAATGAGGTTTATTCAAATTATCTTTTAGTATTGTTATGGTTGACAAAATGGCAACAATGGTTTTACCCTCTGTCTGTCCTTGTCAATAGTAACCAATAATATAGCCCTATGACTAATGTTTGTCTTAAAGTTTCATCATACCACCATGGTTAACATCTAGTTGACTTCTCGCTTGTTAGTGCATTGCTCATTTTGCCACTAGTATCGTCTTGGTGGCATAGTTCCACTCGACTTAGATGGTGTTTGTTCATGGCCACTCACACCTCTGTCATGTTTTTGATCTCAGAGGGTGAGAAGATTACTGATGAAGCAAACCTGAAGTGAAGACTGATCCGACAGCTGGGAGTTACACCACAACAAAAAAGAGTCCTTTGAAATAAAGAATTAACTCAGGTTAAAAATGTAACAATGATTTGGTTTATGTATGATTTGTTGTATACAGCAGTTTTAACTCTTCCCACTTAAAATCAAATGACAGTGGGATCTCCTTTGGAGTTTGCAGCTTGTGTTAGCAGGTCTTGGTCAGGAGGTCTCTCTGTCTCTTGTCTTCTAATCTTCTGATCTTTCAGCTGTCTAAAATCTCCAACTTATATGGAGTTCTGCGTCCAGCAGTGGGGGGATTTGACTAGGGTTTGGTTGTATTTTACCCTTAGCATCAATCCCATGCTAAAAAAATCATATCCTCAAAGTATCTTTACTCAAGTAGTTTTCCAGGTTTGGGGTTGTCCAGTCTTTTTTAAAAGTGATCAGGAGGAATCAAGCTGCCCTTTTTGCTCCTTTCAAACTAACACTCTACGTGGGTAGTGCTAATCAATCTCTTCCTTCTCTCACTTTCTCAGCAGCTAAGCTCAGCCTGCTTACTGTGATGAATTCAACTTCCAAAATGGTGTAGTGAAAAGGGATTTTCAGTCATTAGTGTTTCGTTATCAGCTTACCCAATGCTGTGATTTCTCCATCAACCAGACCACTCAAAAATTGGGAAGCAAAAGGAAAGAAAATTATTTCCACTCTTCTTAAAAATAAAAATTTCTTTTGTTTTTCTATCTATGCATTTTTTTTTTTTTTTTTTTTTTACAAATAACAGAACATACAGCCTGTTTTTTGTCACTTCATTGTCACTTCAAAATAGTAATTAAATTTTCCTTATCAAAGGAATCCAAATTAATGTTTGCATATAAAGTTTTTCTCTGCATTAATGTCATCAAAATGATAAGGGACAAATGCTTTAAACTGGCTTCTATGTCTATATGGATTACTTCTCTTCTGGGTGGCTGATTATAAGGAATGAATGCATCAGACTGGCTTCTATCTCCATAGGAAGTACTTCTCTTCTTTATAGCTGATTCAAAACCGATGTTTCTTTTTCTGCCTCTTTCTGTTCAGGGAAATCATAAATCTTATTTTGGGTTTTCTTTATTGACAACATTTTTTTCTATTTGCCATACGTTTAATGGCCTCTTTCTTATCAGCAAGAACTGGGGATGAACAGATAGTCTGGATTTTGCTCAACCTTACTCAATAATTCCTTCTAGTTAACTCTGGATTTGAATTATTTTAAAACATGACTTTTTAAGTGCATTTTGTTCATAATTTTCTTAACTTTTAATCCATCTTCCTGCAAATCTCAGTAATTATTATCCAGTTAGTATATTCTTTCTTTTTTCTGGTTAGGACAAAGACTTTTTAACACTCTCTTGTACAAGTGCAGTTGATGATTTAACAATATCCTTGTCACAGATTAATAAAGAATATAATCAAAGCAGAGCTGAATAGATTATTATGTCTTTCTGTTTCTAGGACACAAAATGTATAATTGTGTCATTGTAGCCAGATTACCCCCTTCTTTTTTTAACTAGTTCACCCAAGCAAGACAGTAAAGCTATTGAGACAAGGTTACCGGGTGTGGAAGCATTAGAAAATGGAAACATTACTGTGGAGCAGGAACAAAGGAAGAGTAATCATTGGGACAACGAATAATGATTGACATAGTTTTTAAATTTTTGAAGATGAAAGTTGACTGGAAAACATGGAGTTCCACAAGCAAAAAGTGCAAGAAAAGAAAACTTAGCATAGAACTTACTTCAGTCAGTTAAGTGCCATACGTGATACACGCTTGGGCGATCATGTCTCGAAAGAGACATGACTGACTGGGCAGAAGATTATCCCGCAATAGGTTGCCATTGCTTTCTGCAGTAGACTGGTTGCCAGCCAAGGCTATAGGACCCAATCTGTCCTGTTATTTAACCCATAACAGGAAGGAATAGACAGATTAATACCTTTCGCAAGGGTATTATGCGTAAGTGAATGCAATGAATTCAACTGGAATTTGAACTCGGCTCCTTGATTTCTCGTTCCAAGCCGATATCCAACGCACCACAACGCACATCCCTTCTTCTTTTAACTAAGGTTTAATTAGGACTTGTCTCAGTAAATTAATATTATTTAAAAAAAAAATTCTTACAATCTAAAAATATTTTATGGCTTTAAATAACCTGCCAAAGGTTGATAAGCAGTAAAATAAAAACAAATTGATGAATCAACCACAGATTTGCTATTCACCTGCAAGATTAAGTGATAACAAAAGATAGTGATGAAAGCTATATATCTGACCAAACTTGAAGGCATTGGGTGTGTCTGCTTTTGTGATAACTATATTGCTTTTCATATGATTCAACAAAATTGAGAATATGCTTGTGTGTGGATACAATGACCCAAAAATGCATGGTAATATCTTGCTCTTCTTTCTAGTTTTTTTTTTTTTTTTTTTTTTTTTTCATAGCTGTGTTTGGAAATATATATATTTTTTTAATCACATCACCCCGAGCAAGGTAGTAACGCCACTGATGTGCAGGGGGCTACATAAAAGTGAAAAGATTGGAAAAAAGAAAGCCGGAAACCACATCCTAAACAGGGAACAAGGGATGAGCCTCTACACCTGTTCAATAGACATGGGTGGAGTGTGAACCGGGCGATAGTTTAGTCTATCTACTCCAAGACCTAACTCCTTTTTTCTTTCACTTTGGATACTCCTCCCCTTTTTTATTGTTCAACACATTTTATTAAACAGATCCATTAAGCAAAAGAAAACTTAAAAAAAAAATGAGACTTGAAATTTGTCCTTGCTGGTTATAAGTCTAATATATGATTGGGTATAATTATGTGCATCTATCATGAAGTGAAATGTTTAATATTTGTCTGTTAATCTTTTAACCCATTGACTTCCGAGAGGTCAAATCTAACCTTAAACAGCAACTTTATAATAGCCAACCTAGGCAATAAAAAATTTGGTAGTTTTGAACTTTCATGCCTGGAAAAAAAAACATAGGGACTTTTTTTTTCCTTGACACCACTTATTTTAACTACCATCACTCTATGGCAATGTCTGTTGTTTTACAAAGCAATGATTAGAATTAAAATAAAACCTGAACACATGATGGAAGTGATTTTGTACATTTATTTTTGTTCTTGAGAATTTACAAGAAAAATATGAAATGCTGTTTGTTTATTTACAAGAATAATTTTATATTTGTAATAATACATTTGTATTGAAACTAATAGAATGCAATATTTATCATTTAACAATTCATTAAGAAATAAATATGAAAACAATTTTTTATTCATAAATTTATAAACATTTATTAAAATATGTGAAACAACTACAAGAAAATCCTTATTTACCATTTTATAAAGTTTCAATTGATTTGCAATTAGCTGATGTTTTGTTAACAATTCCAATAAACAATCTAAATAGTGTTTACTTTATTCTGTTAATTCTCAAGAACAAAGAAAATGTATAAATTCACTTTCATATGTTTAGGTTTTATTACAATTCTAATCATTACTTTTTAAAAGAATAAACAATGCTGAGGAATTAAGGCATTTAAAATAAGAGTAGTCTCAAGAGAAAAACCATGCTTTCCAAAAATTTTTTGTGTGTGCACAGAGGTCTAAAATTGCCAAAATTTTCATGAGTTGGTTTATAGCCTCAACTGAAGTCTTAGCATTGTTTTCATGCTAAAAGTATCATTGCTGATAAACTTGTTGGCCTCTGCAGTGAAAATGTGTCAAGTACAAAAACACCTTTAATCAACATCATAATTGAAATTTCCAATCATGATTTATCACATCAATGTGTTACCAAAATAAGTAGCTTCTTATAAAGTGTACATCATCCTTGAGAGTTTGTGTGTTAAGTTTATAAAAATGTTATGAAAATATTTTATTCATTGGCCAGATTTGATTGAAAATAGATTTATGATTATCACACTCGAGTTAAAAACGGTATTTGAAGTGCTGTTGATCTCTTTCCCCTTTACCATTTTACCATCATATTGAAATACCAGTTCTCATGTGATCCCCAAAGTTAAGCAATGTCAAGCCTGGTCAGTACCTAGATGGATGACCACTTAGCAAGTGTTGTACATTTGGATCTGCAGATGGTTTAATAGGCTTACAGCCACATCATGTTGAAACACTGGTTCCCATGTGATCACCAGTTAAGCAACATTGAGCCACATCAGTATCTAGATGGGTAACCGCTTAGTAAGTGCTGTAAGTTTGGATGTGCAAGTGGTGTAATGGATAATGGCTCAGAATTGTTAATCAGTCAAGTTCAAATTCCTAGTAGAGTTGTTATTTTCACTTATTCGCTAATACCCTTAGGAAAAGTATGAATCCACTTCTTCCCCCAGTTATGGGTTAATTAGTAAAACTGAATCATTTTTATCTTTAAAAAAAAAAGTGTACAAATCTAAAAACATTTTCTGCCTTTAAATAACTTGCAAAGGGTTGATAAGCTGTAGAAAACAGATCAATGAAAACTTATTTTGCACCATCCATGTCCCCAATTTCCATTTTAGAATTTTCCATTAAAACATCTTTTGTTTTTCTTCAATTCAGTTCTGATGTTGACCTTTTCTACTTGGATTATGGTTATGCTGAGCAGCGGCCAGTCAAGCAAATCTCTACTGAATTTGAGCCACGATTTAGTGAATTGCCTGCCCAGGCACTTCCTTGTCGTCTTTATGGAATTGAACCAGTAAGTAATTCTTATAGGTAGATATATAACAATTAAGTAATTATGAAGAGTTCAAATAGGTATATGATTGGAATCTGATTATTTTTGCTAAACTACTTGTATTTTTATTTTATGTTTAAACATTGTGACTTGATGACTTGTATTGGCACAATTGTAGTTGGTTGCTTTCAAATTTATGGTTACCTTGGCTACCAAGTAAGTCTTTTGTAGTCAGTCAAGTTTGCAAATATGATCTATTTTTTTTCCAGTATATATTAAAATAATATGTACATTTTGTGTATACTTCCTTCTATCAATTCAGGTTTGTCATAGTAATTGTCCTTTTTTTTTTTTTTTTCACTTTCCTCAATTTCCAAATGAGATTGCATATTTGTGGCAATTTTAATGGCAGTTTTTAATGGATCAGTTTATAAAAAGCCTGAAATCCAGTCTTTATATTAGCAATGTCTGACTGAGATACAAGTAATTTCATCTGTCTTGTTTCTGTTGGGGCTTCAGTTGCTCACATGATGTCATTTCATTATATGATAGTGGGCTGAAAACCTCAAAGGCTGACTATGAAGGAGTTATGCTGTTCAATCTTGCATGCATGAATTTCAATTTTTATTAATAGGTGCTTTTTTTGTTTTAATCTGACTGTTCAAAGTAGACTTCAAAAATAACTAGTAGTGACTCCTCTTTTAAAAGGGATAAAGTTTAGCCTTGTGATGTTATTGAGCCCCTTCAGAAAAGGGTTTAGCCTCCAAGAACATTCATGCTGACATGGTTGCTATATTAGGGGATAACAGTGCAAAATTGGGTGACCGAATTTAGGGGAGGAAGGGAATGTCTTAAACATGTCCTAAGGTCTATGCAGCTACCACCACCAAGGGAAATATTTATCATGTTCACCACATGGTGATGGATAACAGGTGATTGACTGTAAATCAAATAGCCAATACTATTTGCATATTCTGTAAAAGAATTGAGAATATTCTGTATAATAAATTCTGCATAATAAAGGTTTCTGCTCATTGGATGCCATGTCTTCTGACACTTGATCAAAAGTGCAACAGGCTAAGTACATCTGACATTGGTTGAAACTGATCCATCTGGTTTCCTTGAACATTTTCTAACCCAGGATAAGTGTTGGGTTCATCACTTTGAGCCAGAGACACTTAATGCAGTGAAAACACCTCTTCTCATCTACTCCAAAGAAGACTAAGTTCATTTTAACTGCATGGCCTCGGTTTTTTAAGATGCAAAAGGCAGTGTATTTGACCATCTTCAAAAAAGCCACACCATCAATGAAAAATAATATGCCAACTGGCTGAGGCAGTTATGAAAGGCTGTCAAGACCAAATATCCAGAAAAACTGATGAAAGGTGTCTTGGTTTCACTGGCTGCTGTCCGTGACTGGCTTTGAACTGTTTGCTCATCCTCCCTATTCTGATTTGGCCCCATTTGATTTTCAGCTGTTCCTCAACATGAATAAAAACTTGGCTGGGGAACCAGAATTGCAGTGATGACATTATATCTTCTGTTTATGAATATTTGACCAACAGGATGAACAGTCTTCTTTGAACAGTCAGATGTCAGTTTATCTGCTGGGGGGGAAAAAAACCCCCCCCAAAATGTTGCAGTTATTAATAAGAAGAGTAAGGCATGTAAGATTTCACAGCTCTCACATCACTCCTTCATAGTCAGCCTATGAATGTTTCAGCCAACCTTTGTACATGTCAGTATTTTCACAATAAGATTAACCAACAAATCTTGCTAAAAATTTTTAGAAAATACTTGTATTTATATAATCATATGAGAATTTCAACATATAATTTGTATCTTTATTAAGAATGTTGATAATTTGGAGAATATCATGCATTTATTATGCAAAGTGCAACAATTTTTTTATAAGTATACTCCAAAAATACAGGCCAAAGAAACATTTGATTAACAATATCCTGTATGCCTGAATAATGATTTTATTATTTGTCATGTTAATATGGGCTCTTTGGTGTTTTATAACCTTCATCAGTCTTTCAACCATTGACTTTATTAAATTTTCTTCTGTTTTCAACTTTGACATTACTTGCAGCTTCACAGAGACCTTCTTTGCTTGAATATTGTTTCCCATTCTTGTATGCATCTTTTAATGTGGATTTTTTTTTTTTTTTGGTGGATTCATTTCTAGAGTGGTTATTGGTCATACCATTAATTTGGCTTCTTTAAAAACTTTTTTGGCAAGTTGAGCAATAGTTAGTTTTCAGAATGTGAATAAAGGACATTGTCTTGCATAGCTTTAATATTTTTGTAACCCTACACTGAGTGTTTCCCTCCATCAGTTGATCTTCCCAACCAACAATGTGTTTGAAATTTTGATCTGAGGAAGTTTTAGTCAAACCTGCTTGAAACACCCTCAGGAGAGAAGAGAGTAATTATGAAAGTAAAAAAAAAAATAAAGAAGGCAGTGGTTTTCAGAAACAATAACATACTTTATTCGTTGAGGGTTATACTTATCAGTTTAATTCTTGCCTATTCTGTAGACTACCTAACAATGGCCAATTGGTGTGCAACATTATTCTTAATATATCACAAAAAACAATGTTCTAAAATGGTGATTGGTAGTTAGTTCAGCAATTCAATCAGAGAGTTTTGGTTTCAGGTTTGCAAACCAAAATTTCCTAGACTGAAGAATTTCTTGAATTGATCAATATTCCACAGGCAGTGTTTTGCAAGGGATGATAGAGTAGGTAGCAAAGAGGGGTGGTGATGTCATTTTGAAGCATCTTCATTGACAACTAAACCATAACTGTCCTCATTACTCTATCACTTGACATTTGAGGAGCATCATTGCAGGAATATATTCCACAAAGCAACAGTTCTAGAGAAGGGGCTGTTCAAATGGAACTTACTCCTTGCTTATATTGACGTATCTCAGTATGAGTTACTTTGATTTATTATTAAAAGCCCCTAATTATTTTTAAAAATTTCCAAATTTGGCTTGCTCCCAAATCCTCCTCCAGTTTCTCATGTACCCATTAGTTGGGAAACTTTTTATCACTTCTCTACTGGTGATGTCACCAACTAAATTCCCTCGAGCAATTAACAATAACTGGTAAAATTATAATGTTTCTCACATTCAGTTTTTCAATATATTTTCAACCTTCTGTCTACTTCTTTATTTTCTTAAATCATCTGCTAATCTCATAGATGGAAAAATTTAATGATTGACAAAAGCGATCTGTCATTTTGTCCACAAAGAAATATTTACTCAGCCTGTATTTATCTAGTCTTACCTAAATTACCTAAAAAAAACCCCATACCCTCAGGATAATTCAAGTAACTTTCATCTTTTGAGGATGTCTTTTTTTATATTTGTGAAATTAAAAAATAAATATTAATAACACAAGAATTATATATTATACACTGATGTGCCAAAAGTTTTGGGATAGCAGTATGAAAAAGTGATGATAGGTGGTGCCACCATGTCTTGATGTCATGGAAATACTCAAATCTATCAGTTGTGCACATTGGTTGTGTGAGGGTGAACATAGTGAACTGATAGCAAGGTGGTGTAATTTACTAGAGTTTGAATAGGTATCATATTTTTGAAATTGCTGAGACATTTGTCATCTCTTAATCTGCTGTATCGTGTGTATTGGAGATTCATGATGAAAGACATTACCACCCACCAACCAACCACAAGTCCTTAATTATCATGACAAGAGTTGTCTGGCTAGAACTACTAACAGTAGGATCTGCAATGTTATCAGTCCTGATCTGGCATTTCATTTTCAGTCTCTTTTCTACTGCTCTTTTCTATAAATGTTTTCATGACAATCGTTTTAATGAATTTTCTTCCTTCATACCTTGACATCATGAATTTAAGTGTGTTACGAGATTAACAACTAGGTTTAACTATTATACTGTTGATTTAGCTATATGTAATCGTCTGTTCAGTTCTAATAGTTTCTTTTCTCACACTTCTTGTCGGTGGAACTCCTTTCCGATTTCTTGCTTCATTGCCACACACAATCTTCAAAAATGTAAATATATTGTCAGTTGTCATCTTTTATCTTCTGTTATTTTATTCTTTCTCCTCATTAAAGAAGTCCTCATTATGATGATGAACTACATCCCGTAGCAAGGCCTCTGTTCAAGAGATTAGAGGTTTTGAGGGGCGTGGAACCCTCTTTCAATTGCTGTTGTTCCCAGGTCAAACCTGATCTGGGGTGGTAGCACCTGTTAGTCTCTCTATGGGTATATAGTGAATCTTTAGACTAAAACAAAATTCTATGAAAGTAAAATACCGACAATACATTTTTAAAATAAAATGACCAACAAAACATTTTATCTGTAGTTGAAGCATACAATTGTGTTCATAATATATTTTGTTGAAACCATAAAATTATGTCCAAAATATTAAGATTTCATCATTAAATAACCCATAGTGGTGGTATGCCACTAAACAAAATCAACCAGTATGAAAACTCTTTTATAAAATTAATCCATATAATATCAGTATTCTTGAAGAATTCAAACTGTATTCGAAATTTAACAAAACTATAACATCACTGCCTCTAGTAATAATGGCCATAGTTTACTGCAACACAAGAGCCCTTGTGTTTTGGTCCTATTTTATTAGTACCTGACAAAATAAGATAGTACTGAAACACAATGGCTCTTGTGTTGCAGTAAACCATGTTTTTATTAAAAACTTATAAAAAATTTTATTTATATATATATATATATATATATATATATATATATATATATAATCTCTTTCACTTCTCGATGACATAATTATTGTAAAAAAATAAAATAAGGCACTGTTAAAGAGCAAACACACGGCAAGAGCTTTCATAACTGGTTGTAAAGAGAATGAACTGAGCCAACACTGGCTGACTATTGTCTCTCTAATGAACTTAGCCAATGCTGCCTTGCTAGTGTCTTTCTCTTTATGATGGGAGAGTTATATATATATATATATATACACACACACAATGATCTTTATTACAAGAGAGAAGATGGTGTTATATATATATATATAT
Organism: Ascarosepion bandense; assembly: GCA_037127315.1. Lineage (NCBI taxonomy): Eukaryota > Metazoa > Mollusca > Cephalopoda > Sepiida > Sepiidae > Ascarosepion > Ascarosepion bandense. The sequence continues at coordinate 2,893,598 of JBBBDQ010000275.1, forward strand.
ATATATATAGTGCTCAATGCACAATTAAAAGAACTAAATATACAGAGCCAACAATATATTAAAATGCAAAATGTTCACCACTTACTTGCTATCCAGGTTTCAACCATATTGGTGAACATTTCATATATATATATATATATATATATATATATACTAGCAGTATAGCCCAGCGTTGCTTGGGTGTAATGAAAGCTTTAAAACTAATCCATGGTCCTGGAGCTCAGACTCTTTGGACACTGGCACGAAAGACTAAAAAGCAATAGTTGTTTCCAGTTAAAGCGAAATCGTAGACTGAAAGAAAAATGAATGGATGTAAGTCAAATTTTGATTTTCTGGTATTGATGTCAAATAAGTTTTTTTTGTCGTAAACTGAATTTTGAAGGCTAAATAAGTCCTCTGAGTAAATGGTATCATGGCTGAGACTAAGAACTACAACTATATCTACTTAGAGCCCAACCCGAAGCAAAAACTAAAATAATAGGGCTGAAAAAAATACAGACATACAGACAGATAAACAGACACACACAAACATCTTGCCTTTTCTATATATATATATATATTATCGATTTTCTGCACTATTGTAAGAACTGCAACCTTGAAACTTCTGAATATCGTTTCTTATGTCTTTGTCGATTATCGATTTTTGATATTTATCGGGGGTACCTCGACACAAAACCTAGCTAAGAACACTTGTAAACGCTTATAGTATAACTGTAAATTTTCAAGAAAATCGGTTCAGCCGTTTCGGAGTCTATAGGTAACGAACACACACACACACAAAGTTCCATTTATAAATAAGTTTTGATTTAGATTAAATTTAGATACAAATTTTTGTTTCTAGATACTTTATTTAAAATAAAATTCATTTCAACTCTTTGCCTTGATAAAGTCCATTGCAGTCAAAACATGTAGTCAAGAAAAATACAGTTTTCCTCTTGTCTTCTTTGTTTAATCTGTATATAAAAGCTCATTTGAACTAATTTTGTCTTTATTTTTTCTTATTTATTTAATAATTGCTTTGCCTGCTCTCAGGTCTTGTGAATCTGTTATATTTTTGAACTTTCATCTAAGTGGTCGCCCTGTTGGCGAGGCATCAGAATACGCCAACTGCCCCCCTGCAGAGAGTAAAAGTCTCTCAATGGGGCCACCTGTTAGCCATGGGTGGCGACCCGTGTCATCTGGGGACGGGATCCTGGTGATTGAGCAGGCCATGGTCCGGGTGCAAAGAGGTCATGGTTCTGCAACACATCACTTCGGCCCTTACCTGGGCTAGATGGGCGATCGGAGAGGCCCGATCCGATCAACCGGCTGGTCAGGTCAAGCCCTAACATCTACTCCCAAACATACCCTCCAAAAACATTTTCTACCAAGACTGATGTATCCTACCATACATATTTCCCCAGCCCAAAAAAAAAAAAAGCAAAAATCTACCAGACCATGGAAAGTTATATATAAGAAAACTACCACCAGCTTTCTATGAATAGATGTTAGAAGGCGCTGGCTAAGGGTCAATCGGCGGTGCAAGATACATAGGCCCGGACATGGCTGCAAGCCATCCAGCTGTGCACCTACATTATGGGGCGGTGCACAGAGGGAGGAGACAGGTGTTCCGGGTCTCTCGCGCCGTCGAGTATATTGGAGGGGAAGTCAATGATCAGTCAGGGCGAATGGGTTTCCCCCCTGACAGATCCCGTTCGTGGGCTCCAGCCTGGTTTGGTGGGTGGGGATAACCCTCTAATGAATAATATATTATATAGTATGTCTAATAAATATTCCAAACGCCCCCATATAGAATCTCCATCAGACTCAGAAAGTGAGTTTATTATTACAAAACATTTTCCTCAATTTATTGTTTTGGAGTCTTTAGAAGAAAAACAATTAACAAAGATATCCCCATTTGTTATTGAAAAAGTACTTTCTGGTGCTATAGTACCAAAGATGGTGAAGAAACTTAAAAATGGTATGTTACTTGTCCATGTAGAGAAAAAATCATATTCTGATACACTTTTAAAAATGAAAACCTTTTCAGAAACAAAGATAAAAGCATATCCACACAACACACTGAACAAATCTAGAGGGGTAGTCAGAAGCACTGAGCTTTCACTCTGCATTATCGAAGAAATCAAGACTCAGCTAAAAACACAAGGTGTGATAGACGTACGACGCATTCAAATTAGAAAAGGAACAGATATCATCGAAACAAACTCAAATATATTCACTTTCAACCTTCCCAAAGTCCCGAAGGAATTAAAAATAGGATTTACAATTGAAAAGGTTAACCAGTACATCCCAAACCCTCTACGGTGCTTCAATTGTCAACTTTTTGGACACCATAAAGACTGGTGCACGAGACTTCCAACATGCAGAAGATGTGGAGAAAGAGAATCTGACCACCATGGGCAAGAATGTAACAAAAAAGCAAAATGTGTTAATTGTTTTGAAGATCACCCATCAGACTCCAAACAATGTATAATCTGGAAAAAAGAAAAAGAGATCAACACTATCAAGTTTACACGTAATATATCCTTCTCTGAAGCTAGAAAGATAGTCGAAACAACTGGCTTATTCCCCACTAAATCATATGCATCAGTTACTAAACCAAAACCAAACAACTTTGAAAAACAAGAATGCCATTCTTGCAAACTCCTACTCAGTAAATTATCAAAACTTACACCAGAAACAGTCCCCACTTTCTTAAAAGAAATTAATCCACTCACTGAATCTGACGATAACACTGAACCTTCAAGCATGGAAAAACCATCAACATTAAATACCTCTATGGCAGAACAAAAACCTCTTCTCCAGATGGAAACTATTAAAAAAAAAAATCGACTTTATGGAAGGAATCTAAGTCCCCTCCTCCAAAGAAAGTCACTACTACTCAGGAGCAGACTGTACTGAGATCTTCTTTTAAACAAAGAACTGTAGTGGAGAAAAACACCAAAAATAAAAAAAACCGATGCACATCTGTAAATTCAGAAGACATGGAAACGGAGAGTATCCCTCCTGTAGAAAACAACCGCCTCAATTCTCATAAAGATAAACGGAAATCAAATACATAAAATTTAACCATGGCAGCAAAATAATTCAATGGAATTGCAGAGGTATAAAAGCCAATCTGAACGAACTTCTTCTACTAATATCCGGTCTATGTCCTTTAATAATATGTTTACAAGAAACTTTTTAAAAACCGTCTGAAAGCATTAAACTCCGCAACTTCTCTGAATACAACCACATTGTAAATAACCCAAGTAGAGCTTCCGGAGGAACATCTATTCTTATCAATAACAAAATAGCACAAAGCCAGATAAATTTACAAACTAATTTACAGGCAATTGCCGTTACAACCACTTTACATCAGACTGTCACAGTTTGCTCCATTTATCTACCTCCAAATGACCCTATAGACGAAACAGAAATAGAAAATCTTATTAACCAACTCCCTCGTCCCTTCCTACTATTAGGTGACTTTAACAGTCACAACACTAGCTGGGGATGCTCAGACACAAACAGAAGAGGAATCATAATAGAAAATGTTATCAACAATAACAACCTATGTATGTATAATAATAAGAAACCAACTTTTATTCACTCTGCTACAAACACATTCTCAGCAATTGATCTTTCTATAAGTGATCCAAGTATCTTTATGGATTACGACTGGACTGTTCATGAGGATACATGTGGAAGTGACCACTTCCCAATAACATTAGAACATACTGGCCCTGAAATAATATAAAAAATACCCCACTGGAACCTTAAAAAAGCCAACTGGAATAAATTCAAACAATTATGCAAATATAAACTCCTACCTGGAAAACATGACAAAGACCCAATCACTCATTTTACAGATACTATTATTTCTATAGCTGAGGAATGTATCCCTAAAACAACTTCTTCAACTAAATATAACCGGCCTTGGTTTAATGACTATTGTAAAAAGGCTATCAGGCTACGGCACGCTGCATTAAGAAAATTCAACCACCAACCCACTGCTCAGAATTTAAACCATTTTAAAATATGCAGGGCTAAAGCACGCCGAATAATAAAAGAAGCCAAATGGGAGTCATGGAAGAGCTTTGTTTCCAAAATTAATAATAACACCAAAAGTAAAACCATATGGAATATGATGTGGAAAATTTCAGGAAAAAACATCAGTCCCCCCACTCAAGCACCTCTGTATAAACAAAAACAAAATAACCCCAAAAAAGGACATGGCCAACCTGCTTGCAAATTCTCTTGCAAATAACTCGTCATCCAAAAATCACAGTAAAAAATTCCAGACTATTAAACAGGAATCAGAAAAAATCAAGCTGAACTTTAAAAGTAATAATGAAGAAGAGTATAATAAACCTTTTTCTTTTAATGAACTGAAGGATTCCTTAAAGAAGGCCAATAACACAACTGAGGGACCAGACGAGATATCGTATGAGTTCTTAAAACAACTACCTGATCAATCATTGAAGTATTTACTATCTATTTTTAACAACATCTGGATCAGTGGTAATATACCTGCCATATGGAAACAAGCCATCGTCATTCCTGTAGTAAAACCAGGAAAAGATGCATCTGACCCCTCCAATTACCGCCCCATAGCACTAACAAGCTGTGTATGTAAGACTCTTGAAAGAATGGTTAATAACAGATTAGTTTGGTTTTTTGAAATCAATAAAACAATAACCGATCTTCAATGCGGTTTCCGAAAAAAGCGGAGTGCTATGGATCATTTAATAAGACTGGAAACTTTTATTAGGAATACCTTTATCCGAAAAAAACATATTACTGCTATTTTCTTTGACTTGGAAAAGGCATATGATACCACATGGAGATATGGTATCATGAAAAATCTCAAAGAAGCTGGACTGATGGGAAGACTACCTATTTTCGTCAATAACTTTTTAAACAACAGATTATTTAATGTCCGTGTAGGAGCATGCCTCTCGGACTCCAAGGAACAGGAAATGGGAGTCCCACAGGGGAGTATTTTATCTGTAACATTATTGAACTTAAAAATCAATGATATTGTTGGATGTATAAACCCAGATGTGGATTGCTTACTGTATGTCGATGATTTTTTAATCTGCTACAGCTCAAGGTATATCCACATAATTGAGCGGCAGCTTCAACAATGCATTGACAAAATAAAAAACTGGTCAACCAAGAATGGATTTAAGTTCTCCACTAACAAAACAAAATGCATGCACTTTTGCCAGCTTAGAAAATTACATCCAGATCCTCTGTTAAAACTGGACGGGACTCAGATTCCCGTTGTAGACCAACATAAATTTTTAGGACTAATACTGGATAAAAAACTCACCTTTATTCCACACATCAAACACTTAAAAAACAAATGCAACAAAGCTATACAGCTGATGCAAGTTATTGCCCACACAGATTGGGGAGCTGATAGACAAACCTTACTGAAGTTATATAGATCATTAGTGCGATTGAAATTGGACTATGGCTGCTACATATATGGCGCCGCCAGAATGTCATATACAAAGTCATTAGACACTGTTCATCATCAGGGGCTTAGACTGGCCTTGGGAGCCTTTCGAACTTCTCCCATTGATAGTCTATATGCAGAAGCCAATGAACTGCCATTATCAATTCGCCGCAACAAACTAGCTTTACAATATTTGACCAAAATCCTCTCTTGCCCATCCAATCCTGCCTACGACTGTATTGTAAACCCATTATATCACCCTCTCTATGATAGGAAAAAGAAAACAATTAAAATATTTGGCCTAAGGATGAAAGAAATCATCAGAGAATCCAATATAAACCTGGAACGAATCCACGAATCACTCATTTCAGAAAGCCCTCCATGGGAAATTATCCAACCAACAGTATTGCTAAATCTCACCAAATTCCCTAAATCAAAGACCAACCCTACTGATTTCTACGAAGAACTGAACAAGATTGTCGATAGTTTCCCTTCCTATAAACATGTATACACAGATGGATCAAAAGAAGGTGAGAAATGTGGATGCTGTGCCCTACTAGATAATGTCACAAAAAAGATGTCTACCTGATGGAGCATCAATTTTTAGTGGTGAAGCCACAGCTGTTGAGCTGGCACGTGATCTAATCACTGACAATGTAAGTGACAGCTTCATTATATTCTCTGATTCACTCTCTGTACTATTGTCCATCCACAACAAGAATCTCAATAACCCAATTATCGTTAAACTTTTAAATCGATTAAACGTGATGGACAAAACCAAGAATATTGTCTTTTGTTGGATCCCCAGCCACATTGGCATTTGTGGTAACACGAAAGTGGACATGGTTGCAAAGGAGTCTCTGAGAGAGGATATCTTCAATATGAAGGTCCCATTCACAGATCAAAGGCCTGCAATAAAAAGATATATTTAACTCAAATGGGAAAAACGTTGGTCGACCTGTCAGAACAACAAACTCTTCCAAATTAAACCAAATTTGGGAGAGTGGAGAGGTGCATTAAGGAAATCCAGAAAGGAAGAGGTAATACTGGCTCGAATTAGGATAGGACACACCTTTTTTACCCACTCTTGGCTGTTAAGAGGAGTAGATCCGCCCAAATGCTCTAAATGCCAGATGAATAATAGCATAGGACATATACTAATTGATTGTACAGACCTGGCAAAAATTCGTCAAGTTTTATAAAGTACAGGACTTAAGATCTTTATTTGAAAACATCAACATGGACAAAATACTAGCCTTCCTTCAGAAAATTGACCTATTTAATAAAATTTAACTTTATTATATAGCTTCAACATAGACATATAAACTATAACATTTCCTCCTAGCTATGGGTAAAATAGCATGCTGTGTTCCGAATATGCCTGTTTCCAGGGAATAACTCATTTAGAATAAAAATACGCTTCTGGCCTTAAATGACCCTTTAGATGTTGATAGGCCGTTAAACAGGAACAAACAAACATCATCTAAGTGGGCACATATGTTTTTTCCGTAAACATATTTAATGATTAGTTTACAAAATTTTTTTTTTTTTTAACTATTTTCTTGCATGTTTTATGTGACTGAGCCTCTTTATCTTTTATCAGCATAAATCAACATTCCACACTTTTCGGTCCTGTCCCAAAATTGTGATTTTTGGACCCTAAAAAGATTTAGAAGTTCTGTTTTTTGGTTTTTGTGTTTTTTTTTTCTTAACATAAATAATAGATTCTGTTGTGGATTGCCCATTTTTCAAGATGATTTCAAAATCTGTTTCAGCTTGCCCCACCTGTTTGGATTAGCCGAGCAAGTAAGATTCTAACGAACATTACTTCAGGAAAGATGTTTTATGTGCTGTTTCACTCTGTTTCTGCTGGCAAACATGTTGTCACACTCTATGACATGTAAGTATTTACATCACCAGTGTTCAAGATGAATCCATATTAAGACGACATCTGTCTCATTAACAGCTCATGTAGAAATATTAACTTTGTAGTAGTTAGTATATGGCATAACTCAAGTAAATATAATTATGTCTATGCATATTATTTTTTAATTAAGACTTGCTAGCCCCTACCATTTTTCACTATATATATATGTATATATATATATTGGATTGTCTGAGAAGTTTATGCTGATTTTTAAGGGAAATTGAAACAAAACAAGATTATGCTGTTAAATATTTATACAACTACTTTTAGACATTTTGTTGCACAACCTTTCTTCATTTTTTCCTTCAACATAAAGATCAACTTAAAGATTCCGTTTTCCTGGAGTTTTGCTGATGTTGTTGTTGTGTTTTTTTTTTTTTTTAATGTCATCCAAAGAATGAAAATTTTTACCATTGAGATTATTTTGTAAGGATCTGTATAAATGAAAATTCAAAGGAGCAATGTCTGGTGAATATACTGAGTGGGGTAACACATCCCAGCCAAGCTGCACCATTCTTTGATGGGTTGCCAAAGAAACATGAGGCCTGGTATTATCCTGATGGAAAACAATACCTTTTCGGTTTGCAAATTCTGGGTGTTTTTCTTGAATTGCTGCCTTTTAATTCATCCACTTGTGTGCAGTACTTTACAGAATCAACTGACTGGTTACTTGGCAGAAGTTTATTGTACAGGATTCCTTTCCAATCCCACCAGATGCACAGCCTGACTTTCTTAGGATGAAGATCTGCTTTTGGGGTGGTTAAAGTTGGCTCATGTCACTTATCCCAGATCTTTTTCATTGAACATTTTTGCAAACAATCCATTTCTCATCACCCATCATAATTTGCTTAAAAATGGTTCATTTTCATTGCATTTATGCAGCAAATCAGATAGAAACACACTCAAAGAGATTATTTTCACTGTGGTGCGAAAACATCATAGTCATTTGAGTATCCAAGTTTCCCTAATTGCTAATGAATGGTAGATTTTGATAAATTTAGTGTTTTTGTGAAGTCTCAAGTCATGTAATGTAGGTTATTCTCAATCAATGTCTTGATTTGGTCATCATGTGCCTTATGGCGCAGTGGATATCGACTGGGAACGAGAAATCGGAGAGCTGAGTTCAAATTCCAGTTGAATCCATTGTATTCACTTACGCGCAAATACCCTTGGGAAAGGTATTAATCCATCTCTTCCTTCCAGTTATGGGTTAAATAACAGGACAGATTGGGTTCTATAACCTTGGTCGGCAACCAGTCTACCGCAGAAAGCAATGGCAACCTACTGCGGGATAATCTTCTGCCCAGTCAGCCATGTCTCTTTCGAGACATGATCGCCCAAGCGTGTATCACGTATGGCACTTAACTGACTGACTGTAGCGGGTAGTCTGCCTGAGTGTTCTTCATAACCAACTCTAAATTGAGCTAACCACTTCCATACAGTTCTGTCAGCTAAAACACCTTCACTGTACACAACACATCTTTTTTGTTGTTTGTGAGGCATCTTTGTTTTTAAGGCAATAAAAAAGGATCAAGATTTTAAAATGCACCTTATACTTTCATTTTCATTGGTGTTGTCTGGAACATCTTGCAGTTCCAGTACCGATATGTGGTACATTGTTACGCTTAACGTAATGGTGTTCCCAAAAGTTAGCGGCTTAGCACTTGAATACAACTCGACTCATTTGCATAGGATAGGGTTGTAAAATTGACAAGAATTAAGTAATTTTAAACTTTCTTTCTCTATATGTTCTCATTGGAAATGAAAGCATATTATATCTGTTGATAAGTTCGACACGTTCTAATGTGTTGGAACAAAAATGACTAAAAAATCAGCATGAACTTTCCAGGCAACCCAATACTTTGTTTCAAACACTTGTCTTACTGTAGTAGTCTTGCATATGATATATCAGACTTTCTATAAATATTTTCATGCTGTTTTGATGAACTTCGCTCTATGGTACCCAGACTTTATGAATTCAAGTGTAGTACTTGATTGGTGACAAGGTTTCATCATCTTACAGTTGAAAGGCTAAATGTGACTGTAAGTTCTATGCTAACAGTTTCTTCTCTTGCACTTCTCATTTGTGGAACTCTCTTCTTGCTTTCCAGTCAACCTTGACTCATGACCACATCACAATGAAACACCAGTTTCCATTCAATCACTGAAGTTAAGCAATGTCCAACCTGGTCAGTACCTAGATGGGTGACCACTTGGTGCTGTAAGCTTGGATGTGTGGGTGGTGTAATGGATAATAGCTTGGAATTGTTAATAGGATATCCAAATTTCAATTCCAGTTGGGTTTGATATATTCACTTATAACTTTGAGAAAGATTATAGATCCGCCTGTTTTCTCCCTAGCTATGGGTTAATTAGTAAAACTTTTATCACTAAATCATTATTATCTCAAAAAAAAAACTTCTTAGAATCTAAAAATAGTTTCTGACTTTAAATAACCTGCAATGGGTTGATAAGCTGTAGAAAATAAATCAATCAATAAAATAACCAAATGACTTAAAAAAGCTGTTAATATTTATTCTGTATCTTTTTCTTAGCAATTCTTAGTTCATGTTGAAAGTTATTAATATATTCTCCAAGCCTTTCTGTATTTAGTTTAAGGTAAATCCTCCTCTTTTCTTATTTTCAGAAAGGCTTGAAAATGAGATTCATACAGCCTTTACTGAAATTAAGTTTTTTTTAAAAGGTTTTCATTTTCATTCTTTTCTTTTCTCATAAGAAGTGCCAGGAAGTACTGATGATTTATTATTTAAACACACATACACACTTTCTTTTATTTTTGGATCTGATGAAGGCTGGAAGGACAAAACATGTAATCAAATCTAGTTTCAATGAAACAATTTTCTATTTGTTAAATTTCTTCAAAACTTTGCTGGAGTTCTGTATCCTATCTTACATACACACACACAGAGGGGTTGCTAATAGCAAGCAATATAAGTTCTGAAATGATGTATAAGTATACTTTCAGCAGCAGAAGGGTCTTATTGTGTATGCTATCTGCATTTATATATGCCTGGATACAAGAATCAATCAGTATATTCCAACCTGGATAAGACTGGGTGGGTTATGTTGTGTAACACGGTCAGCATTGGATGTTGCCATTGGCTAACACTTGATTGAAAATCCTGCTTGTTCTGGCCAATACAAAGAGAAAAGGTTTGAGTTTGCAAATTGAGAAGAGTATGATCTCGGTCTTTATTAAGAGTATGATCTCGGTCTTTATTAAGAGTATGATCTCGGTCTTTATTAAAACTCTATATTAAAGATTTATATTTCAGTTGAAATATAAGTTTTTGAGAATCTGTTTATAGATATGAAAGTGAAAGAAATATATGATTAACATTGATGCCTACAAAAAACAATGCAGTGGCGGATTTACTATAAAACTAATGAAACCAATCCAAGAGGGACCCCAATCACGCCTTTTTAATAAGTGAATTTTTCAGCAAATTGAGTTTGTCACTATCAAGTTCAGAAAGCCACCTCTTTGTACACAAAAGGGGATTTTTGTCCATTCTTTTCTGCTTTTAGGAGAACATTGTAAATTTTTTTCTTTTTTCTCCTGATCAATTTTGAGCACCTTTATCAGGTTTTTGTTAATCAATTTTATTCTTTTTTTTATAAATCTGAATTGGTTTACATTGGTTGTTATGATTTTAAATTGTAATTGTGTTCTAGTTTTTTTTTTTTTTAATCATATCACCCCGAGCAAGGCGGTAATGCCACTGATGTGCAGGGGCTACATAGGAGTGAAAAGATTGGAAAAGAGAAAACCGGAAACCGCATCCTATACAGGAAACAAGGGATGAGCCTCTTCACCTGTTCAATAGACGTGGGTGGAGTGTGAACCGGGCGATAGGTTAGTCTATCTACTCCAATTGAAAAAAACAAAAAAAGTGAGAAGATTGGAAAAGAGAAAACCGGAAACCGCATCCTAAACAGGAAACAAGGGATGAGCCTCTTCACCTGTTCAATAGACGTATTCTTCCATTTAGTCCTATTAAACTGTTTTCGCTCTTTCACTTAAAAATAAAATAATTTTCACCAACAATTTTACCTTGAAGGGATGGCTGAAAATAAAAAGTTCCTTAGACCCCCTCCCTCCACTTCTTTTTTCATTTTAAAAATGGTAACAGTATTACTTCGGGGAAATTATTAAATTTTGCAGCACCAAATCATTGTTTAAATATTTATGAGATCATATTTTTTTTTTATGACTGCTATTCTTCCTCTTTCATATTTATATTATCTGATTCATTTTATCTTGCAGGAAAACTCAGCAAAATATTATTCATCAACTTCTTGAAGCTGAAGTATGTAAGGTAAGAGTTAGGATTCACCTTTGGTGCTCAAATTGTATATTTTGTAGCATTCCCTTCTTGATGATGATAGTAAGTAAATGGTGTTGGCTAACTCTTTTTATCCTCATAAAGAATTAGTTAAGCTATGATTGACAATTGCTGATGCACTAAGTAATCACTTTCTTCCTGGTCATTGCATTCTATTTAAATTTTATTTTTCCATGAAAATTTACATGAAAGGAAAATTAAATTTTTATTACTTTAAATAGTTGAATATACTAAAATAAAAATAATTTGTTTTTTTTTTTTTTCATAGTTGGATGGTGATATTCCTTTTACTGACAGTATTCACTTTGACTGCAGTAAGTATTACATTTTTTTTTGTGTCTTTGTTTATTCATATTCTTTTTCCTTGGTGTGGTATGTCCCTTCAGGACGTGGGTGATTATGGTTCTCCACAACATCCTATCCCTTGTGGCCTTTAGCAGCATTTTTCCTTTTTTAATCATTTCACCCCGAGCAAGGCTGAAATGCCACTGATGAGCTGGGGGCTACATAACTGTAAAAAGATTAATTAGAAAAGAGTGAGGAGTACAAACTAGTTAGAAAGGAGCAATAGAAAGCTGAGAATGCAGGTGCGATGACAGATACATAGGTGGAGAGAAAGGGAAGGATATATGGAGGTGGGGAGAGAGCTAGAGTACAGTGGTTAATAGATGAGTATTGACATTGCATTTAAATTTCTGGAGGTTGTAGCCGTCAGGAAAGCAAGAGTATGGGAGCTAGTTCCACAGGCGGGAAGTGCGAGAGAAGAAGCTGCAGGAGTAGAATTGTCGTCTGCATTCGGCTAACCTAACTGTAAATGGGTGGGACCCAGTTGCCAATCTGGTTGCACAAGTAAACACCTGTTGAGGAGGCACCAGTGACTTAAGTTCGTCTGAGCCAAGAACTGCATTTATTCTGCCATCCATTCATACTAGCTTGGCAAGTATGTGGCCTGCTGCCTTCTCCACCTTCTCCTAATTCTCATGTTACAGAAAAAATTAAATTTTAAAATTCCAGCATTTATTGTCTGTGCGTAATTATAACTTGCATTTTTATATTCCCTTTCTCTTTCTTATATTTGTACGAGGTCTGATGAAAAAAAATATTCGGACTGTTACTGTGGTAACAAATCTAAAAATTACTTAGACCTGCTTGTCCTGGATTAACCGTGAACTCTCATGCATGCAAACTAAGTTATAATGTTCTCACTCACTTCTCTTCTTTAAAGCAGTGCTTAGAAGGAAGATGTGTAGAGTGTGGTCATCAATGCCCATGACTTGTTAGGCAGTTTTTGGCCAAGTACAACATTTCACAGGTTTGAAAACTGTTATATTCCCCAGATATTGTCTTTGCATGTTTTTCCTCTTCAAAAATGAAATCCCACTTAAAAAGAACAATTTCAAAATGTTGAGGAAATCTAAGAGACTGCAACGAGGCATCTGCTCGCTGTCCAAAAAAGGGGTTCCAAGAATGCTTCTGTCTTGAAACAAGGCTGGTTAAAAGTGTATGTCTTCAGAAGAGGACAACTTCAAAGAAGATTAAATGTTGAATTGATATGTGTTGTAATTTTATTTTTACAGCACCAATCCCGATATGTTTTGATCATACCTCATATATAATTCTATTAACAAAAACATTGCCTTAAAGAGTGAAACTCATCACAGAAAATTTTCAACTTTGTCAATAATTCATCTTATATGCACGAGTCTACCTTTGCCTTAAAAAATAATGGCAAAATATTTGAGAGGATTATTATATACTTACACACAACTGTCTTTATTATGATATATATATATATATCCTTCAATACTCGACAGCATAATTGTTGCAAAAGATAAAATAATGCTGAATTGTTAAAGAGCAAACAAGCGGCAAGAGCTTTCATAACTGCAAGTAAAGAAAATGAACTAAGCAAACTTTGCCTTGCTATTGTCTATCTCTCCATGAATGTGACAGGAGGTATATATAGTGTATTAAGGCAGCAAATAATTTTCTAAACATATACTGTTAAATATAAGAGACAGTGAATGTCTATTATGTTTAATCATGAGCCGTTCTAAACGTCGTATTTTGGCTTTAATTTCAGTTGAAAATAAAGACAAAAATTCTCCAACATTTGGATAATTTTTTTATTAAATTGTTTCTAATCACTTTTAAATTTGGCCGTAACATATTACATTGCATTTGAATACATAGTTCTGTTGTCATTTCGTGCTATCACGCGGTGTGACGTCATAGAACCGCATTGCAAATTTGCGAACTGCGTTTGTTATTTTTGGTAACTATTGCCGTTGCCTAGCGGAGTTTTGTCAACACAAAATAAAATCGTCAGTGATGGTGGATGTTATTGTGTTACCGTTGTGGTGACCTCTCTGAAGAGAAGAGAGGTGTCTTTCAACGATATTACCATCAAGTATATCAGACGGTATGAACGGATCCTACACAAAATTAATAGACAAAACTTGTGTATATTATTCAATGAAACCTGCATTAATATATATATATATATATATAATTTTAATTTGCTGTATTGTACCAGAAATTTTTCTCATTTATAAATCTATTATTTTCTGTGCATTGAATACTGCTGCCATATTTGGTCTGTTGCTCCTACTTAAGGTTCTTGACAAAATTCAAAGAGTCTGTGATGTAATCCTGAACTGGCATCTCAGCTTCACTCTCTTTCTCACTAACATGTCTTGGTATTTCTCTGCTTTTTCTACAAATATTGTCATGGCGATTGTTCTGATGAGCTTCCCTTTTAGGTGCCTCAGCTGCATGAATTTAAGTGTGCTACTAGATTGGCAATTAGATCTCACAGTTTTACTGTTGAACTACCTTGATGTAACTGTATGTTATCTCCTTATAGCTTTTTTTTTTTTTTTTTACTCATCTATATGGAACTCCATTCTGATTTCTTGCTTCCTTGGCACGTACAATGTTTGAAAATTTAAATGCAATGTCAATGGCCATCTTCTGTCTTACTGAAATTTGTTCTTTTATTGTCCTTTCTCCTCACTTTCCCCACTAAATTCTTCTCATTCTCTTTGACTCCCAGTAAACTTGTGCCTCCCTGTGGCATTATTGCTTTACTTGGGGTGAACCGATTAATATCTATATATATATATATATATATATATATATATATATATATAATCCACATACAAGCTCGTTTCGCTGTATCACAGCTCATCAGTGTGGCTAGACACATCCACTTGCTTCTGGCTGGGATCGAAACTCGACTGATTTGGTGTCAGTCGGAGTCTCTACTCCCTAAGCCATTGGCGCATGGCATCAGAGAAGGGAAATTTTAACGTCTTGTATATAAGCAGTGTATACAGATGCCAGTCACCGAGAGAACTCAATTCATTTCTGAAGAGTCACGTGTATAGCTGAAGTGGAAACTGTTTTTAAAATTTTCTTCTCCAGAGAGCTCAATCATAATGAGAGCATAATATATATATATATATATATATATATATATATAGTCATCCGCAGACAGATCTGTTTTGCTGTATTACAGCTTATCAGTACGGCTTAGACTCTGGTCACTTCCTAACCCAGGATTGAAACCCGACTGAATTGGCATCAGTTGGCGATTCTACCCCTAGGCCACGAGTGTCCAGTAGAAGGAGGCAGGCTTTTTAGCGTGTATAAACACGCCCAATAGCTAGAGTGTCCCAATTCATTATCGAATGAGTGGTGCGTAAATGCCGGAGTAGCTACTGTTTCCAAAGTCTACCACTCTTCCAGAGTGCTCAATCAGGGTGTGAGAGCGTAAATACTATAGTCATCCGCAGACAGATCTGTTTCACTCATCAGTACGGCTTAGACTCCGGTCGCTTCCTAACCCAGGATTGAAACCCGACCGAATTGGCGTCAGTCGGCTATTCTACTCCTAGGCCACGAGTGTCCAGTAGAAGAAGGCAGGCTTTTACACATTGGAACCTCAGTTATTGGCTGTAATCCATTCCAGAATGTTGGCTGAAAACTTAAATGAAAGCAAGAAAACCATTTCCATAAGAAATAATGTCAATCCAATTAATTCATTCGACAAATCCAAAAATATTAACAAAAAGTACATTTTATATAGAATAACTAGTTTTACATGCAGAAAACAATGGGAAATAAAAAATAAGTGACAAATAGAATAAATAAACATTTAACTTCACTTTACCTTTTTATTGAAGACTCTTGTTGGCATATGTAAGACAGGGGGAAAGAGAAGAGAGGTGTTATTATTTGTTAGTGGAATCCCCCATTCATAAAGACTTCATGTAAGTCTTTTACTGGAAATTATTTTCCTTCTCTGACTCTTTGTGTCACTAGAACCTTGAGTTGTTTTTTTTATTTTTAGTATTTTAATATGGTGTTGTTTCCTGTAGAAATTTTCATTCTCAGTTGTAACAACCGTTCTGAAGTGAAATTACTCTATAAGCTACTAAAATATTACCTTGGACTCCCAATTTGTTGGATATTTTTATTTTTGTGTGTGTGAACTTTTTTTTAAGAATTACTATTTTAAAGGAATAAAAAGGTGTATAACCACGTATGAAATTGATTTCATGTTATGCTCAGTTTAAAAAAACTTTAAAATATTCTAATTGAAAAGTATAAGAATTTGGGTTAATAGAGTTGTTACTAAAAGTTCATCTAAATTTTTGACTAAAATTAAAATGTTCTCCAATTTAAATATATGCGTTATCTTTTAACAACTTCTAATGATCACTTTTTTTTCTTTTGCTTTTTTTTTTTTTTTTTTAATCATATCACCCCAAGCAAGGCGGTAATGCCACTGATGTGCAGGGGGCTACATAAAAGTGAAAAAATTGGAAAAAAGAAAACCGGAAACTACATTCTAAACAGGGAACAAGGGATGAGCCTCTACACCTGTTCAATAGACATGGGTGGAGTGTGAACCGGGTGATAGTTTAGTCTATCTACTCCAATTGAAAAAAAATAAAAAATAAATAAAAAACAAAACAGTGAAAAGATTGGAAAAAAGAAAGCCGGAAACCACATCCTAAACAGGGAACAAGGGATGAGCCTCTTCACCTGTTCAATAGATGTGGTTATATTAAGAAAGATGGTTTCTTTTCTCTTTATGACATTACCAACAAGTAGAGCAGCATAGAAAACAAGGCAATGTCTCTTGTGCTCCATTTTTTTTTTTTTTTTTTCAAATATTTAATTTCAGTTTTCCTTTTTGTCTTTTAGATCCTGATAGCTGGGACTTTCCACCTGGATCTATATGTTGGCCCTATGCTTGCATGGACAATGGTCTCTTGAGTCAACCTGCTGAAGATCCCATCCAACAACCTGCCACTCTACAAACGCATACTTCCCCTTCAAGTGAGCCTGTCAACTTGAAGTCGGCTCCATTAAGAGTGCCAAGCACTGATATGTCCATCTTTGAGCTGACTTCAGACTTGACCCCAGAGAAATTGGTGGCATTCAGCCAACAACAGGAATATCATAGAGCTCAACAGGAAGCTCGGCAGATCTTTTCTGAACACTCTGCTGCTAATGAGCAACCACTACACTCTCCTGAAAGTGCGTATACTTTTCAACTTCATTACAAGTAACATCTTCAATCTTATTTAGTGTCACTGAATAGTATTGAGTTTTCTGTTTCAATAGGATCATTAATAAATCTGTGGTTAGTAAAGTAATAAGAAATTTGTTTATTTGGGACCTGTGTGTGGAAGCTTATAAGCCGTAAGGAGGTAATTTGAACACTTGTAGCCTTACTGCCATATCACATTGAAACACCAGTTCTTGTACGATCCTGGTTAGTATCTAGATGAGTGACCACTTGCAAATACCAAGTTCTGTAAGCTTAGATCTGCAGGTGGTGTAATGGATAATGGCTTAGAATTGGAATTGTCGAGTTCCAATTCCAGTTAGGTTCATAATATTTGCTTACATACAAATACCCTTGGGTAAAGATATGACTCCACCTTTTCTCTCTCCAGCTATGGGTTAATAGGAGTTGTATCAGTAAATCATTATTGTCTTCAAAACATTCTTACAATCTAAAAAATAATTCATGGCTTTAAATAACCTGCAAAAGATTGATAAGTCATAAAAACAATCAACTGAACACTTGTATTAATCAGTCAGTTAATTGTTGTATATGATACAGGCTTGGGCAATCATGTCTTTGTACAGTTTCCTCACCTAAATTGCTGTTGACTCTTTCAGTTAAGTGACATACATGATAAACGCTTGAGCAATCACATCTCAAAAGAGACATGACTGACTAGGCAGAAAATTTTCCTACAGAAGGTTGCCATTTTTTTCTACAGTAGACTGGTTACCAATCAAGGCTATAAAATCAAATCTGTCTTGCTATTTAGCCCATAGCTTGAGGGATAATAGATTAATACTTTTCCCAAGGGTATTTGTGCATAACTAAATGCAACAAATTCAGCTGGAATTCAAACTCTGCTCTCTGATTTCTCATTCCGAGCTGATATCCATTACACCGCAACGTTAATATATAAATAAAAAATATAACTGAGGTATACTAGGTCCCACCCTTTTACAGTTAAACAGATAGGATGTAACCGTAATTTCTACTCCAACAGCTTCTTTTCTCGCGCTTCCCGCCTGTGGAATTCCCTTCCACATGTCTGCTTTCCCTACAGCCACAATCTCCAGGTGTTTAAATGTAGGGTCAATAGACACCTCCTATCACACTAACTTCCAATTATTCTTCCAACACTCATCTACCCAACCCTCATTCTCGGTATCCTTATCCGCCTATCACCCACTCTCTGACATTTCCTATATTTAATCATCCTTTCTCCACTCTATGTAGCCCCCTGCACAATACTGGCAGTGAAATGCCTTGCATGGGGTGAAACACTTATAAAAAAAAAATATTATTGAGATACATTTATTGGTATTAACTTTCCTTGTTTCAGAATTTGCAAAATTTTTCAATCTAAATTTCATGTTCTGAATTGTCTTTTAAAAACAAAGATGAGTGAAAGAAACGAGAAAGATTATTAATAGGAATCCCTGAAAGTTGTTCTTTTCTCTTTATTTTCTTTTCGTGTTTTTTATCGTTTTCAGCTTCGTCTGGAGGATTCAGTAGTATGAAAACCATGGATGAAGTGCTAAGTAATGTCCATAACCAATTGCAAGAGATGTACAATGCTGATAAACATCCTGGAAATGGTAACAACAGTAACAGCAGCAGTACAAGGACACCTTCCCATCACCAGCCTGACACAATGAAATGCAAGATTTCTCTCTACTCTCTTTTTCATTCTCTCTCTCTCTTTTTTTTTCTTTTTTCAGCTGAAATATAAATCTTTGAGAATCTTTTTTTTAATCATATCACCCCGAGCAAGGTGGTAATGCCACTGATGTGCAGGGGGCTATGTAAGAGTGAAAAGATTGGAAAAGAGAAAGCCGGAAACCACATCCTAAACAGGGAACAAGGGATGAGCCTCTACACCTGTACAATAGAGGTGGGTGGAGTGTGAACCGGGCAATAGTTTAGTCTATCTACTCCAATTGAAAAAAATAAAAAGAAAAGTGAAAAGATTGAAAAAGAGAAAGCCGGAAACCACATCCTAAACAGGGAACAAGGGATGAGCCTCTACACCTGTACAATAGAGGTGGGTGGAGTGTGAACCGGGCAATAGTTTAGTCTATCTACTCCAATTGAAAAAAAATAAAAATAAAAGTGAAAAGATTGAAAAAGAGAAAACCAGAAACCACATCCTAAACAGGGAATAAGGGATGAGCCTCTACACCTGTTCAATTGACATGAGTGGAGTGTGAACCGGGCGATCTGTTTATAGATATTAAAGTGAAAGAAATATATGATTAACATTGATTCCTACAAAAAAATGCAGTGGCGGATTTACTATAAAACTAATGAAACCAATGAATCACGCTTTTTTAATAAGTGAATTTTTCAACAAATTGATGTGTGTGTTTTTTAAGTCTTATTAAAATAAGGCCCATTTAGTGGTAGTCATAAGCTAATGATCGAAGTAGCGAATATATGATCTAATACCCTTTCAATGCAGCCTGAAAATTTCCCTGTAATTGATCAGTTTTCTTGGGTTGTTTGCACTACCCAAACTCTCAGCTGTATTAGGCCCATAAAACTCGATAGAATCTATTAATAGCCTACACTTTGGTGGTTTAATCCTTGAATGTATTGTTCCTGGTTGGGAAGAGGACCCCATATCTGTTTAATCTTTAGACCCCCAAAAATTTATATTTGCCACTGAAAAAAAAAAAAAATGAAAACTGTTATAAAAAGGATGCCTTGACACCATTATTACTGTATAAACTTTTGATTTCCTTGGCAATGTTTATTTACAAGATTCCCTTGTTTCCTGTTTAGGATGCAGTTTCTGGTTTTCTCTTTTCCAATCTTTTCACTCTTTTCTTTTTTTCTTTTTTTCTTTTTTTTTCAATTGGAGTAGATAGACTAAACTATCGCCCGGTTCACACTCCACCCACGTCTATTGAACAGGTGAAGAGGCTCATCCCTTGTTCCCTGTTTAGGATGTGGTTTCTGGCTTTCTCTTTTCCATTCTTTTTACCCTTACGTAGCCCCCTGCACATCAGTGGTGTTATCGCCTTGCTTGGGGTGATATGATTAAAAAGAAAAAAGTACAATGAAGTCTTTTAATATTTACCTTTTATAAAGATTTATCATTTTAGAAAGGGAGAAATTTGAAAAGAAATCTTTTTATTCAAAAATGTATAAAAAAATTTATCAAAATATGTAAACCAACCACAATGTAACATTTTATTTACCATTTTACAAATAATTATGAAAACAAGTTTTTTTTATTTCTAAGTTTATAAAAATATGTATGAACTATAAAACAAGAAAATCTGAAAAACAGGATTTTCTGGACATAATACATTTTCTACTAGGCTTACTGCCTATCACATTGAATACACTGGTTCTCGCTTGATCACCGAAGTTAAGCAACGTTGAGCCTGGTCAGTACTTAGATGGGCGACTGCTTGGGAATACCAGGTGTTGTAAGCGTTTAGTGACGGATGTGCGTTGTGGTGCAGTGGATATCGGCTCAGAAAGAGAAATCGGTGAGCCGAGTTCAAATTCCAGTTGAATACCCTGCACTCACTTAAGCACTGGTACCCTTGGGAAAGGTATTAATTTATCCCTTCCCTCCAGTTATGGGTTAAATAACAAGGGTAGAACTTGGAGACTCTGCCCTTAAAAACAAATCCCAATGAATCTTGATACTCAAAAAGAAAAAAGTATTACTAGACACAAAACTTATATAAAAACAACAATAAATTGTTGGAAGAAAAAGGTATTACCAGCAATAAATAAATAAAATTTAGTTGGCAATAAATGACCCGCTGAGGTTGATTTGCTATAAAAACAACCAACCAACATTTTCTTCTCATTATTTTATATTTTAGATTAATTCTCGTTTAATTTTTTTTTTTTTTTTTCAAAAACATGATCTTAAAAAAGTTTTAAACTGTTGCTAATTTAAAAAGAAATGCCTAGAAAAGTGCCAAGGGAATCAAAAGGGTATAAAGCTATGGTGTCAAGGGAATAACTTTTGGATGTACAGTGTTCTTGTTTTTATCTTGTTCTTTATATATATATATTATAATCGGAGGATTAGTTACAAGGTATTCACATCGGTATGTTAATTAAATGTATGAGTTTCTATCAGAAAGTTTCCATAAAGCAGAAATGTGCTTATAATACTGACTGGTACCTGACCTACTTTGTCAGTCTGACAATAGGTTATATGCTATCTACTCATATTAATTTTTACACAAGGTTTTGTAAGATAGTGTTTAAATAGTTCTGCAATATTCATGATGAATGACAAAATCCTATATCAAATTCTGAAAATGCTTTATCATGCTTTTGGCAAACATTCTTCAGGATGTTTAGCAGACCATGAATTTCAAGGCTGGTTGAGTGCTCAGTGATCAATCACCAGCAAATATGGTAAAAATAATCCTCTACTGTAGGACTTTCAGATTGTAATGCAAATAAATTGCAAGGAAAGGACTTCCCCAGGACATTTTTAGGTGTTGAATAAAATGGATATGATATGGAAATCTGATCTACCAGGCACCCTTACAAAGAGCTTCTTTCACGGTATTGTAGTGTCGGTTTTAATGTATGGTGTCACTGCTTGAACATTAACTAAAACCCTTGTGTCTAAGTGTGATGGAACCTACATTCCGATACTGAGAGCTAGAGTTAACATCTCTTGGAGACCACGTCTAAATAAACACAGCATTGTCAATGCAGAATGTGCTTCACAGGACACTGCTGGGAAGTAAAACAAGATCTTGCAAGTGATCTTCTGCTCTGGAAACCTAGCCATGGCACAAGACAGGTTGGTCGCACAGCAACCACCTACATTGATCAACTATGTTATGACACACCCTAATGACTTTCTGCCCTTGATGCAGGACCATGATAGTTGGGTGTGATAGA
The DNA here is from genome assembly GCA_037127315.1 of Ascarosepion bandense. Lineage (NCBI taxonomy): Eukaryota > Metazoa > Mollusca > Cephalopoda > Sepiida > Sepiidae > Ascarosepion > Ascarosepion bandense. The sequence goes on from JBBBDQ010000275.1 coordinate 2,915,812, forward strand.
CTTGTGAATATCTGAGCTAATTTGATGGAATATAAATAATTTTCAAAATTATTATGAACTAGCAGTATAGCCTGGCGTTGCTCGGTTGTAATGAAAGCTTTAAAACTAATCCATGGTCCTGGATCTCAGACTCTTTTGATGTTGGTACAAAAGACTAAAAAGCAATAGTTGTTTCCAGTTAAAGCGAAACTGTAGACTGAAAGAAAAATGAATGGATGTAAGTCAAATTTTGATTTCCTGGTATCGATATCAAAGTAGTTTTTTTCATCGTAAACTGAATTTTAAAGGTTAAATAAGTCCTCTGAGTAAATGGTATCATGGCTGAGACTAAGAACTACAATTATACCTACTTAGAGCCAAACCCGAAGCAAAAACTTAAAATAAAAGGGCTGAGAAAAATACAGACATACAGGTAGATAAATACACACACACACACACACAAACATCTTGCCTTATATATATATATATATATTATCACTTTTCTGCACTATTGTAAGAATTACAACCTCGAAACTTCTGAATATCGTTTGTTATGTCTTTGTCTATGAGTGTATCAAATGTGATTAAAATTGGACCACTCCTTCTATAACCCGATTTTTTTCGATTATTGATTTTCGATATTTATCGGGGGTACCTCGACACAAAATCTAGCTAAGAACACTGGCAGATGTTTAGAGTACAACTGTGTAAATTTTCACAAAAATCAGTTCAGCCGTTTTGGAATCTATAGGTAATGGACACAAACACACAGACAAACGCACACAGAGAGACAAAGTTCCATTTATAAATATGTTTAGATATATGAAATATATTCTAAATGTATTATTTACTAAAGTAATTTTTTTTCTTTTTCTCTAATCCAAGTACTTTCTGCTATTGTTTTGTATTTAGATATAAGATGGGTTTATGAAGTAATACAATTATTTTGTAGTAACTTAACTACTTTTCTAAATTGACTTTCTTTTTTTTTCTCTCTCTCATATTAATGTCTGATGAGTATTAATAAAACTTATAAAAACTAAATGATGATGCCTCCTATCAATTTATTTTATTGAAATTGAAAAGAAGATATAAGAACTTGAATTTTTTTAAAAAATTTTATATAATTTTTTTTTCTATAATTTTTTTTTATAGTAATTACAAAAGGATAAATTGGATCATTGTTAGCTTTTCTAAAATTTGACTTTCTTAATTTTTGTTTAATTGGATATTTAATAAAGTTACTAAAAATCTGGTTAATAATGTGTCAGGTAATTTCTGAAGTGCCTTCTCAATCTTTTATCATTTCATAATCCTGTTCTTTGATATTTAATTTATTTTTACTGTTACAGCTTCTGCATCCAATAAACAGTCCAACCGTAACCAAGGAATGTGGACTGGCAAAAAGTGCACTGTTCCTCCTGGTTTTCGACCCCTCGGCTGCAACACACGCTCTGAATTCTCCACAGAAGAGGTGCCAAGAGACAATTATAACAGCAGCAACATTGCTGGAAAACTTTCTGAGGAGTAAGTTTTCTTTGTGTGTTTTTTTTTCTTTGGTGGGGGCTTTTTTAATGCTTTTTGAAAATGCAAGCCTTTGGTTCTTTCGATGACACTGAATGTGAAGCAATGGCTTTGTAGTATAGCCAGTAAGAATTGAAACACTAAGATTTTTTTTTTCTTCGTACTAATTTATTTCATCCTTCCTAACTAATAAAACTATTAAGCTGTATTAAAAGCCATGCTGGAATTTGTGTTTTTCATTATGTGGTGAACATCTTCACAAAAGTAAAGAAGAAAAGTAAGCTTAGAAAAATTATTTACTTTTACATCTGCTTCGTTTTTCCTCCATGAACTTTTTGATTACTTACTGGTGCCTTATATCTTACGCCTTATAATACTAAAAGCATATTGCTTTGAATTTTCATTAACTGTTAAAAAAAATATCCATACAAAATACAAAGGGCATTTATTAAATGTTTGTTCTGACCCATTGATTGGACAGAAAGGCACAAAAATTGGCACTGATTAATCCCATATAGCCTTGCCCATGTTACCCAACTCTGTAGGCTGAAGCCTATTAATCATTAATTCTGGAAGTGCTTGTCTTTCATGTATGACTTTATGATTAGGGAAGAGGTGGAAATCAAATGGTGTCCGGTCATGAAATTAGAGGAATAGCAAAGAATTTCATAGCCAAACATGCATGGTCCCATTTGTGCAACATGTGTACTTGTGCTTTGTCTTGTAAGATTCTGACACTTTTGCTGAGCATTCTAAGTCTATGATTTTTTTTTTTTTTTTTTTTCATGGTTTCCCATGATTTAAGCAGCAATGGAGCATAAATACCAGTTGTTGGGTCTACTAGGAAATTCATAAGCACCAGAAGATTGCAATCATCAAATTTCTAGTCGAGAGGGTTGGAGATATTCTGTTTTGGGTGGTAAGGAATCACTATGTTTAAGTCGTTGGGTCAAAGTGTTGAATTTGTTTCATTCTATGAATAATGGGTTGTGTAAAGAAGTTCTCTTGGCTTTTTTAATATATCAAATTTACAGGAGCAATTGACTTTTTTAAAAATTACTGAAGCTCACAAAAGAATAAAATTTTGGCATTAAATGACCCATAAGGAGTTGATATGCTGTGAAACAAACCTAACTTTTATTAGTATAGCCTGCAAAATTGTCTTCTACTCATGGATGTTTTTTGATACATGTGCAATTTCATTTCTTTATGCTTGTTGGGAGTGGGCCAGGACAAATCTTCAATATCACTCCCCACCTTCACTTTTCATGACTTTTTTCCTTCAAATATTAACTACCATATTTGATGGCATATAAAAATCCATCCTCCTTTCACCAAAAAATGACTGAAAAAAAAAAAAAAATACATCCCCAGTTTTATATAAATAGTTGAGATATCTGGTTGGTTAATGTTTACCCAGATGCCATAGGCTACCATTAAGTTTATCTGGCATAACTCTATAATACTGTCATATAGTGAGGAAGGAGGCCTTATATGACATCAAATATATTTTTTTAGTTTAGAGAAATATTCTAAAAATGTTATATAACCATTCCCATCTCTTCATTAGCTTCTTTTTTTTTTTATTGTGATTTCTTGTTTACTGTGTCTTGACTGTGTCTGTGTTCTGTTGCCCCATTCAGCTGTTACCCTCAGGCTCAGACTCTTGAGCCAGTAGACAGCAGGCTACTGGGGTCCCTAAATTCTGTTCCTGTTCTTGCTACTCCATCGATGTTTGATACCCCAGACAACCATGTGTGTTACCCACAGGAAGTAGAAAGTTCAGGGTAGGTCATTCTAGCTCTATTTTCTGTCCCTAATCAAAGGGCCTTTAAATTAACCAATTTTTTTTGTTATTGTTTTTTAATCCAGGACTAACAAAAAAAAAAGTTTGAGATATATTTGTCTATTTTCTTTCTTTCTTTTTTTTTTTTTTTTTTTTTTTTTTTTTTCACAATTTTCATGGAAAACTCTTTGAATATTCTTTTTCATATATTAGATTTGGTTTATTCTTATGGTGGAAGAGTGCTTAAATTTGGAGATATATTGTTTGTAAATATAGACAGTGTAGACATATAATTCAACACTGCATGGTGACTGTCAGTTTCACACTTCATCATCTGAACACTAGTTCAGATGTGAAACTGCCAGTCACCATACAGTATTGATTTCTATGTTTCTATTGTTTATTTTGTGTGTTTGTATATAATACATATATAAACTGAACTCTCCTGCTGTTTTAGACGTCCCAGCTTAACACAACTCTGTTTCATTGAATTGAACAGCCAAACTGCCTGCACATATGATTTGATTAAAATGGTGAAGGGTTGTTCAAAACCAATCACACTTTTTTGAAGAGCTGAATTCAGAGAACTGATGGAGACACATTGGAGTAATGGATAGTGGCTTGGATTGAGGAATCGGAGAGCCAAGTTCAAATTCCAGTTGAATTCATTACATTCACTTACATGCTTAATACCTTAATTCATCTGTGTCCCCCCCCGTCCCCTGCTATAAATAAATAGCAGGGCTGCATTCTCTAGCCTTGGTTGGGGACTGGTCTAGGAGAAAGACAACTTTGAATTAAAAATCTGCACTAGTTCTTTGTGTGTATGGCACTCTTGTGTAAGGAGCCTCACCAACCTTGATTATAGAGATTATTCCATCTCCTCACCCTAATGAAGATGTATTTTTAACCAGAGCTAATTGATAAGATTATGGAAGTTTTTATCACGCTTTCATTTGACTAGTTGATTCCAGAATTTTTTATTTATTTATTATTTTTTTTTAATCAATTCACCCCAAACAAGGTGATAATGCCTCTAATACACAAGAGTCTACTGAGAATGAAAATGGAAACCCAATCCTAAACAGAAAACAAGATAAACCTCTAGTCCTGTTCAACAGACTGGGAAAAAAAATTGTTAACCTTTCTGCTCTAATGCCATCTTGTCATCATTTTACTAATAATACAAACCAGAATATTTGTACCATGTTTTAGTACAAAATAATGTATAGATTTGCATATAGGCCAGATTTAATAATTACTTTAAAGAATGACAAGTTTGAAATGTTCAGGATGAGTTTATGAGACTAAAATCTCTTGAAACTGGGAACTGGCATAAATCTGTCAATCTCTTTCATGTCTAAGCCTACAACAAATCAGCAAGTGTTACTGAATTTTGAAACCTTGTTTAATTTTTTTATATTAGTCTACAAATAAATGAGCTGTCCAAAGTGTAATGTATGTTTGCAAATCAAGTTTAAGAGCTAGATATGAATTTAGAAGATAGAAATTAAATTAACCAATCAAAGTATATTTAGGGTGTTTTCCTATTAAATTTCTTTAATCAGTGCATTTGTTACTAACAATAAACTCATTTAGAGTATGATTTTTTTTTTATATATAGAAGTATGCACAATTCTGTGTCTTGTACTGTATGTGAATGGATGCTCACCATCTGGTCGTTGATGGCTTCGATTTAGCAGCTGGTCTTCAAGTCAACTATTACAATGGTGTTCTTCCTCGCCCACGTTGTGATTTTTAATCTCAAGGAAGTTACGCTGAATTTAGCTATCTTTATATACATATGAAAAAGAAACACAAAAAAGAAATAGAATATAACAATTGCCAATCCTTTATCTCTACTTAGCTGACGACGGAGCAGAAGTTTTGTCCAAGAGAAGTGTTTGTCTTCTTAACATTAATTAGTTTTTGATTGATAATGTCAGTTCACTCCAATCGGAGTTTTCAAGTTTGTGATGATTCAAAAAATATCTTTGTTCACTTTTCACCAAAGCTTTACGGAAACTGCCGAAGGTGGGTCTTTGTGCGTATGTTGGGCAGTGGTGGTGGTGGTGATTTTGTCTTGTCAGCTCGGCGCAACTCTTACTGCATCTTATTCGAGCGTTATTCAATTTATTTTTTATGCCGTTTTCATTAACTCCAATGTGCGCATGTCCAGTCTGATTCAACTTAGTGAGGAATCAGATAGTAAGATTTCAGCGTGACTTCCTTGAGATCAAAATTCACAACATGAACAGGGAAGAACACTGTTGTAATAGTCAACTTGAAGAACAGCTGCTGAATCAAAGCCATCAACAACCAGGCGGTGAGCGTTCGTTCACATGTATACTTTGAATTTATCCTGAAATATTAGGGAAAATCTGTATTAGATTCTCCATTGAATTTGTTATTATATATTACTCATTTTTGTTAAGTACCGTCAGTGTATTGCTTTTGAACTAAATATGTATGTTTAATAGAAATGTTAAAGAGTTTAAGGGATATCAAAATAACTATAATGGGAATGTTTTTATTCTGTAACCAGTCAGACGTTTATTGACTAATTTTTAACTGCTGCCATAAGTCTTTGTCTCTTGCAGTGAGAATATTTTGAGATTTTCTGTTTTTTGTTTCTCTAGATGTCATCCCCATCCTCCTGCTGGTTACACTTCCCTCTCATCTCCACCTCACAATTCAGTCATGTTGAACTTCAAGAGGAAGCTCTTCCAGGTAGGTCTTCCATTGCAATTTACATATTAGTTAGTAAGCAATTTAACTTTGATCTTGGCATTTCAGTTTTACATCTATTGCAAGTATGGGTACCCATTAAAAATAAAATTTGAAGTAATAAAAATATCAGGGTAAAAATAAATTCACAAATGTTTTAGAAATGCATACATGCATACACACACAAGGAACATATTTTTATGACTTTGAGAGAATGTGCAAAATGTCTTGACCTGCAACTCCGTCATTTTAGTGGATAAAAATTTTCACACACACATACTTTATCATTTTGAATGTCATTTTTAGTGGATGGTCAGATTTGAAAAGGCTCCATTTATTTATTTATTAAACAATATATTTATTTTCATTTACTGGCCTGAATATTTGAACTGTTCAATAGCTAAACATAGTGTCTACTCAAATATAAGTACCCACTAAAAATAACATTTAAAGTGGTAAAAAAAATTTGTTGGATTGATAAATAAAAATCCATTACTTTAGAAAAAAAATTTATATATATATATATATATATATATATATATATATATATCATCCTACGTTTTAAGCATGTCTCAAAGTTTTATGCATTATGTAATTATCAGGTTTGCATTATGAACTGAACATTTTTTTATTTGAATTCTTAATTTTAGGTATTAGCGTTCCTTAAGTTTAGATTATTGTAAATTGGGTGTGCAAATATTTTTATTTATTAAAAATATATTTAATTAGGTTTATACTGAAACCTGGAAAAAAAAAAGGATACTAAAATTGTAGGGGGGGAAAAAAATTATTATTAATCTTATGTTGAAGGGGACGTCACTAGTTTGTTTATATTGAGGCTGAAGTGTTAGAATGTTTTGTTTTTTTTTAATTTTATTTTATTTAGAATAAAAAAAATTAAAAAGAAAAAATAATTAAAAAATTAAAAACATTTAGAAAATGGAAGTTAGAAAAAATAATTTTAAAAAAATAGTTAAAATCTAGACAACAGAAGAAATAAATATGCACAGATATACATGCATGTATGGAAACACCAGCTTAGGGTAAATGTAATAAGTTTCATTATTTTTTTTTATACAAATAAACACATGCATGCTTTTCTCTCCTTCATCTTGTATCTAATGAAGCTTTAACTGGTGAAATGCATAATCAAATCTCTTCTCTCTTTTCATGCAGTATTTTCATTTATCAAATTGGTAACACACACACACACACACATATATATATATATATATATATATATATAGATTGTTTAATTACTTAGTTTTTGGTCATAATAAAATTAAACCAGTGCACATTTGTATTAAAGTGTTCAGTACAATTATATTGTAGAACTTCTGAATATTTTCCATTTTTAAATGAGTTATTATGCAACCTCAATTTCTACCATGAGTGGTGTCTTCATGCGATTTGCAATAACTGATTTTACCGTTTTTTTTTTTTTTTTTTTTTTTTTTTTTTAAGAACGCTCATGTAACAGAGAGCTTTTTTGAACGCTCATGTGACAGGGAATTTTTGAATGTGCAATTTTTAAAATTACAAGAAATTATGTTTTCATCCATGGTTGTATGAACCTAATAGGTATTTTTTAGTTTGGTTACATTTAGTCATAATTTCTGTTCTTTCAGTCAATAGTTCATTTTTGTTTGGGAATAGCGTAATCTCTAACTTTTCTTCCTGGCACAGTCTACGTATTTTGCCACCGTTGTAAGGCTTGGCTGTTTTTACTATACTCCATGTTATGTCTGGGTCTTTTCCATATTTTGATTTCAATTTCTATACGTGGCTAGTCAATTTTGTAGTTTTTTAAGTTTTCTATTTTGAATGTAGACTTGTGATTGAAACATCCAGGTCTTAAAGGTGTCTTTGGTTGATCCTAAATATATTTTATTTTGGCCATTTAAGTCATGTACTTTCGCCTTGTAAATTACTTTTGTATTGCAAAGTCCTTGAAGTGGGCATTTATTTTTGTCCCTGCAGTTGCATTCTTTATTAGTGGTCTTGTTTTGTACAATGCTATCTAAATTTTGGGTGTTTTGTTTTTTTATGAAACCATTTAAATTACTAGTACAACTATAACTTAGCTTGATTGTATTTGTATTGAAAATTTTGTTTAGTTCCGAGCCAACAATTTTTCTGAACTTTTGAAATTTTGTTTAGTTCTGAGCTATCGATTTCTGAAAAAGATTTAATGGAACATATTGAATGAAAGAACAGAAATTATGACTAAGTGTAACCATACTAAAAAATACCTATTAGGTTCATACAACCATGGATGAAAACATTATTTCTTGTAATTTTAAAAATTGCATGTTCAAAAATTCCCCGTCCTGTGAGCATTCTTTGAAAAAAAACCCCAAAAAACAGTAAAATCAGTTATTGCAAATAGCCTGAAGATACCACTCATGGTAGAAACCTAGGTTGCATAATGACTCATTTACAAATGGAAAATGTGCGTGTTTGTGTTATAGCATTTTTTTATTTATTTATTGTTTTTTGCTAGTATGTAAGCAAATTTTCTTCAACAGATGTCAGATGAGGAAAGCAGACTGCAGCTGAAGATGACTACTTATAGGCTCACACTTGCATTGTCCTTATTCTAGCATGACTAGTTAACAATTTATTAAGATAGCACTATCATTGGTATTCTTTATTGTATGTTCTTTTCTGAAATAGTCTTGTGTCATTTTAAATAAGAATTATCTATATAATTAAGCCAACAATATTTAATACATCTGTTTTAGAGATTTAAGAAATGAGTTTAGCTCAGAAAGATATATACATAAATTGATTCCACTTCATTTAAACTCATTTGATTAAAAATCAGTGAAAGATCTTTGTTGATTATTTTTTTTTATTCACTTAGGAAAAGCAGGAAAAATGAAAAACCAATGGGGAAATATGAATCAGAAAAAATATTAGAAACACTGAAAAAGTAAACAAAAGAATAATCAACAAAGTAGTTTCTTTGATTTTTAATCAAACCTGCATAAATGGAGAATACCAAATACAATCGAATTTCTTTGTATACATCAGAAACCAGATGTGGTTAGGATTTCAGATTTGTAAATAATAAAAGTTTTTAACTACACTACTATTCTATTTTTTTCTTATATTATTTCTATATATTTTTCTTTTATTTCAGATTTTACCAAACAGCTCTAATGTTGATTGGTCTCAAATATCTTGGCAGTTGAACAATCTCTTTCATGATTTTGGTGAGAAAATATACATTTTTTTCTCTTACTTTAAATGTGGTGGTATTACCATTTGTAACATTATTTATATTAATATGGTTAATTTAATCAGTTACTGAATTTAACAAAAACAAAGATTCCATGTTTGAAATTTCATGATTTATTAAAAAACTTAATCTGAAAAAACTTTTTTTTTCTTTTTTTTTTTTTTTTGTTGATTTGTTTTCTGGTTTTAATATTTGTTCTATTATTGTCTTATATACAATAAAAATGTGCTATAACTTTGTTTTTTTATTTTTAACTCAATTTTAACAGTGGTTATATGAACTCATTGGCCATATATGTACATGTTTATTTTACTAGCATAATTTGATTTTTTTTGTTTTTTTGTTTTTTTTTTGCTTAGCCTAAAATGGCACTTGAACTTATCAATTCTTGATCACTTTAATAAATAATTTCATTAATAATTTTTGCGTTTATTTTATTGGCCTCTTTTCTCTTTGTCTTGTAGATGGACAGATGTTGCAAGCAGAGAAATTGGAGGTCGTTTTTGAGGCTGTGTTACATCAGGTCATCTTAAATCCACCTTTTCTCTCCACTGCCATCAGTTTGATATTTCTCCTCAAAGGTAACTTGAGTTAGAAAATTGCTCTTTAAAGAGATCTTGCCATTTATTTGCAATTGCTGAAGAATTTCTATTATTGTCAGGTTATCATAACATTTACATATTATTGCCATCTAGACAGTTTTCAATGTGATGCATTGCCTTATTATTTATTTATTTTTTTAAAATCTCTCAAACTAGCAATACTAGTCCTATAGCAAAAATAGTTGCATTAATCCATTGTACGAAGGAGTTTTAAAACTTGTAAAGAAAAATTCTATGGATAAACAGTAAAGCATTATAAGACACTCCACTAATATTGCTTGCAAATTTTAAATATTGGTCATAGAATGTAACTCATTTTGGTAAATGTTCATTTTAGGTACCGACGGCTTTTCCCCGCCCTTCAGATTTATCCAAAATAGCATTATTTCTGTGCAAATGTTTATGCTGAACTCAAATTAACAATTAGTTATTGAAGAAATTTACCTTTTTTGCATTGAAAGTCCATAAAAAAAAAAAAAAAAAACTATATCTTGCACTTTTTCTCTCCTGTAACTCTCACGAAGTCATGTAATTAACTGCAGAATTTTTTGTTGAATTTTTTGTCGAATTTTGGCTGATTTTCTTCCTTTACTGAAACTTCCGGCAATGTACTTCCTGATCTGAGAGTAACAAGTGTAGAAATACAATAGCACATTACTTTAATTTCTGGAAGTACATTGCCGGAAGTATCAGTAAATGAAGAAAAATAGACAAAAAATTTGCCAAAATTCGTTCAAATGTGCAGTCCATCATTCTGCAGTTAATTACATGACTTTGTGAGAGTTACAGGAGAGAAAAAGTGCAAGATATAGTTCGTTTTTTTTATGGACATTTAGATAAAAAAGGGTAAGTTTCTTCAATAACTAACAGTTGATTTGAGTTCAGCATATACATTTGCACAGAGATAATGCTATTTTGGATAAATTTGAATGGGGAAAGCGACGGGACTTACAACGAAAATTTACCCCATTTTAATATCTATAAAAAATGAATGGGTAAGTTGATTTAATAAGTAATCTTTAACTCAGTGTTCTTAATAAATAGTTATCTACTATTTAAAAATAAAATCACTCATTCTAAAGGTATAAATAAAGATATGGAATCATTAGATTTTCCTTATATTTTTAATCACTATATTTCCCATATGCTAAAATGCTACAAGTGGTAAGACACGCCTTATAATTAGCTAAGTATTTTTGGGGGGGGGGGGGCATTTGTGGATTTAATAGCTTACCATATTAGCAAGTCCAAGTTGCTAATTTTTCTTTGACAAAACAAATTGACATTTTTTACTTATAATTATATATTTGTGGTTATTATTAATTAGATTTGCAATAGTTTAGCACAATGTTATACCTATTAACACCAGAAAGAATTGTACTTGGTGCCACATGGTATCTCAAAACCTGGCATGTTTACATCTAAATCCCAGCTGATGTTTCTGGGCCACATGTTTAAGAGCACAAATGGTGTGTTGCTTTTGCATCATCACTACCACAGTCCGCTGTTACTCTACGAATATATTATTGACTATCCATTTGTATTATCACAGTAATTAACATCGCCTGGGACGAAAATAAATGCCCACTTTGAAAGGGTTTGTTAAAATTTGGAGGTGGGGCTTTGTGAGGGCGGGGGGCTCTGATGACATTCATTAGTAAAGTTCAACAGAGAAGCTTAATTAAAATTGTTTATCTTAATCTGGTTGGAACTGTGAACATGAATGTAGCAGGACAGCTGAAAACAGTGAACTTGCCAGTCTGTGTCAAAAGAGACAAGAGTTAGGTTGTGCCTGGTTTGACAATTATCACTATCATCAACATCATAGTAATAATAAATACTTTTTTTTTTAATCTGGGGCAGGTATTTAAATATTGATAGCATTATTCAGTATAAAAGAAAACAGCATTTTTCTCTGATTTGAAGTTAATCAAATCGAATGTTAAAAGAGTAGGAAAGCAACTATACTTTTTTTTTTTTTTTTTCTCTTTACAAATAGGTCAGTCAGTTAAGTGCTATACAATACATGATACATGCTTGGGTGATCATGTTTCGAAAGAGACATGACTGACTGGGCAGAAGATTATCCCGCAGTAGGTTGCCATTGCTTTCTGCAGTAGACTGGTTGCCAGCCAAGGCTATAGAACCCAATCTGCCCTGATATTTAACCCATAACTGGAAGGAAGAGGCGGATTAATACCTTTCTCAAGGGTATTTGTGCGTATGTGAATACAAAGAATTCAACTGAAATTTGAACTCGGCACCCCAATTTCTTGTTTCGAGTCGATATCTACTGCTCCACAACGCACATAAAAACAAAAAATGTCCTTTTATGAACCTTGTCAAATCATTTTTTCACTTTAATGATTGTTCGGAAATACAACTGTCTGGATGAAATAAAGAAATCTTATATTTCAAACTTGGCCTCATTTTTTCAGCTGACCATTGAATATTGTTGCCATATCTGGTCAGGTGCTCCTACTTTTCATCTCGAGGTTCTTAGCGAAAGTCAAAGAAGGATCTGCATTGTAATCAGTCCTGACTTAGCAAAAAAAAAGTGACTTTAGTCACTTTCTCATTGGTGTAATGTGGCTTCCCTGTCTTTTCTTCAAATATTTTCATGGCAACTATTTTGATGAGCTTTTTTTCCCCTGGTGCCCTATCCATATGAATTTAAGCATGCAACTAGATTGGCATCTAGGTCCCACCCTTTTACCATTGAAATAGTTAAATGTAACTACTACTACTTGAATGGTTTCTTTTCTTGAACTTCCCACCTGTGGAACTCCGTTTTATTTACTTGCTTTCCTGATAGCTACAATCTCCAAAAAATTAAATGCAGCATCAATTGTCATCTTTAATCCTTTCTTCAATACCCCTTGTATCCAGTATTTTCTCTCACTGTAACCCCCTGTGCACGAGTGGTGGTCCAACCTTGCTTTGAGTGAAATGATTAAAAAAAAAAAAACTTGCAAAAAATATGAAATAAGATTGTTTATTAAATTTTATTATTTATTTCCAGTGCACTAATGTATTTCAACTAATGAAATATTTTTTCACTCACACTAAACAGAAAATAACCAGTTTTTCTTTTCACAGAAGATTTTTACATTTCAAGTTTGTTCTAAACAAAATTAGTTATGAAGATAGTCTAAAACTTTGTTTTTTCAGCAGCAAATATTAATCTAATATTGTTAGAATATTTTTGAAAATTTTGAAAACGAAAATGTTTGCTCTCTATTTTGCCGAATATCTCAACGCCCTTATTGAAGACAGCAAAGATGTGATTATATTGGGTAAAATAGACACAAATATGAATTTTTCTTTTTCCATTATATCCTACAGACTACATTGTTATTTTCTTTTAGGAAACAAAGACTTTAATATCTCTACCATGCATATTCACAATGTTTAGAAGATATTTTAATAGAATATTTTGTTCATACATCTATTCTGCATTTACAATATATTAAAGATCATTGAAAAAAATAATATTGCATGTTCAGTTGTCTAATGCCACATATCGGTCATTTCTTGATGATATAAAAATTCATGACAGTAAAATTTTCAAAAAGCCTAGAGTGTTATATGAGCTGTGATACAGTGAAACAAGCTTGTATGTGGATGACTAATATATATAAATTTTTATATATTAAAAACAGTTTTGAAGGAAAGCTGCATGAGAAACTGGTAAAACGTTTTCTACTTTATCAAACATACAGTAGAACCTTATAGTACACGTGCACCATTGCGCAAGCAACTTGCTTTTTGAGCCATTATTTGTAAAAGATTTTGTATCGTATGATCAGTAAAAATTTGCAGTACGAGCAACTGTCATACACAGTAGCAGTCAGTGATTGAGTTAAAGGAAGGTAATCGATAGAGCTGCTTGATGACGTCATCTATTTTTAAGAAATAACACATTTTATTATGTTTCATTGTCTTTAATTTTTTCTAACGACACTTTTTCTACTTAAAAAAAACTTAGGCTTTTTCAGGGATGGAATGGATGAATTTTATTAATGTCAATGGGAAAAATTGTTTTGTAATACAAGTGAATTGCAGTACGAGCTTGGTCTGGAAACAAATTAAACTCATACTGACCAGTCCTATTATATAGTAATATTTTTATTATAAGGGTCAATAATAAAAACAGTTTACGGCAGCACAAGAGCTGTTGTGTTTTAGTGCCTGCTTATTAGCACTTCATCAGGCAGTGAAAATTGTTTTTATTATAAACACTTATAATAAAAATATTATCATATATAATGCTCTACTAAGTATCAAGCACTCTTAAAAAAGTAAATCACTACAAACAATGGATCGCTAAGCCATTAGTTTGTACTGCTTCTAACATATATATATATATATATATATATAGTTACATGAATGAATAAATATATATATATATAGTTACATGAATGAATAAATATATATATATATAGTTACATGAATGAATAAATATATATATATATAGTTACGTGAATGAATAAATATATATATATATAGTTACGTGAATGAATATATATATATATATATATATAGTTACGTGAATGAATATATATATATATAGTTACGTGAATGATATATATATATATATATATAGTTACGTGAATGAATAAATATATATATAGTTACGTGAATGAATATATATATATATATATATATATATATAAAGGTGGACACATGTATAATATTATTTAGATATTAATAAAACAGTGCTCAATGTAGCATGACCAGAGCTATTATATTGTCCTATGTTGATGGCACAACTAGGAGTTTCATGTTTGATGCAATCATCACGTGTATTTTCAAACTATCAGTTTAAAAAATGCATGTGATGATTGCATAACACATAAAACTCAGTCATGCCATCAATGTAGGACTCTGTGTGTGCATATATATATATATATATATATATATATATATATATATGTTTATAAAATTTCTCAAGTTTTTAAATTAACATTTGAGATAACTTGTAGGTGTAGTTGTGGGGCAGTGGATATCGGCTCGGAATGAGAAATCGGGGAGCTGAGTTCGAATTCCAGCTGAATTCATTGCGTTCACTTATGCGTAAATACCCTTGGGAAAGGTATTAATCCGTCTCTTCCTTCCAGTTATGGGTTAAATAACAGGACAGATTGTTTTCTATATCCTTGGCTGGCAACCAGTCTACCGCAGAAAGCAATGGCAACCTACTGCGGGATAATCTTCTGCCCAGTCAGTCAAGTCTCTTTCAAGACATGATCACCCAAGCGTGTATCACGTATGGCACTTAACTGACTGACTGTAGGTGTAGGTTATTTGTTGTTGTTTTTGTCCTAGAAGTATTGTTGAAACCACAACTTTAAATATAACAAGAAATGATCATTTTAGAATTTAAAAACATACTGACTCAAAAAAAACAACAAAATGAAATGAAAACAACTGCAAACATTTCAGTCTCCTAAAATTTTTACTTTCAATACAATTGCTTTCACACTGTTACACTATATAATCCCTTTCTTAATATTCGTTTTCCAACCACCATTCATTTCGATCTAACAAAGTATAAACATCTTTTTCTAGCCTTAATACTACAACAAAAGTTAAAAGCCTTATTCAATACTGTATTTTTTTTTTCTTTCAAAGCATCAAAAGAGTGTGGCATAGAAACTGAATCAGAAGCTATCATCATTGCAAAGGCAATTGCTGAACAATGTCAATCAAAATCAGAACCTGAACACTGAAGATGATAGGATTTTAACTCTCAGGAAAGCAACTACTCTCAATAAAAAAAAAAAATCAAAAAAGAAACTATTACTCTCTATAAAAAAAAGCTCACAATAGGAAAATTATATAAACAGAGTTTTTTGGTTTTTATAGCAATTTTTGGTTTTAGGCAAAACTAGCATTAGCACAGCTTATTCTGTTCAATTTTTTAATCTCTTAAACTAAATTTGTTATGACTGATCCAGACACTGGTATTTAAAGTTTTTCATATTTACCAATTCTCCATCCTGAATTTTTATGATGGAGTCAGGGTAGATGCCATCACTACTTTCATTTCAATTCCAAATCACAATTTCACTTTTAGAAAGGTTTGTCTTCAGTCCTATTTCCTGGTAGAGGATGTTGAATTTTTTTTTTGTCATTAACATAGCGCCTCCCCACTTTCATGGAGGAGGCCTTGTAATCAGCACGTTGCAACCCCCAGGAGGGAAAAGGCAAGAATACTGCTTTCTATTAACAAATCCATTTTAATAACCTTGTTTTTGTTTATTGATTGACTTTTTTTTTAAAAAAAACTTTTCCCTCTTCCTCTCAGATTAAAAAATATTTTCTTGGACAGTATAAGTTAATTTTATCTATAATCTTTTTTTTCTTTTTTTCCCTGATTGCAGATAAAGACCTCTTTAAAGAGTCCTTGGCAGCTGTTGTGAAACATTTAGAAAGCTCTTATGTAAAGGTAGGAAATAAATTTATCTTATTGTCTGAAACTATTATTATTATTATTTGGGCTGTATGACTTTGACTATCTTTGAAGGTTCACTTTTCTTTTCTTTTGGTTTTTCAAGGTTGAATCAAAGAATGCGGAGTTCTGTGCTATTTTATTGGCCCACATTTTAGTAGAAATTGCTAAGCAAGATATCAGGTAGGATTATATTTTAATCTCTTTGTTAATCTTTTTGGTCATATTTGAATATTTTCCTTTTCAAAATTAGTTGTACTTTATTTTTTTTATTTATTTGTTTATTTTTAGGTGTTCAACTTGTTTGTCGCCTTTTCAGAACATAATTTACAAGTGGCTGAAATCGAATAACGTAAGAATATTTGTGTCTTTCTTTTCCCTTTCTTCCTTTTTCTCTTCTTTTTCCTTCTGTTTTCTTCTTCCTCTTCTTCTCCCCTCTTCTCTTTCCCCTCACTTTTTATTTTTTTCACTCTTCTCTCTAGCCCACGTTTTTGCTCACTCTTCTCTTTTCCCCTACTTTTTTGTTCATTCTTTACTCTCTTTCCCCCCAACTTTTTCTTTTTTTTTTTATTCTTTACTCTTTTTGCCACTTTTCTTCTCCCACTTTTTCTTTTGTTTGTTCTTTGCTCTCTTTTCTCCTGTATTTTTTTCTTTTCATGTTTGATGTCAATTAATAATTTTTTTAACTAATGTTTATTCTTTTCCACTTTATTGTAAATCTTTATTACTTTTTTTTTTTTTTTTTTTTTTTTAAAGATGACTTGTACTTCTCCTAAGGATAAAGTTTGGCAAATGATGTATCAAGAATGTTTTGTTTCCTTCTGGTCTCTTGCGGGTGGTGATTGTTTATTGCTAATGCCTCAGGACTTCAAAGAATTTTTAAGGGAAGAAATTCACGTCATGATTCTCAAATCAGATATTTCTTGGTAAGATTTTTTTTTATCCTTCACTCAATGGTAAAAGTCTGAACAGGTCATTGTAACAATGATGCAAAAAGATCACTGCTCTTTACCAATAAACATCTTGGAGTCTGATTTTTCCTTTTAAATAAATGATTTCTTGCGTCATTATTGCAGTTGAATGTTTTATCTTTTTGTAGGTCAGTGCGTTCACGTTTATTGTCTGTGAACACCCTACAGGAACAGATTGTCTTCTATCAAGAGAGACATAAAAGTTGTGATGTTGCAACCCAAACAGATGCTGAGAAAGTTCAACCTATTTCTGGCAACAATTCTGGTAAACAACCTACACATTTCAGATTTTAGAATTAAGCAAAGTTTGTGTTCACTAAACTCAACCAAAAACCTTTCTTAAATTTGATATGCATACTAATCATCTACTTTCCTCTTTTTTTTTCCTTTTTTATCTTTTTTTAATCATCTTTCCTCCCTGCCTTTTTTTTTTTTTTTTTTTTTTTGTACTTTTTTTTCCGTTTTTTCTTTTTCCGTTTTTCTATTTCTTCGATTTTTTTTTTCTATTTCTTCGATTTTTTTTCTATTTCTTCGATTTTTTTTTTATTTCTTCTTCCATTTTTTTCTCTCTTTTTCTCTATTCTTTTTTTTTTAATTTCATAGTAACAAATGCAGTTTATAACCATTCAGTATAAGATAACTTCTCTTTTATAATTAATTTCTGTACAATAAAAATATTTGTGCTTTGAAAAGGTAATTTTACAGAACAATTTAGCACTACTTAAATTTAATAGTCTCTAAATAAAAAATAGGAATTTATATATTTATTTTTTTTTTTAGATTAGCATTGATTAGGCCTTCCCAAGAAATAGCATTTGTCAAAATTGAAAAATATTGAATTCTTATCATTTTAGAAGTAAGGTTTTGTTTATAATGTACAGTGTCAAATTGATCCCTGATTTCTTAGTTATCTGTACTTTTAATTACAACTGTCAGTTTTAAAACTCTTATGTAATTGATAACTATCACAATTTGAGGTTGGGGAAGGACATCAGCAATACATTTATCAATGGCTTAAATGCAGTTTCAAACTTGACATTTGTAAAGTACAGATAACTTTTTAAGAAGTCAGGGATTGATTTGACATTATATTATAAACAGGACCCCCCCCCCCCCCGGACTTCTAAAATGATGAAAATTTAATATTTTTCAACTTTAAATTCATTAGACCCTCCTGAATCCAATTTACAAAAATTATTCCCTTTCACAAAAATGGACTTTTTTTTTAACAGACCAGTCAATTTAAGTAGTTCCCATTTTTTTAATTGGGAACATACCAGGAACAAATGAAATCTATTTCTTGTTTGTGTGCCTCCATCCAGTAGGACAAAACAATACAATCTGTACCACTAACCTCATCATTGGTGGCAGGATATGAGGGGTGTCCATGCACTTTCATATGGGCCCAAGACAAAAATTCCTCTGTCTCCACAACCATTGCCAAACTGTTGTTGGTATTTCCTCAATCTCTCCCTTTTATTGCAATGAGAGAGGTACTAGCGCAGGTTGGAATCTCCAGAAGCAGGCATCGCATCACTGAAAGCTTTTTCGTAAACAATCTGAACACAAAAATACAGCAATGAGATGTAAAAAAGACCTTACCCTTTGATCCCAGCCAGAGAACAAAGCCGTAATGCTAACAGCATATATGGCAATAAAGCGTAAACTGACAGCTAAGATTGTAAAGTAGACATGTCTTAGTTATACATTTCATTTGTCTTACTTTGTTATTATGTGGAGTGAATTTCTTAAAATGCATAAAGTTATAATTTAGCTGTGCTAAAAAGTTAATCAGTTTCATATAAACTGACTCCTTATAATTTAATTATTCATGTCTTACGTAGCATAGATGTACCTTTAGATTTATAAAATTGTTACAACATTGAAATCCACTTCAGATACCTAAATTTCATATATTTTATATAAAAAATTCACTTTTCCTTTTAAACCTTGTATAGAAGTACTCTATTTTCTTGTGTATTTTATAAACCTGTACTTCTGAAGCTAAAAACAGGGAATAGCTTGCATCTTGAGTTTAATATGATCTACAGCAATCTCTATGTAAATTTCTTTTTTGAAAAATTGTATGATATTATTAATTAAAATCTCAATGTCATATCCACATAAATTATTGTAATATTTTGCAATTTAAAATTATAAGTACCAGTGTATGCTTATTTATACAGCAATATAATGATGTCAGGGTCGTTTATCTATTTTGTATTGTTTTATTTTTCTCAAATCATTTGATGTTTTCAAACTGGATAGTCTGTGTCAACATAAATATGAAACAACCTCGCATTATTGAGAATTATTACTCTAAATTAAAAATAAAAATCCATAATGTATACAATAGTTAGGCCTTTGTTGTAACATAAATGTTATTAAAACATGATGCATCTTGGGTATTTTCTTTATTAATTTTTTAAACAATTTCAGTGAATTTCCTGTCTTTGAGACAAAAGACATTAAATTACACTGATTCTCAAGGAACAAATTGTCAACATATTAAATACCTTTTGTAAACAATTGTTATCAACATCTGCCTACCTTACATTTTATTATCTATTGTGCTGAGTGTATTTACAATTTTGCTGTTTCAAATAAAAGGTTTTTAAGCTGAATAAACATTTCTGAAAATATGAACTTGTGTATAATACGACTCACCCTTTTTTGCCTTTAATTTTCATTCAAAAATTTCTTGTATTCTACACAAGAAAATACAGTATTCTTTTTTTCTATTTCAATTTATTTCTTTGTTATCATTGGTTCTCTGTGACAAACAGATTTTAAATTTAAATACAAGGAAAATTTTTAAAAAATGACAGATTATTTTTTAATTTTTGATAAAACAAATTATTAAAGTATTTTTTCTTAATATTTCAGTATGTGCAAAATTTGGCATAAAAATTTACCCATTATTTAAACATTCCTATTTGTAAAAATAGTTTCAAATGAAACTGTATAAGTTTTCCTGACACTCTTGTTGCATTGAAAATGGCTGGTATGAAGAATTATGAGTTGATAAGAGTTGAATGTTTGGAGAAAAAGTTTCAAGATGAGCAAACCACTTCACCAAATCCAATTTCAGGAAGAAACCACTCACTTTGTATCAGGAGATACATCAGAGCCATCAAGAAAAGTGTGAATAGAAATCTACAAAGTAACTGACTAGGAAAATGGCAAAAGAGATGGAAATTTCGGGTAGGATGGTAAGGAGGATTGTGAAAGAGGATTTAGGGCTAGAATCATACAAGATTCAATGACAACTGCTACTCATGAGTTTCTCCAAGTAAAGTTGGTTTCTCAGAAGGAAGAAAATGTTAGAGATGAATTGTGCTACAGGCAAAGTTTTTGTTTGGTCAGATGATAATGTTTTCACTCTGGAGGTTTTGGTCAACTAGTAAAGTGATAGTGTTTATGTCACCTGACCAGGAAATATTGTCGAAGGTGACAGAAACCAACTGGTGTTATAGTTTGGGTTGCTATTGATTCAGATGGTTCAAAATCATCCTTAGTGTTCGCTGAAGGAGTGAAAGTAGCAGTTTTCCAGCAAATGTTGAAGAGAGATGTATTACCCTAGTTGTCAGCCACATATGGAAGTTGCTACATCTTCCTTTAAGATGGCGCTCTCACACATATAGCCAATTTGACACCGACCTGGTGCAAGAGACATTACCATGGATCTTTTTGACAAGTCAATTTGTCTTCTATCAAACCCTGACATTACTCCTATAGACTTTGTCATGTGGGCCATATTGGAAATGTTTCAAATATACCATACACAAGTGTGTCAGGCCTGAAAAAAATCTGATGTTATGGTAGAATTTGATTGAAGAGGATGATGAACAATATGATGAAAACAAATGGTGGCCATTTTGAATTGTAAAATATTGTCAGTAAATATAACAATGTAACTGTAACTTTCATTAAACAAAAACCTAAAACTTTTGGGTAATGGGTAACTAAATATGCCACAGCCAGTAGGTGTTATAAAAATGATTAATATTAATAGTATAAAGAAACCTTGTAATGTTCTTTTCTGTTTTGGTGAGAAGTCTGATCAACCCCTTCCCTACCCCCAAAAATTTAGAGTTTAGTGTTTGAATTTGTGTTAGAATGCTTGATAAATTTGTTGCACATAGAAATTATTTTCTCTCAGTAATCTTGATAAATATGTGAACAAAGGAAAAGCAAACAAACTATTGAACATTTTTATCTATTTTCAGGTTGTGCAACACCATTGCCGGTAACCATAGCTACAGTCAGTGGTAGTAGCAGTGTTGGAAGTAATGGGCATACCTGTGAAGCAAATTCTGATAATATAGAGGTGCCTGATCGTTGGTCTCCTGTTTCTTCTCCTCCTCTTCCTGCTTCACCGGGGGCTTCTGCCAAATGTCGTTTTTCAAACAGTGCTTTACCATTGACGACGACTGTAGTCGCTTCACAAGAATCTGGTCCCCACTACACAAGCTCGTTTCCTCTGTCACTTCCACCCGAGCCAACTGACATTGGTGATGAGCAACCGCCATTGGCTTTGACCGTAGAAGATAATGGCAGTCAGTGCCAGACACCAGAATTGGTGAGCCCATCTCATTTCACCACTTCCCTGCCCAGTGACTCTCTGCCTGGTTTTGAAGCTCAAAAACCAGACAGCACTGAGACCCCATCGGAGTTTTTATGGAGTAAAAGTATCAATGACTTTGAATTAAAGAAGCCAATTGTGGAACCAATGAGCTGGAATCCGTTTGAACCCGATTTCTTAGAGCGGACACTGGAAACTGCTTATGTGGCCCCAACTAAAGTGGCTGAGGAGGAACGGCCAGTGACACCACCATGCATAATCCCAACTCCACCACCAGTGCAACCAGTTGTGACAGCCCCTGAGATGGTCCGGGGCAGTTATGCAGCCAGAGTTGCAGAGAAAGCAGGCGAGAATCAGAACGCAACTTCACATCGTAATACCTCCATGTTTGACTATCGTTGTGAAAAGCTAAGTACAGTGAGGACTGTGTTCTCAAGCCGAGATAATGGTAATGCTAAAATTAGGTTCGTTGCTAAGCGTCTTGTACCAGAACCAAGTTCGGGCAATTCACAGAAACGGAAAGGGCGGAAGAATGGGGCCTTTTCTAATTCTTCTTCTTCAAATTCTTCATGTACGTCATCACCTTCGTCAAAAATATGGAACCAGCCCCGTCAAGGAGCAGGTGCCAACACTTCTAACATTCAAGGCACGAGTGCCGATTTATCTCTTGACCAGATTGGCAAAATGCTGCAGAATTCAACTCCTTCAGAAAAAGATACTTGGACTTCAGAATATAAAGCAGCAGCACCAGTGGCTCCAATCGTCACAGACAATAACCACAACATTGACCCATCCTTAGAAACTGGAGATGGTCGCAATGTGTGGTCTAGCCGTAATAGAACTCATATGGAGATGGGGCAAACTTTGAGTGGTGCTGCTGCTGCCCCTGCTCCAGCTCCAATAGTCACAACTTGTCGACAAGAGGCACCAACGATCCACTGTACCATCTGTGGATTAGAAGACCATGAGACTCACCAGTGTCCAGACCATTCCAAATCTTTTTTTATTTAATTCCCTTTCTCCCCCACCCAGTCAGACCAAGTGTAAAAAGGATATGAATTTTTTTTTTTCCTCACTATGTAAAAAAAAAAAAGAAGTGTTTCTTAATGTTATTTTTACAAATTTTCTGAAATGTTTGGGTGGAACTATACAATGAAGTTTTGGCAACAATTGGGCTTTTTTTTTTTTTTTTTTTTTTTTTTTTTTTTTTAAGCAGATCAAAGTGCATTGACAGAATTAGGCAGAAATCACTTTTTCAGTACTGTATTGTAAGCACTATTTTCAGCTGTTATACAGGGTAGGTGGAAAAAAAAACAACTCCCTATTTCAAATTGTTAATAACTTTGTTAACTATTGATACATTTTATTTAGAAGCATATATTGGTAGCAGTATGATAAAGTGCAGTGTAAAAATTCTACAAAGTCTCCAGCATTCTCAGCTAGTGTTTTTAATCATCTGGTTATATCCTTAAATGACTTCATCATTTCCTGTACCTTTTGTACATTTTTTTCTGATCTGATGTTGAAGGAAGTCTACTTTTGTGGTTATCGACCACAGATTTCGTATGCCTCAGAATGACAATTTCTGGTTGTTTTCAGATCAACTGAAACACAAGGTTCATGAACACTATGCCACTATCTCTTCACTGGTACCACTTCATAATGAGATGTTAGTTGAGTGTCAGGCCTTGTGCCAATCTGGGCTACACCTGTCACTCTGAATTAAAAAACAGAAATTAGAAATTAAATGCTACCACTTTAGGGATCACAAAATATTTTGTTTCGTGCAAATGGGGTGATATTAACAAAAGTAATGAGTAATTTTCAAAAGTTCATCTGCCCTCACCCTGTACTGTAAAAATTTAGCGTATGGCAAATCATTAATGGACTTATTCATACAACTTTTAGAAAAATGTTCTTTAAATTTTTGATTATCATGCAAAGAGATTTTGACTAACATGAGATTTCTAATATTTTTAGATCTAATCACTTCTTTAATTTTAACATTGAAAAGCCTAACAATGTCTTCAAAAATGAATTTTTTTTTTTAAAAAAGAGTTTTCAAAATATGGTAATATTCAAGCATTGCTCCCAACCTTTTATTGGTAAAATTTCGTTTTAATTCCTGTTGCTGTTCCCCTTCAAACTTATCCAAAATAGCATTATTTCCGTGCAAATGTATATGCTGAACTGAAATCAAGTGCCAGTTAGTGAAGAAACTAACATTTTTTTATCAAAATGCCCATAAAAAAACGAACTATATCTTGTACTTTTTCTCCTGTAACTCTCATGAAGTCATGTAATTAACTGCAGAATGACGGACTGTGCAAGGGAACGAAATTGGAGGCTGTTTACATCCGCCTGTTTACCTCCGGTTAGGGAAGTAATGCGCTTGTTGTTTTTGGTACACAATTTCAGCAGAAACTTGCGTGTTTTTTGGAAAAAAGCGCATTACTTCCCTAACCGGAAGTAAACAGGCGGATGTAAATGGGTCAGATTTCATTACCTTGCGCAGTCCGCCATTCTGCAGTCAATTACATGACTTCATGAGAGTTACGGGAGAGAAAACGTGCTAGATATAGTTTGTTTTCTTAATGGACATCCAAAGCAAAAAGGGAAAGTTCCTTCACTAACTAACACTTGATTTGAGTTCGGCATATACATTTGCACAGAGATAATGCTATTTTGGATAAGTTTGAAGGGGAAAGCAACAGGGAATTAAAACGAAATTTTACCCTTTTATTCCTCCATTGCTTGCATCATCTTGGGGAATCCATTTCCTACTGGCTGTTGATGGCCTAAGATTAAATTTGCTGGATACTCTCGCTTGTTTAAAAACATACTGCCATGCTCTTGGACAATCCACATTTCATATCCGATTCAACGCCTTCTCTCCCTTTCCAGCAGGTTTGATGCATATTCGTGTTTATCACTTCTTGATGCTTGGCATTTTGAGTTCGTTTTTTTCCTTCTTCTCCATGAAGCCATCCCTGACCATAATATGAAAATGTCTCTATGTTCTTCCAGCTTGCTCCAGTAAAAAAAAAAAAAAAAAGATCGAAATGATTAGAATGTAAATCTTGAAGCAAAAAATCAGACTGACAATTTGAGTTACAAAGCCTCGTCTAGACAGCTGCCATAAGTTCTTTATAATTTGGTAAACTCTTAAAATCAAACACATTGTATATTTAGGGGTTGTATCACATAGGAATTTTGGCATTTGATCACATTTATGTGGGAAGGTCAGGGCATTTTCTGATTTTTTTTTTTTTTTTTTTTTTTTTTTTACTGAGGTGCCTACTGTGTTATTTTTTTATTTTGTTCTGTTTATGTATTTTTTTCAAAATCTCATGTAAAAGAAATGAAATCATTTTTTGTATCTTTACTTACTTCAGGCAAATATCACCATTAACGAACAGGCCTCTGTGATTTTAAGATGGGTTGTTATCTTTCCAAGAATTCATTCTTCAGGTGTGTGGCAGAAATACCTCTCACATAATGGTAAGATTAGCTAGATGAAAACATCATTGTCACTAATGTTTCACCATTATGTGGGTGGTATTTCTGCCATACTTTGTATAAGGTTCTTGTAAAGCAAATTAGAAAATAGTAGCAAAAGTGATCAGACCAACACTTTCACAACAACATGTGTAACACAGGCAATTCCATACCTTATATACGGTTTTCTTCTCTGAGCCTTTCTTTGATAAGTATATTAGCTACGTTTTTGGACTCCACTTTCCATACAGATTGTGAGCCTTAAAGACCATAGAATAACTAAAATGTTGGGATAACGGGGGGAAAAAAAAAAAAAAAAAAAAAAAAGAACAAGTTGAGCAATCTGAACAGCTTGAAAAATTAATTCACAAATTTTCTATTTGTGAGGATGCAAATAACTCTTTAGCAAGGATCAATTCTGATCTCACAGGTTTAAATTTTTTCTATTCCTTTTTTAAGGATTAAATTGACAGCCTCTTTTTCAATTTTATACTCTGGGATACTAATCTGCTCACTCTTAACAATGTTGTTCTTGATGGCAAGTTTGATAATGTTTACAGTGGACTACAAGACATTGGTTTTGACAATTTTACCTGGATAGCATAAGTTTAGACTAGCAAGGTGCAATAACTTCTGAAAGTAAATATTTTTTTTGTTCAAAGTTAGTGAACATTGAAAAAGATGGTCACATTAGAAATACAGTTCGTATTTTTTCTAACTGCGTTGCCCTAACAAACTCATCATTACAAAAGTTTTTGTTATTATTTTTTTTTTTCCTGTGTTCGGTGCAATGAAACTGTTAAAGATGAAGCAACTATTTGCAAAGGAGGAAAAATATTGTGTGCAGTAATGTTATTCAGTATGAGAATGCTTACGGCATATTTTATTTTTGACTTGTTGAGGTAATGGTCTTTTTCTTGCCCACTTGAAGATTGCAAAAGCTAAGAAATCTTTTTTTGTGATCAGAAAACTGGGTGTGGGGATGAGCAGCCTTAACAATTTTTGATTGTCTTTAAAAAAAAAAAAAAAAAAAGACCAGAAATTTTTAGAAAGAAAAAAAGAAAAAACTTTTTTCAATTTTTTTTTCTTTTTTTTCTTTTTTTATCTCTTATTATTATACAAGTCCATTCTTAATCTCACCTACTGTTGTTAATTGGTCAAATGGTATTCATATAGAAGTTTTGAATGGGTGGATTGGATAGAGACCTCAGTAAATTAAAAACGGCTTTCTCTTTCTTGCCCTGTTTAATAAGCCACTTAAAGACCTTGGGTAAGATTTTGGTTTTCTCAACTTGAGAATGTGTATACGCTTGTGGTTGTGTGATTGACTGAATGAGCAAATGACTATAAAGAAAGAGAGCAAAAGTCTGTGGGGTGGGTGAGGGTTAAATATTTCCTCCCCACCTCCCCCGCTCCCTATTCTCATTTTGTATCAACAGATGTGTGTGGTTGTGTCAGGTAATCACTGTGAGTATATGGATGAATGGTGGTTACTTCTAAAATCTCCACTCACCTGTATTTCTTAACACTTGAAACCTATCTACACAATTTATTGTTTCAAATATGAGGAGTGAGGAAGAAAAAGAATGAATAACCAACTGTAGATTTTTTTTTATATTATTTTTTTTTTACCTGATTCCCCGCAAATATTGTGTGGGTTTCACTCCACCCCCCTCTCTCTCAGCATAATGTTCCATATATGCAGACAAATAAAACAATGCTGAATGAATCAAATACTTGTTCGTCTTTTTTTTTTCTTAAACACACAATCTGGCATTGAGCAAAAGATATGAATCCTTTCCTTTTAAATCTTATTTAATTTTATTTCTTTGTCCATTGAGAAATTCTACAGTTTCATTAGATTACACTCTGAACCATGCTAATAGCTTGGTAGTTAAATTTAGGATTTTAGATTTCTCTGAATTGATTATGATAAAAAATTTTCCCAGCTAGTTTGCACAATATGGCAACACCATTGTTAGGTTTTCATTATTCTGTGTAACATTCTTTATTTTTTTCAGATTTGATCATTTTGGGGTAAACTACATGAATAGCTTTTAAATGAAAATAACCCATCTAGACACTTTTGGGAAAAACCGAAGAATAATGATACCTAGTAAGCATAACTTGAGTATTTGTTTAACAGAAAACCATAATAATCCTTTCCACTATAATAAAGACTGTTATATATATATATATATATATATATATATATATATATATATATATATATATATATATATAAAATGTGTGTGTGCATACAATCCTGTTTTGCTGTATCACAGCTCATCAGTATGGCTAGACATCTGATTGCTTCCAGCCAGGATTGAACCCTGGCAGATTTGACATCAGTTGGAGATTCTGCCTCTAAGCTGTTGGCGAATGGCAGCGGAAGCCAGATTTTAGCATGTTATATACACAATGTAAACAAATACCAGTAGCCATTGTATATAATCTTCCTCCTGTCACATTCATGGAGAGAGACAGACAGACAGACAGACAATATCAAGGCAGCGTTGGCTCAGTTCATTCTCTTTACTATCAGTTATGAAAACTTTTGTGTTTTCTCTTTGACAGTGCCTTTTTTGCAATAATTATGTCAAGTAGTGAGGAAAAAAATGTTATATATATATATATATATATATATATATATAGTCATCCACAGATAGATCTGTTTTGCTGTATCACAGCTCATTAGTATGGTTAGACTCCAATTGCTTTTAACCCAGGATTGAAACCCAACCGAATTGGCGTCAGTCGGCGATTCTACCTCTGGTCTATGGACGTTCGGTAGAAGAAGGCAGAGGTTTTAGCATGTATATTGTCATTATACCTGCCCAATATCCAGAGTGCTCTAATCCATTACTGAATGAGAGATGCGTACATGCCAGAGTAGCTACTGTTTTTCAAAGTCTACCATTCTTCCAGAGTTCTCAATCAGGGTGTTAGAGCATAAAAATATATATATATATATATATATATATATATATATATATATATATATCCCTCCTGTCACGTTCAGGTGAGGTTTGATTATATTTTTTATGTCTTAATCTAAGATACTCAATAGTAGGTACATCATTAATATATAGGCTGCCATCATTTTAAATATTTTGCCGTCTTTTTTTTTTTTACAGCTCAGGCACTTGTATTATAAGATTTATTGACATAATGAATCATTTGACCACACAAAAAGGTAAAAGGTAGTCTCAGGCAAGTGTTTGGCGCCTTGTAACCAAACTGACTCAAATCCTGGTTGAGTGGGTCTGTTGACCTTGGTTGGTGACTCACATAGTGTCGATCACGAATAAATAGCGTTTGGACGCTAGTGGAGATGACAACTCTGCGGATTTAGAGGAGTAAACCTCGATAAACTATCCTGCTATTTCCTTGGGTAGCAGTAGTTCATGTGGTGCCCAATGTGGTTGTGCGGATGACCATCTACTTGACAACGGACAAGCACATCGCTCCAGTTAGCAGCGAACTATGGCAAGATGGTGACTCAACAAATACCCGTCTCCTTTGGAGGGGTTGGCGTTAGGAAGGGCATCCAGCTGTGAAAATTTGCTCCAATTTCACATGTCATGTCAAATCCAGATATGGTTAGTAATAACGAGGCCGGAACAAATAGTGAAGGTGTCATTCGTGGTTGGGTGGGTTACTCTGTTGTGGGTCCCATCAGACCGTAAATGAACATCAGACCTGGATGGCATGGCAGAACTTCCAACCCTCGGACATGGGGAGAAAAAGGGAAGTAAAACCGGATAGAAGAGTAGAAGACAAGTATCATTTCGATATATAACTTCAAAAGCCCCATTAATCATGGAATCTATCAGTTGTTTTGTAGTAGCAGATTGGACATAAATTGATATCCTTTGGCATAAACATTTTTTTAATGATGGACCAGAGGGGCTAGTGGTCACACCCTCAGTCTTTCACCTTGTATACTTTAAGAGCCTAGGAATGTTTGAGCCTGGGAGGGAACATCATCATTCATGAATACTAGAGTCCTTAGAAGTGACAGCAGTATGTCATTTATCTAGGAATGCAATACCTCCTTCAAGAGATTACAGTCACAGGAGCTGCAGTCACTTTAACCCTTTTAGGCATCCTGACTGGACCAACAAGTCTGTCCTCAACTAGACCAGCCCACAATATGGCTCTTCCATCCTGTTGTTGATGTCATAAATGTTGGTGACTCTGATCTCCAAAATAGACTTAACCATTTGGCCAGCCATCTGGTCCATCATGGTCTTGTCAGTGAACAGAGCATAGCTCATGTCTAATGTCATGTACTTCTGAATCCATTGAAGCCTCAAATTCCTGTGATGGGGCAATAAAAGAGGTGGTTCCAGAAGAGCTTGTATGGATTGGTTTCATCAGATCAAAAACAAAAAGAAGTATGTGTGTATACTTAAACAATAAATCCTTAGTACTATATACCAGCCTAGCAAAAATAGTACTAACAACTTATTACTAAATAACAGTACTCAGCTTCTTCTCTCGCACTTCCCGCCTGTGGAACTCGCTCCCATATTCTTGCTTTCCTGACGGCTACAACCTCCAGAAATTTAAATGCAATGTCAATACTCATCTATTAACCACTGGACTCTAACTCTCTCCCCACCCCCGTATATCCTTCCCTTTCTCTCCACCTATGTATCTGTCATCACACCTGCATTCTCAGCTTTCTATTGCACCTTTCTAATTAGTTTTTACTCCTCACTCTTTTCTAATTAATCTTTTTACAGTTATGTAGCCCCCTGCTCATCAGTGGCATTTCTGCCTTGCTTGGGGTGAAATGATTAAAAGAAAAATATATCCAATTTTATAAACACGCACACATTTAGGTAGCAACCATTTTCTTTTTTTTTTTTTAAACATCTTTTGTTTAATATGACGGATAAGGAAAATCTTTTCCCTTTTTTCTTAGTTTTTTCAGTATTCTTAGATTTCTTAGTCTTTTTCAACTAATATATATATATATTATAAATTATATTTTAGAACATGTACATAATTGTTTTTATATATATCCACTACAAAGGTACATTTGTTTCAACATTGAAATTTCAATGTCTCATCAGGTGGTATGTATAGGAATGGACCTATACATACTGCCTGATGAGACATTGAAGTTTCAATGTCGAAACCAATGTACCTTCGTAGTGGATATATATAAAAACAATTATGTACATGTTCTAAAATATAATTTATAATAAATATTCACAGCTCTATGTATTATATATCAAGCACTGTTTTAAATTAATGTTTTGGATGTTGTAAAAATTCTTTCTTCGTTCTGTATTCACTTGGAGATATATATATATATATATATATATATATATATATATGTATATATATAAAACAAAAAACTCATAAATACTAATATTTCTCCGACAGACTCTAACAAAAGAATTAAGTTTATTATATATTACACTAAATCCACTACATCTAATTCATTCGTCCGCAACGTCTCTTCCCCCACCGTTAGTGATTTGCAAAAACCCAATGTAGTATATAAATTCATATGTCCATTTAGAGAATGTATCTCTAACAACCTTAATAATATCTACATTGGCCACACTACAAATTCGCACTCACGGCATCTGACATTGCACTTAAATGAAAATTCAAATATATTCCGTTATTTAAAACAACACGGTTATCAACGCACACTTCTGAGAAAAACGCTTGTTGATAACACATACATACTTAAACAAGAAAATAATAAACAGAAACTAAAAATCCTCGAAGCAATCTACATTAAACAATTTAAACCTGGTTTGAATACAATCAATTTTTATATTTCCAATAGCATACTCAAATGCCTGTAATCAGACCAGGGACCACAACGCCACTATTTTGTCACTATCTTCAGCCATCCGCCACGGTAGGGATGGACTTATATTTTCAATTCAGTTCTCTTTATTGTTAATAACTTAAATGTTCTATGTTTACTGTGTGTTAATATTTACTCTTTGATAATAGCTTATGTGAGCCGAAAGCTTAGACCCGATAAAAAAAAATCAACAATTACTGTGATTTTTTGTTGTCTTTCAACGACATTGACATCAAGTATATCAGACGGTATGAATGGATCCTACACAAAATTAATAGACAAAACGTGTCTATATTATTCAATGAAACCTGCATTAATATATATATATATATATATATATATATATATATATATATATATATATGACAGAGAGAGAAGAAGGAAGAGAGACAAACAAAGATTTTAATTTTTGCAAATAAAGCACATCACAGTCAAAACATGAGAAAAAATAACATTGAAAGCATATTGCACTTGAAAATGGCCAGTGAACTGGCTGAAAGTGCTTGGAAATATAATTACAGAACATTTTTACATTCCTTATCTCAAGCAAAAAGGAAACCGGTAAAAATTTAGGAAGAATTAAATTAAAAATTATTAAAATCTTCTTTGTTGTTTTAAACATAACATGCTGAAAAGTGAGATTGCTGTTTATATATATATATATATATATATATATATATATATATATACACACACACACACACAGAGGGTGCGATGGGTAAATTGTCACTATATTATGTTTTCAGTTTTACACATTCACCTTGTTTTTCATTTTGTTAACTGCACTGTGAGTAAAAGAGCACCATGATGCAATTAATTCTGCCAGAAATTTGGAAATGACATGCTCTGCTGTACTGTACTGTACTGCACTGCACTGTACTGTACATACTGTATTTGCTTGGCATTGGTGCTAGAAGGTCCAATACAAACATTTCAGAGTGTTTAGGTGTTAGAAGACAAGGTAGAGGGCTCGGAAAGTGTTGAATAAGTCTAATGATGATTACAGAGGTATGACTGCTTGGAAAACTCACTCTAAGAACTGAATTTGTTGGTGAGGGTCTCAAACTCAACACAGGTCTACATCGAGTGCCTTGGGGAGGTAGTGCTGCCCTGGGCCAAGAGTGTGGCTGCATGAAGACTGTCTAGCAAAAGGACTCTCCACCATGCCATACAAGCAGGAGAACTCAGTCATGGCTGTCACACAATTTCTGCAACCACATCACCACTTGCATTTGGCCAACTAACTCCCCAGACTTTAATCTCCATTATTGTTGTGTGTGGGGCACCAGCAAAACTTCTTGTAACACCAAAAATGAACTGAAGGTAATGCTTATGGCAGCATTCACCAACAAAGAGTCTATTCAAAAGAGTTGCAGGAGATTCTGAAGTCAGCTGGAGGCTGTGGTTGAAGCCAATGGCAATTTTATTGAACAAATCTACTCTTTAGTATTTCAAGATACTTTTGTGCAATTTTGGTAAATATATCTGTTAAACTGAGATATCAGTGTTATTTTCATTTAACTGCAATTTAGACGACAATTTATCCATCGCACTCTATATAACAGACCAAAGGTAAACAATTGATACGTTTTGATCTCTGACGGACGGACAGACAGACTTTATCAAAGCCAATTTAAGGATTTTATTTTGCAACAAGTAATTGTAAACAAAAGTAAAAAAAAAAAAGATGTTAGTTTTTCGTGAGACATGACTGACTGGGCAGAAGATTATCCCGCAGTAGGTTGCCATTGCTTTCTGTGATAGACTGGTTGCCAGCCAAGGCTATAGAACCCAATCTGTCCTGTTAGTTAACCCATAACTGGAGGGAAGAGACGGATTAATACCTTTCCCAAGGGTACTTGTGTGTAAGTGAATGCAAGGAATTCAACTGGAATTCGAACTCAGGTCCCCGAGTTCTCATTCCGAGTCGATATCCATTGTACCACAATGCACATCCTTGGCTAAGATAAGTTTTCCTTTTAACTTTATTCATATTGTCTTTTTAAAGATATATTTTTAATTATATTTTAAGTTTTACACAAGCATACTATTATTTTAGAGATGTTTTTCATTTAACTGAGCAGTGATGTTTCAGTCATACCCGCTTCAAAGTTGCATAAAGGCATTGTCATACATTAATGTTGCACACACACACACACACACATACACACACACAAACACAGAGGATGCGATGGGTAAATTGTCATCATGTTATGTTTTCAATTTTACACATTTGTGTTGTTTTTCATTTTGTCAACTGCACTGTATAGTAGGATCTTCACCCTTCAGGGGTCCTGGTTATTTTGCTGAAGCATGAACACCTGAACATACATGATGAAAAAATGCCTCAAACCTAAAAAAAAAATGACAGTTTTCTTTTTTTTTTTTTTTTTTTTAATCATTTCACCCCGAGCAAGGCAGAAACGCCACTGATGTGCAGGGGGCTGCATAAATGTAAAATGATTAATTAGAAAAGAGTGAGGAGTACAAACTAGTTAGAAAGGAACAATAGAAAGTAGAAAGCAGAGAAAGCAGGTGCGATGACAGATACATAGGTGGAGAGAAAGGGAAGGTTATACGGGGGTGGGGAGAGAGCTAGAGTCCAGTGGTTAGTAGATGAGTATTGACTTTGCATTTAAATTTATCAAAATCTTTCTCATTAATAGGAAATTAAATTAAATAATGTCTTAGTTTTTAAAAAAAAAAAAATTATATATATATATATATAATTTTTTTTTTTTTTTTTTTTTTTTTTTTTTGCATCAGCAGGTGACCATAAATTAATCAGGGAAATGTGAAATGTATGTGAAAAACACTTCAATTTTGAAATTTTTTTGCAAAAATCAAATTGTCAAATTTTAATGAAACTTTCCAGGACTTATTCACAAGTAATTTACATTATTTTAAGAAACGTTTCTTTTTAGAAAATCTTTCAAAAATATTTTTTATGTTACCTCCCCTCTTCACATTTTAGAAAATTTCAAGAAATTAATTTCTGTAAAATAGGAGCTTTCAATTACTAAAAATCTATCCTGAATTGTAAAATAATGCAATAAAACTAAGACATTATTTAATTAAAATAACTTTTCCTTGCTTTTATGAATAAAATTTATTTAAGAAAAAAAATTTTTTTTGATGAATAATGAATTTTTACAAGGATCGTTTTCATTTTTAAAATTTTTTAATGAGAATTTATAAAGTTTTAAAGCTTTTAAAATTTTTTATTAATTTGTAATTGTTAGGTAACATTGTTATTAAGTTAAAATTATTATTTTTACTAATCATAGATAAAAAAGCTTACTACAATTCAGTGGTTTGCATTATTTAAAAAGAATTTTAATTTTTTGTTTTGTTTTTTGTTTTTTGTTTGAATCTTGCTGGAGAATGCATTTTTTTCTTTAATAATATTTTTCGAATATTCAGGTCTGTAAATGAAAATAAATATAATAATTAAATTAATAAACAAATGGAGTGTCTACTCAAATATCTTTAAGGTGTGGTTAATCCTTTCACTTTTGCCTTCCTGAATGGATTTAAATCAGTCATTATTGGCCTCTTAAAAAAAAAAGTATATTGCAGATTCTTCATAAATCTCTTTAAATGAAAACTGTACTGCTAACCTTTTCTGGAAATTCTGAACAAAAATTTTAAATTTTAAAATTTCAAGACTAAATTTTCCTTATTAAAATTTGAATTACATCCCAGAGTTTTTTTTTGTTTTTTTTTACAAGTAAGAAGGGTTGAGAAACACTGGTTTAGATACATATATGTACGAACATGTAGAAACACACACACATGTGGGGTCACAGCCACATCACTGAAGTTAAGCTATGTCAAGCCTATAGTATTTACAGGCCTTAAGGACACATGCCCCAATGGATATAGACATTGGTTAGTTCCTGACTTAACTCTTACAGTGAATTCAATATCAGGCTACAGCAGTGATGAACAAGTCTCATGACTTCCAATCGAGGCTTTATGCAAGAAATGGAGTTCATATACCCCAGTGATTGTAATAAAGGGTTTGGTTCAAACTTCCTAGCACCTGAAAAAGGCCGGAGCGTACAATGGCCGAAACAAATGGCAACAAAGATGAGGACAATAGTCCGAATACTGTAAATGTCAAGCCTAGTCAGTACCTAGATGGGTAACTGCTTCAGAATACTAGGTGCTGTTATCTTGGATGTGTAGCCATAGGGAGCTGGTTAATTTTATTTGATTTGGCCTTGTGTCATACTTAACCGAACTCCCTACAGCTTACAAGTTTTATCCAGAATTATCATCAAAAGGTTTTCGTTAGAAGGTTGGTTGTCGGTTGGAATGTGTGGAATAATAGTGTAAGAATAAAATATACATTTTGCATTTAAAATAGAAATTTATTAAAAGAAATGAATAACAAGATTTTTTTAGGAATTAATGTTCAATTAGAAAGTTTAGGGTATCAAGAGTTGAAGAAATTGTGCGTAGTAGTAATGTAGGTATTTAAAATGTTCGCAGAAGTTTATGGTTCATGGCTGTGTAGTAGCAGAATGTAAAGTCTTTGTTCCTTCCTCTTTTTGGTAGATGTCGACAGGTTGAGAGAGAGAGCAAAACAAATAAAGAAGTTGTACTTAATATGTCCATTTGTTCTCTCTGGTGGCATGGAGTGAAAAAGAAGAAAAGAAAATTGAAAGAAGAGGTCGAATGAAACTGTGACGTGCCCTGCGTCCAGGTCGGTTTCTTGAATTTTCTTTCATTACATAGCCATGAGGTCTTCAGCTAACCACCCCCATGTCAGACTGCCTTTTGACAGGTTAGCGTTGTGGTTTAAATAGTGAAACTTTTCATGATGCCGGCTCCAGTGAGCCTTTTCGCCTCTATGTGTGAAAATACATCATATATGAATTTACTGTTTTTAATCCAATCAGGATTCAGGATTTGCGTTTCGCACTGACTTGTGAATAGTCATTTGAATCCACTTTTGCAGGTGTACAATTTTACTTTAGGTTTTTCCAAAATGTTTTTAATTTTTAATTTCTTATCCCTACAGTTGTTTAAAGAATAATGACTCTGAATTGTTAATTGGAGAGCTAAGTTCCAGTTGGGTTTATTCATTTAGGCACAAATACTCTTGGGGAAAGATATGAATCCACTTCTATCCCAGCTATGGGTTAATTAGTAAAGCTTATATCACTAAACCATTAAAAGATTTAGATTTCAGTGTTAAATAACCCATAGAGGTTTACATACCTCTAAACAAAAACAGCCAACCACATACGTGTGCTTTAATTTACAATTTCAGAAAACAGAACAAAAAAATTGGTTTATCATTAAAATGTAGTGAGAGATTTGAAAGGTTAAATTTTTCAAATTTATGGGTGAATAGAAAATACAAAGAATATTTGATCCTGTCCGAATTAAAGATGAAGGAAAAAAAAATATGCTAGTAAAAAATTATTGAATGGAAAAAAAAATACTGATAATTATTTTAATAATTTTGATAAATGGCAAAGAAAAAAAAAACATTAACATTTCATGAGTTAAAAATAAAATCATGCAGGTTCCAAAACCTTATGATTAAGAACATGAGTGAATGATGAACATTAGCAAGCAGTCTTACCTAAACAGCAACCCAAGAGCACAACAAAAATTCTATTTATTCTCACAAGTACGCAGGTAACAAACAAACAAACACACGCACACGCTAGTATCCACCGTGTTGTCTTTGTGATTAAACAAGTTCAGCATCAGCAATCATTGCTATAAAACATCTCTTCTCCATGCCTGGTTATTGTTACTCTTCTTATTTGCTACTATTGTTCATAACAGGTTAGTAATAAAATCACCTTTACATCTTTCAGATTCTTAGGGGGCTAGGCTAACAGTCGCTCAAATTGCAATTCGGTTAGATAAGCATTCGTCTGCTAGAGAACATTTTAAAATTTTCGCCACGTTTTCATTGTTGCTGGTTATTTCACAATGTTAGAGTCTACCTTTGACAATGAATAAAACACAATATCACTGATTGTATTTTTGGGTTATATACCGATTAATTAGTTAATATCAGAGATTTGGTTGTGATTAAAAAAAAAAAAAGAATCCTAGCTTAAATTTTCTTAAAAAAAAAATTTAAAGGTGGGGGAAAAAGCGCTTTTTAATTTATTATTTTATTTTCTGTCGGTTTGAGGGTTCACTCAATCTGAGGACCCCAGCCAATACCGTCTCGGTGGTGTTGCCCAAGCCCGTTGCGTTTAAAAATGACTTGTTACCATTTCATTAAGCAGCCTAGAGAAAACTTTTTCTGGAAGACATAAAGTCCGATTCCAAATTGTAATCTCTAATGTTTTTGTTATCTTTTATTTTTGGGATTTTAAAAAGTGTCGTACAGAAGACCTTTTTTTAGTTTTCAACTTTCATTTACTCTTCGTTTCAAATCAGATCAACAAAGAAAGCTTAAATAATTTATACTTGTAAAATCTGTTATACCTAAAAAGAAACTTATGCGCTTTCCTTTATCTCTAAATAATTCGTCTAAAAACAGATACATGGTGAAAATAAAATCTTTGCTATTTCAGATTAAGAAGGAAGATCAAAGGATTTTTTTTTTATCTGAAAATGACTTTTTTGTTCTTTAACCCAAAAAGTTTGGTTAAAAAAAAAATCTGTTTCTTAAGTTTTGTTTTTTGTTTGTGTGTTTTTCAGAAAAAACGGGACATTGAATTTTTGTACGAGATATTTGGGCGTTTTTTTTTCCGATAGAAAAAACAAACTGATTTTAGTTTTTACTTTTTCTTAAAAAAAATAAGGTAATTGTTGGATTTTACTTTCATAGCGTTTTTTTTTTGTTTTGTTTTCGTAGATATATTGTTTATAAGCGTTTGCCTTTAAGGTTGTTTCGTCTGTTACCAATTATTTTCTTCAGGAAATTCTGAGCAAACTTGGAGATGCAGTACGACGAAGAAGTGGTCAGTGGCGATTATTGAAACAAACTCTGTGTTTAAAATTAATAGAAAAAAATCTCTAGATATTAATGAGTCTCTTCTTCCTCACACTGGAAATCTTGGGTCTAGATAATGAGTCTCTTCTTCCTCACACTGGAAATCTTGGGGAAAAAACGGAATTTATTATTTGATGATGAAGACAGCCATCTTCATTCTTTCTCTCGAGCTATCTTTCTTTTTCCTTTTACGAGTTGACAATCTTTTTTTTTTATTATTGTCATAAAAGCTTTAAACACAACTAACAGCTGAACTTTTAACTTAAAACTTTTAAGTTCAAAGTTCAGCTGTTAGTTGTGTTTTTCTTCGTTAGCTTGATTTTTTATTTGGTTATTTAAGGGTTTAGAGAAATGGGTTGGTCACCGACCAAGTTTTTGAAAGAACTTTATTTTTTAAATGAGCCACGTGTTGCTACTCAAATAAAGGTAAAAAAAAAAAAATTATCAATTGAATTTCACAAAGTTTATATAACTTAAAGAAGTAACAGATTGTCAACAAGGCTTCTCATTTTTGGTGCTCATTTTGGTTACATTCGAATTGTAAAGCTTCACAAACAATAAAATTTACAATTTAACAAAACAATATTTTGAAAATATCAAACATCATAAAAATATTCTTGTTAAATTCATAGTTGCAAGCAGGAATTTCAAGAACTGATTCTTCGATTAAATATTATTCAACAGAGATATCGCTAAGCGCTTTTTTCACCGCCAATCTGAAACAGGCTAATAAAAAATAAAAAGGAAACGTTCGCCGGACATATAGAAGTTTTTTGTTTGTAAAAAATCAACAGTAACTAATTTTTCCAACGTAACATTTTTAATTTAATTACGTAAAGATTCATTTTATTTTTATCAGAATTTAAAAAATGAACCTCGGATTTTTAAATGAACTATGAATCACAAAAACAACAATATTGGGTTTTTTTTTTTCGTCGAGTGCCTTGAATTAATTAGAAAAAAGCGCGTAAAAGTGATAGTTCGTTAAAAATTACGAATGCTTTTTAAGAACTCAAGAAAAATTATGTGTATTATTTTTGTTCTTTTTTATTTTATTTTATTTTTGTTTGAAAAATGTTTTCAAAGAAATTACGAAAATCCACCATAAATCAGCTGAGTTACCTCGCTTATATTTTCTTTCCGTCATAGACATTTTTTAGCGAATTCCTCTTAGAGATTTGGTAAATAAAATTACGCAAATTTCATAATTTTTCTAATTATAGTTTGGGAAACATTTGAATATTTTCATGAAAATTATAAATAAAAATATAACATTAAAAAGGAAATTTAACAAATAAAAATTAATTTAAAAGATGAAATTTTGCTTCTTCATTTTTGTGGCTAAAAAAATTATGAAATGTTCGGCAATGTTTAGAACAGTTATTCCCTTGACACTGCTATTTACTGCCTTGGCAATCTTTTTTTAAGATTAAAAATAGTTGAGCCAAGTATAATGTAGCATTTATAATTTAACTTTCATAAAGGTTTATTAATTAGCATTTTAGAAATAAATTTGAAAAATCTTTTGGAATAAATTCCAACAATTTATAAAATATTACAAAATTTATCACAATGTAAAGAAACCAACTACACCAATATTAATTTTGAAAAAATTTTGAATCATTGCTAACTTTTAAAAAATGCCAAAAATATCTGTCAAAATATTAAGCAATCCAATAAATAGTGTTATAAATCCTATATCATCCATCAACTAACTAAAACACACAAAGTAAAATTGCACACCTGCAAAATTGGATTCAAATGACTAAAAACATTTTGAAAAAACCCAGATCAAGGCAAATTTCACAAGTAAAATTCTGGATCCTGATTGGATAAAAAATTGAAAATTGATATATGACATCAGTCAAATTTTTTTTTTCACACCTAAAGAAGAAAATGCCCGCTAGAGACAGTCACGTGACAAATCCACTATTTAAACAACATCTTTTGACTGGTCAAAAGGAGAGTCAGAATATGAGCGGTATCTGATAGCATCTTACAATGTAAGGAAGAAACTTCAAGCTGACTCAGTCATGTCTCGCCTTTACTTCCAATTTTCTTTTCTTCGTTTTTACTCTATGCTGCCAAAGAAAACAACAACAATTGGACACTCCAACTGTTCTGTGATAAGTACAAGTTCTTTGTT
The DNA here is from genome assembly GCA_037127315.1 of Ascarosepion bandense. Classification (NCBI taxonomy): domain Eukaryota; kingdom Metazoa; phylum Mollusca; class Cephalopoda; order Sepiida; family Sepiidae; genus Ascarosepion; species Ascarosepion bandense. Next base: position 2,956,143 of record JBBBDQ010000275.1, read on the forward strand.
TTACCTTCTCTCTCACACTGTCACCAACCTACCAAAAAACGGAAAGGAACATAAGACTTTACATTTTGCTACTACCAAACCTGAACTCTAAAATTCTGTGGGACATTTTAAATACTTAGTTTTTTTTTAGCAATTTTATCTGCATGCATTTTCCAAATGAACATTTTTCTTCTCACAAATATGTTATAGTGTTCAGTTAACAAAATTTCACTTATATTTTTCTTCTTACAATTTTGTTATTCTGTTAATAAAACTTTACTTTCATGTACAAACAGAATATTTCATCCTTCCACCTTTCAACATCCAACCTTCAATCTTCTGATATTTAAATTGTGGGGACTTCGGTTGTGTTTGGCACAAGGCCAATTTACCAAGCATCATTGATACCCCTACAGTGTTTAATATCTTTGTTATCACTGTACATTGTTGTTTTTTTTATTAGAATATTTGTGACGTTTCGGCTGTTGTACACTCCAGCCTTCTTCAGGTGATACTTCTTAGAATTTCAAACTGAACACTTTATTTAGTTCATAGGTAGGGTAGATTATTCTATTTCCACGTGCCATGCCTTTGAATATTTCAGTTTCTTTTTTATCTGTTCCTTCTCATTCATAGTGTACTCATTCGCTTTCTTGTTCACTCCCTGTAACCCCAGGATAAATGCTTTGCTTGTGAAAAAATTGTTTTAATATCCTTTTATTTACATGTGTGTGTGTGTGTGTGTGTGCGTGTTTATATATATATATATTATTAAGAATAACTTTAATCCAAACGGAAAAGTAGGAAGGTAAATCCCAAAAACCTGATCCTAATTAATATTAAATTTTAATATTAAAAAATGATACAGGTGGAAAGCTCAATGAAATTAAAATTACAGAGCTAATATAAAATAAAATAAATTTTCAATATTCAAAATTATTGAATGATCATTTCAACATGAGATGTGAAATCTCTCTTAGGGATTTCATGTTGAAATAATCATTCAACAGTTTCGAACATTGAAAATTTATTTTATTGTATATATATGAACGTGTGGGTATATGTTTTTATTTTATCTGTTACTATGTTCTTCTGAAGTAGGGAGCTTGAGAAATGTTTATTAAATTGGTCTAACGCCAAACATAACTGAACTACCCAAATTTACTCCAGATCAGAAGGTTAAAAAAATAAACTGTTTCGTTTGTATAAATAAATGAAAATTAATTTATTGAACAGTATAACATCAAATTGTAGGTATGAAATTATCAACTGTGAAATGTTCTAAGAGAAAGTATAGTCAGAAGTTTAAAGAATTAAGAGTTTGTCCATTTTTTTAGCAAAATGTGAAATTTGGTTTGTACAGAAAAAGGTTAAGTTCACATTTTTGCTGAGTGTATCAACAAAGTCGTAGTAATGTCTTGTTCCTCTTTTTCTTTTTGTGTATGGCAGGTAAGTGAAGATGAAGAGGAAGAAGGAGAAATAAAGAAAACAGCAGGAGGAAGAAAGTGAGAAAAAGCGAATGTGGGTGCTACATTATGTCCTCTCTGTTCACAGTTTCCTCTGTCTTGTTCTGATCATCCGAGGTGCGGGGGCAGGTGTATAAATAGCCAACTCCAATCACTGGTCAGCTTCTAATGTAAACTCATATTTGGGTGGGAAGAAATATGATATGGGTCATTGAAAGTTCAATTTGTTGCTTTCTGGAAATCTCTCTCCTTTCATTGGTTAATAAATATTTTCACACTTGCTTGCACAATTTTGCAAACAGTGAAGAAAAGAAAGTTATTTTTATTTTGTACTTATCACTGGGTACAGTCTGGGCAGGCAATACCTCTACAATCATAGTGAAATCTGGGCAAGGAAAAATGTCTTCGTCAGAAATCAAACTAAACAATTCACGAAGAAAGAAAGAAAAACAAAGAAAACATCCAAATGAATGCAGTAAAAGTCTGTTTGTTCATTTATTAATTTTGGGAGAAAAGACTGGTTATACTCAGAAAGTCCAAACCCAATTTCCTACTTTTGTTCACGTTCTGTGCCTAATTCCCATTGGAATAGCCGAAAATTTCCGCAAAAATCATAGTTTCTGGAAACAGATGACACTGATGACGTCATCACATTGTCAACTAATAAATCAGGGCAATTTTCTCTGTGCCCGGTGTTTTTTTAGCATCAGCTACGGGCCCTGCTTATCACTCTCCCAATCACTGCACTTGACAGATGGAAAGTTAACTTTCTCTCCTCTAGCACTTATGCTATCAAGTTTATAAACCCCCAGAGAAAATATTTTTTCTGGGTCATGCAGCTTGACTTCCTGGGGTTTTTGAATGTTCTGATAAAATTGAACTATTTGTAATTTGCAATCTGATAAGACAAGTACCAAAAACTTACCTGTTGAAATAAATTACAGTTTATAACCGGGTTTCAATGATGTGTTGAGTTTTTCCTTTATATATATATTTTTTTTTCTTTAACAGTGTGTTGGTGCCATGGAATCCGTACAGCAGGGAACTACCTGTATAGGGAAAGTTACCAGTATATGGAAATTCTGTTTCCTGAGAAAATTGCATACATCTACATGATGAAATCTGCAAAGGACTTTGGAACCTCATTTGTAAGTTTCCTTTGGACCTTTGTGTCTGCAAAAAAAGTAAATTGTCAAAAGGACAGTTTTTTCTTTTATACTGCTATTATTTTAATTCCTTGTTTATTGTTTTAAAAAAAGTGATGATTAAAATTCAAATAAAACCTAAACAGATGATAAAAGTGAAGTTAGAGTTTTTTTTTATTTCTTGAAAATTTACAGCAAAAATATTAAAAACTATTAAATTGTTTATTTACAAGAATAATTTTATATTTACAACATTCTAAAAACTAATACAATGCAATATTTATCATTTATTAGTTCATAAAGAAATAAATATGAAAACAATTTTTTATCTATAAATTTATAAATAAACATTTACTAAATTATTAAAATATGTGAAGCAACTATAAGGAAATCCTTCTTTACTATTTTATAAAGTTTGAATTAAATGGAAATTAACTGATGTTTCAATAATCATTTCAATAAACATTTACTAAATTATTAAAATATGTGAAGCAACTACAAAGAAATTCATATTTCTCTTTTATGTACCATGTCCCTTCATGATGTAGGCAATCATGGCCCTCCACTTCTTCCTATTCTTTATAATTCTTAAAACATTTTGTCTAGTTATTTCTCAGATATCCTGCTCTGACATCCATTTGCTTAAGCCTATCAAGTATGTCACATGCTGTTTTCCCCTGTCTTTCTTTTACAGTATCTGCCCTGTGGGTATCAGATTCCCCAAGCACTCCTTTCTCATCATGTGTTCCAGAAACTTCAACTGTGTCTTTCTGATGTTAAGCATACCATTTTGGAAAGTTTGAATTAATTGGCAACTATTCCAATAAACAATCTAATAAAGTGTTTTTTATTTTTGTTTTCAATTCTCAAGAACAAAGAAAAAGTATCAATTCACTTTCATCTGTTTAGGTTTTATTATGAGTCTTTTCATCACTTTTTAAAAGAATAAACATTACCAAGGAATGAGGGTCATTAAAATAATGGTGGTGTCAATAAAAAAACCCATCCTTTTGATACTCTGTCTTATTATATCCAAGTTTGTCTATGTTTGACAGAAAAGTCATTTATGGAGAGCTAAGGTTGTCTACTTCTCGAAGGGAGACATTATTTAAATCTAAATCTAAACTTATTTATAAATGGAACTTTGTGTGTGTCTGTGTGTGTGTCCATTACCTATAGACTCCGAAACGGCTGAACCGATTTTCTTGAAAATTTACACAGTTGTACTATAAGCGTCTGCCAGTGTTCTTAACTAGGTTCTGTGTTGAGGTACCCCCAATAAATATCGATAATGGAAAAAATTGTGTTATAGAAGGAGTGGTTCGATTTTAATCAAATTTTATACACTCATAGACAAAGACATAAGAAACGATATTCAGAAGTTTCAAGGTTGCAGTTCTTACAATAGTGCAGAAAATCAATAATATATATATATAAAAGGCAAGATGTTTGTGTGTGTGTCTGCCTGTATGTCTGTATTTTTTTCAGCCCTTTTATTTTAGTTTTTGCTTTGGGTTTGGTTCTAAGTAGGTAGAATTGTAGTTCTTAGTCTCAGCCATGATGCCATTTACTCAGAGGACTTATTTAGCCTTCAAAATTCAGTTTATGATGAAAAGAACTTATTTGATATCGATACCAGGAAATCAAAATTTAACTTACATCCATTCATTTTTCTTTCAGTCTATGGTTTCGCTTTAACTGGAAACAACTATTGCTTTTTAGTCTTTCGTGCCAACATCCAAAGTGTCTGTGCTCCAGGACCATGGATTAGTTTTAAAGCTTTCATTAAACCCGAGCAACGCTGGGCTATACTGCTTGTTAAAAATAAGATTAAAACTAAGTTTTCTTCATGTTGCTTGTTGACAAACCAAAACAAACTTTTTTTTACAATTCTTCTTAAATAAAAAAAACATTTAATTTAAAAATAACATTACATAATCTTTTGTTTAAAATTTTGGAAAGATTAAATTCATATAATTTGATTTTTTAAGCTTGTTTCAATTTTCAATTTTCATCTTTGTTTTATTAAACTTTAAAAAAAAACTTAAATGACTCATTCATTTAAGATATAAGACTTATTTGTATATATATATATTAAAAAAAAATTTAAATATTTATATTATTTACATTGCTCAGTGGATAAAAGTGTTGGTTGAATCCAGTGACTTGAACCAAAGAGTTATGAGTTCAATACCTGGCTATAGCAGAGGTGAACAAAAAAACTTAGAGAGCTGAGTAAATGGAGACAACTGAGACATCTGGAAGTGTCATGAGTCATAGAATGAGAACAATCCGCTCAGATGAACAAAATAATGTGTTCAGTTCAAAATTCCAATCACCTGAAGAAGGTTGGAGTGTACAAAGGTCTAAATATCATGAATATGGCAACAAAGATGAGGACAACAGTCGGAACAATGTAAATAATGTATATGAGACTTGTTTTTGTTTTGAAATTTCTTTTTGTCACACTCGTCACATTATAGAAAACAGTTTAAAAGTAAAATGTTATAATATAGTACAATGGACTTCCATACAATATTTAATGGACTCTCTTTTTGTTCTGTATGAAAATAAAGTGTTTTTTTCTATTACAGTCACATACATACCATAAAGTGAATTTGGTCATTGGTCAGCCTTATCATGGTTGCTCTCCTCTTTATAATAGCCTCATGGAGGATGGAGCTATTGTTTTACTCGGAAAAGGGTAAGTAATGTATAATATATATATATATATATATATGTGTGTGTGTGTGTGTGTATGGTAGCACAAGGGAATGAATGAAACAAGTATTGCCGGTGGGGTGAAAAGAAAAGACAAGTTTTTAAAAAAAAATTTTTTTTAATTTTAATCATTTCACTGCAAACAAGGTATTCCACTGCCACTATAGCGCAGGGGGTTACATAGGGGAAGGTGCTGAGAGAGCGATTAGATATAGGAAATGTCAGAAGGAGGGTGATAGACGAGTAAGGAGGTACATAGGAAGAGTGTTTCAGAGAATGGGTGCGAGTTAGTGTGCTAGGAGGTGTCTATTGACCTTACATTTAAACTCCTGGAGATTGTAGCTGTCAGGGAAGCAAGTATGCGGAAGGGAATTCTACAGGCGGGAAGTGCGAGAAAAGAAGCTGTTGGAGTAGAAATTGCGGATACATTTTATCGGTTTCACTGTAAAAAGGTTGGGACCTAGTTGCTAATCTAGTATCTCGTGCAAATTTGTACCTAGGGGACACCAGTGATCTAAGTTCATCGGAGCAGAAGCAGTGAAAGTATTTATAGAAGAGGCACAGGGAAGCCACGTCATGCTGGTGAGAGAGTAACTGCAGGCGGTCAGCCAAAAATAAAATCCTTGCTAATATGGAAGATCAACGTGGAATGTTTCTGGTTGAGGGAAGTGGTCTGGAGAATGGGGAGAGTCAGTAGTGTCTAAAACATACTTGTAGTCAATTAATATTTTTATTATTAATATTAATGTCCCAAAAATAACAGAAATGAACATTAAAATAAATTTTTTTTTCTGTTTGCCATGTTTGTTCAGGAACTAGGCAATCGTGAATAATGAATCCTGGTAGGACTTCCAGTTCTCTTTATTGTCTTGCTGTAAAGGTAAAATAAATCTTCATTCTGGGTATTATGATAAACTAGATCCAGCAACAAGGCCTCTGTCTGGAGGTTTTGAGGAGGTATGGAACCACCTCTTAATTGCTGTTGTTTCCAGGTCCACTCTGACCCAAGGTGGCAGCACCTGTTAGAGATCCAGCTATGGGCAAAGAAAAGAAAATTTCAGAATTAGTTTGTTTGTTTTTGAGGCTTAACAACTATCAATCCTTATGGGATCATTTTAAGGTCATAACCAGTGATTTTTGGGTAAGATTATTTTATTTTTACAACGTTTTCTTTTCATGATTCATTGGGATTTGGTTTTAACAGCAGGGTCCCCAAGTCCTATCCTTGTTATTTAACCCATAACTGGAAGGAATGGATGGATTAATACCTTTCCTAAGGGTACCAGTGCTTAAGTGAATGCAGGGTATTCAACTGGAATTCAAACTCGGCTCACCGATTTCTCTTTCCGAGCCGATATCCACTGCACCACAACGCACATCCGTCACTATACGCTTACAGCACCTTGTATTCCCAAGCGGTCACCCATCTAAGTACTGACCAGGCTCAATGTTGCTTAACTTCGGTGATCGAGTGAGAACCAGTGTATTCAACGTGATAGGCCATAGGCCTTCAGTATTAAGCAAACCATAAGGAGATGATATGCCATTAAATAAACTAAACCAATCAAATCTGGTGAGGAGATGTACCCTTGTCTTATACTCATTTCTATTTTATGTACTTGCTAAATTCATTTTCTATCCATTATGAAGCAGTTTGGTTCCAATATTTGGGGTGATTGAAAAGTAACTCCTCATTTTAAAATACATTTATAACTCCTCATTTTAAAATAACTTTGTAACTCCTCATTTTAAAATTTATTTATTAATTATAATTTTTACAAGAAATAGATACGAGAGTAAAGTGTTTATTTAAGAGGTTTTATTTAAAATTTGATATGAGCACCAGATCTTACTATCAGCTTCTTGAGCTGCCCAGGAATTACGTCAACTGATTTCACCAGGAAGTCTTGTGGTATGGAAGACATAACCTATTTCAAGTTCTTTCAAAGTCTTGGTTTAGTATTGTAGTTTTGCTCCTTTAACCAACCCAAAAGAAAAAATATCACAGAGTGTTAAGTCAGGACCCTGGCTTACCACTCATAAATAGAGAGTTACTTTTCAATCACCCTGTATATCTTGGCTTATTCAGAACTAGTAGTATAGCCCGGCGTTGCTCAGGTGTAATGAAAACTTTAAAACTAATCCATGGTCCTGGAGCTCAGACTCTTTGGACGTTGGCACAAAAGACTAGAAAGCAATAGTTGTTTCCGAAACTGTAGACTGAAAGAAAAATGAATAGATGTCAATCAAATTTTGATTTCCTGGTATCGATATCAAGTCAGTTTTTTTTCGTCGTAAACTGAATTTTGAAGGCTAAATAAGTCCTCTGAGTAAATGGTATCATGGCTGAGACTAAGAACTACAATTATACCTACTTAGAGCCAAACCCAAAGCAAAACCTAAAATAAAAGGACTGAAAAAAATACAGACATACAGGCAGATAAACAGACACACACACAAACATCTTGCATTTTATATATATATATTATTGATTTTCTGCACTATTGTAAGAACTGCAACCTTGAAACTTCTGAATATTGTTTCTTATGTCTTTGTCTATGAGTGTATAAAATTTGATTAAAATCGAACCACTCCTTCTATAACCCGATTTTTTCAATTATCGATTTTCGATATTTATCGGAAGTACCTCAACACAAAACCTGGCTAAGAACACTCGCAGACGCTTATAGTGCAACTGTGTAAATATTCAAGAAAATCGGTTCAGCCGTTTTGGACTCTATAGGTAATGGATACACACACACACACACACACACACACACAAAGTTCCATTTATAAATAAGTTTAGATAGATAAGGTTAGTCCTTTCTTCTTGCTTTCATTTACTACCTTGTCTTGAAGTTGCTGCAGTTTTCTTTCTGTGTCTGCAGTGTCATTTGCATAATTTATGCGGCTAAGATTGTAGTCACCAATAATAAATATTTACCTGCCACATTTTTGCGTCGGGTGGGTACTGAATCATCTCTCAGTTGCGTCTCTGTCCTTGAAGACATAGTGCAGCTCAGTTGTGGCTCCGTCTGCAAGTACAAGGTCGCAACCGAGAAAAATTACACTGAATAGATGCCTGGGGAACAGTGTCCCATGGCCATGCCACCCTATTGCAGCAGAGGGGTGGACTAGGTGCTCGTCACCGGGCCAGCTCAACCAGCGGTTGAGGGGACTGGGAAATTTTTGTCCCTGAGCCCAACTGTACGCTGTCAGATCCCCACCTAAAAAAAAGACCTTGTGTCACATCCCGCTCCAGTGGTGGGAGCAGGGTAAAAATCATAAATATTGTCTTATTTTAATCATCATCATCATTGCATCTAGTTACCACACCCCTCCATCTCACAATTGTGGTTCATGGTGATATTAAAGGCAGAATAATGGAATGGCTTGCCAGTTTCTTTTGCACTGGGGATATTAACATTATCATGTCCAACCTCTCTGTAAGGTGGAGTTGTTTTTTTTTCTCCTTGCTACCCAAGGCTATAGGACCTAATCTTGTCCTGTTATTTTGCTCATAGTTTGGGGATTATTTTGATATCTTTTCCAAATAAATAAAGTTTTCCTAGGAGTTCAACAAGTTCTTTGTCTTGTTTTTATACTTACTACTAAATATTTCAGATATTGCACATTTGTGACAAAGAGTAGTCATGCAGAACAGGCCGGTGCCATTGCAGTTATTATTGCAGACAATGATGAGGAAAATGACAATGAATACATCAGCATGATTCACGACGACTCCGACCGAGCTGTTAACATCCCAGCCTTTTTCTTACTTGGTAAAGATGGGTAAGTATTTAATAGATATATGCAAGTCTATCAAAATACTTTCTTTACTTTTCTCTTGAGCTTGGTTTCTCTCTTGACTCTTTGGCTTCTTTTTGTTTGATCAGAGCAAAATGCCAATTCTCTCCCCATTTATGGGTTAAATAACAAGGTAGACTGGGCTCTCTAGTTAAAAAAAAGCTCTGAATTCTAAACTATGGAAATGTGATGCAATGAGCATGATGTGGATTCAGACATTCACATAGTCATGTGGACTGTAAATCATTTTATCTGAGCTTTTGTTGTTTTATGACGACTGCCAGTAAAATCAAGATGTGAGAACTTCAAAGCAATCAAGAAAAGGAAATAAACGAAAACTTTTAGGATCAAGTGCCACTCAGCTGGAAGGGAGAGAATTTTTGCCTTAAGCTTGTATGGTTTGGATACATTCTAGAATATAACAACCTGTCTATCATGATACAAAGATGAGCCGGGAGGGCAGCAGAATAGTCACTTGTGAGAGATGAGTCATAAGGCATTAGACCAAAAGAAAGATCTGTTAGTTAATCTTGAGAGAAGACATGAGTAGCAGTAAACTTGTCTCAATTGCCCACAAATGAGAGTGCTAAGTCTGACTCAAATTTTAGCACCTGAATAAAAAAAAAACAGTATACTGAAAACGGAATTTGTGACGTGGTGAAATTTCATCATCTGCAAATGCAGAGGTTGAAAAACATCATTGGTGAAGCTGTCCATTTGTTGAAAAACTCACTAATGGTTGTTGGTGAACGCTTACAAAGAAGGCAACAGGAAACCATTCCACTGTCTATCTGGAAAACGATTTACAGATGATAAAAGAATGGAATATATGGAAAGTCATGATTGTCAACAATTTGAAGTGACATGACTATTTAATAAAAGTACCATGCTCGAAAGCCAGTCAAAATAGAGTGTCATGAAAGGAGGTTGTAGTTAGTGCGCACAAGAAGGGAAAGTAAATGGTGCATATGAAGATTTATATATATATATATATATATATATAATCAGTCAGTTAAGTGCTATACGTGATACATGCTTGGGCGATCATGTCTCAAAAGGGATATGACTGATTGGGCAGAAGATTATCCTGCAGTAGGTTGCCATTGCTTTCTGCAGTAGACTGGTTGCCAGCCAATCTGTCCTGTTATTTAACCCATAACTAGAGGGAAGAGATGGATTAATACCTTTCCCAAGGGTATTTGTGTGTAAGTAAATGCAAGGAATTCAACCGGAATTTGAACTCAGCTTCCTGATTTCTTGTTCTGAGCCGATACCCACTGCACCACAAATCCAAATAAATAAGGAACGAAGAAAATATTTACAATGTTCAAAACATTAATTCAAAACAGTGCTCAATATAAAAATAGAGCAATGAATATTTACTATAAATTATGCTTTAGAACATGTACAAACTACAATCTACTACAAAATTGTACATTTGTTTTGACATTGAAAGAACAATGTCTCATTAGGTCGTTAATAATGATGGTAATTAACTACCTGATGAGACATTGTTCTTTTAATGTCAAAACAAAATGTACAATTTTGTAATAGATTGTAGTTTGTACATGTTCTAAAGTATAATTTATTATATATATATATATATATAAAAGTAAGAATAAGAACAAATAGAGTAAAATCCAGAGTTTGTAACATTTACTTTTTAAAAGTGCTCAGTAGAACAATATATTAAGTTACCAAAATTGCCTGACGAAGTACAATTTATAGTATTGAAACATGAAAGCTTTTGTGTAGTGATGTAAAATGTTTTTACTACAATTACTTATAATAAAAATATAATAATAATAATAATACACACTATTTGCCATAATTATTAGGCAACCTCAGTGTTTTAAAACAATGTTGTATTTCATACTATTTTTTAGTATTTATTGCCAAGTGAATAATTGTAAATGAAAATAGAGTGGTTCTTTTGTTAATACTGCACTATAACATGTGCATCAAATGAATTTATAAATATTTAATAATTACCTATATTGCAGTTTCATCAATGAAAAAATGAAGAAAATTTAGGTTGGTTCAGCTGAATTCATCTTTGCTTCTCTGCCTTGTAAAATTTTGCAAAGTAATAATAACAAAAGAATCAGTCTATTTTCATTTATAATTATTCACTAAAAATAGTATGAAATACATCATTTCTTTTAAAAAGCCGGGGTTGCCTAATAATTATGGCCAGTAGTGTTTAAATGTACTATATGTTTGCATATTAAATATTGCTGTCATATCTGGTTTGGTGCTTCTGCTATGTACTTTAAAATTCTTGAAAAAAAAAAAAATTAAGAACAATCTTCAATATTTTCAGCATTCTAGCTTAGTAAAAGCTAAAGCCAAATAAGGCATGAAACTGGCTAATTATTAAGTCCATAGGGTGGGCCCAAAATTTTAGTCTATTATTTAATTAGCAACCTCTCAAATATTGAGTCAGAAGTAAAGATTTTAGATTATTAAATTGATTAATAAAATTGCTGATTATTTTGTAAAATTATTTTCTGTGGTTTAATGTGTAAAAATTTGCAACTCTAAAAATGATATTGATTTTTTTTTCTTATGTCAGTTGGATGATCATGGAAACCCTAAAGAATACTAACCAGGCGGCGCTTGTCAACATCCCCTTCAATATTACCAGGATACCATCAGAACAAGTTCGTTTTCCCCCTTGGTCTTTTTGGTAACCCTGCATTTTGTGCAAGTTACTATCTATCCCAATTTCTTTTCCTTATACAAAATACTGTCCAACTGCGAGTATCTAGTGATTGTGTACAATTAGAAAGAATACTCCTGAATTTGACCAGTTTAAAAAACAGTGTTTTTTTCACACTGTTTACATTGTTCAGACTCTTGTATTCATCTTTATTGTCATATTCACAACAATTTGCCCATTATACACTCCAACCTTCTTCAGGTGATATATATTGGAATTTCAAACCGGGGTCTTTATTTAGTCTACTCAAATAGATTGTTCTAGTTCCATGTGCCATGCCTTCTCTTTCTCAAGGACACATGGCCCAGTGGATAAAAGTGTTGGTTGAAGAAATCCAGGGACTTGACCCAAAGAGTTGTGAGTTCAATATCTGTCAGAAGTGAACAAAAACATGGAGAGTTGAGTTACTAAAGGCAATTAACTGAAACTGCAATATCTATGGAAAGTGCTCGGAAGAACTGCATCACCTGGTTCCTTCACAGCTAAGACCCAACATGCCACTTACATAGTAGCAAACCATCCACAATCCTTCCATATTCCATGTCTAAGAAGTAAATTCCATTCAAACAGCTTTTTTCCACAGTGGATTTTTCCCTGATTCCTACAACCTTGACCTGTTCTAGTCTAGAGTACACCATTATCTTCCTCTCCTCTTCATACAAACTACACCTTAAAGTAACCCTCTACTCCAAGTGGTCCCTTGGCCTTAAACAGAGTGAAAAATACTGTAAAAAAAATAAAAAAATAAAAAATAACACATCACTCAATAAATCCCAGGCCTAACTAATAAAACAGCAACTTTTAGGCAAAATTCAACTTTATTCATCAACATAGTCTTGTTTTAGGTTGATACACTAATTCCAATGCTTTTCTAACAATTCAATGCCTTTTTTGTAGAATGATTTCTCTTTGGCCTCAAAATATGCCTCAGTTTCTGATATCACGTCTTCACTGGAGCCAAATCTGTTTTCCTGGAGCATTCTTTTGAGGTCTGCAAACAGCCAGTAGTCACTGGGGGCCTGATCTGAAGAACAGGGTGGATGTCGAAGCAATTCAAAGTGCAATTCATGTAGTTTTGCCATTGTTGCAATCAACTTGTAACAAGATGTGTTGTCTTTGTGAAAGATCACTTTTTTCTTCTTCATTTGTGGTTGTTTTTTTCCGATTTCTTTCTTCAAATGCATCAATAATGCTAAATAATATTTGCTATTGATGGTTCTTTCTATCTTAAGGTAATCGATGAACAAAAAACCTTGTACAACCCAAAATATGGAGGCCAAAACCTTGCCTACTGATATTTACATTTTTGGTAGCTTTGGAGGGATTTCACCTGCTGCTGTCCACTCAGCTGACTGCTGATTTGACTCCAGAGTAAAGTGGTGGATCTATGTTTCATCTATTGTCACATATTTATGCAAAAACTTCTTATTGCATTGAAACAATTGCAAAAATGCTTTGAATAGTTGACGCGTTCTTGTTTTTGATTGACTGTGAGAAAATGTGGCACCCACTTTGAACACAGCTTTCTCATTGATAAATGTTCATGCAAAATGGTGAATACACTGTCTGCTGATATGTTTAACTCCTCTGCTATCTCATGTAACTTCAATTTACAATTGGACAAAATGAGTTTGTGGATTTTTTGGTGTTTTTCAGAACACCTGAGCACTCAGCATCATTTGTGTCTGTATGACTGCATTTAAAGTCAGCATATCACCTCTTAACCATTGTTTCCGATGAAGCAGAGTCCAAATACCACTTATCAAGCCATTGCTTTGCTTGAATAGTATTTTTTCCCATTAGAAAACAATGCTTTATCAACATACAAAATTTAGATTTTTCCATTGTTTTTAAAATTTACAACAGTAGCTTCACTTAAATAATTGTAATTTATAAACTAATAATCCAATTGGGCACAAATTTTGTCACATGCCATTTGAAGGTTAGTACTTCATAAAAATCATATAGATTTTTTATTAGTGGCACCATCTATATGTCAGGTTCGGGACTTATTGAGTGATGTGTTATGCTAAAATCTATCAGTATGTTTATTGTTGGTGTGCTTTTTAAAAACATTTTTGACTGGGAAATTTTTGTCTCTTTTTGGGTGCTATTATTGTTTATTAACAAACAAGAAAAAGATTTGTTGAAATTTCTTTGCGAATAATCATTTAAGATACAAAAAAATATATTTTATTTTTTATTTTTAAACTGCAGGGTAATTTTTAGGTTTCATTCTTATTCATTTCTTTTCTTTTTGTGAATTTTAAATATCTGAGAAGAGTTTTAACAGATTATTGAAAATACAAAACAAACATCTGAAGATGTACTGGAAAAATGAAAGAAGATTTCCAAAAGCTAAAGTATGAAGAAATAGAAAAATGTCATCAGAAACAAAGAAAAGACGAATGAACTTCTATGTAATATCAATCCTCCTTTATGACAGTGAATGCCGGACAATTTCCTCAGAGATAAAAAAGAACCAATTACAGATGAAACAAATTATGAAGAGAGAGGAAAATGTCATTAGATACAAATAAAAGGTTGCTGAACTACTACGTAATATCAATCCTTCTATATGGCAATGAAAGCTGACAATTTTCTCAAAGATGGAAAAGAGTCATCTGCAGACTAAACAAATTTTGAAGAAAGGGGAAAATATTAGAAACAAAGAAAAGATTGTTGAATTGTTATGTAATATCAATCCATCTATAAGGCAATGAATGTTGAACAATTTCCTTGGAGATGAAAAAGAACCATCCACAGACTAAACAAAATATGAAGAGAAAGAAAAATGTCATTAGAAATAAAGAAAAGATGGCTGAACTGCTATGCAATATGAATTCTCCTATATAGCAACGAATTCTTGACAATTTCCGCAGAGATGAAAAAAGTCATTCACAGACTAAACGAAGTATGAAAAGAGAGGAAACAAAGAAAAGATTTTTGAAATCCCATGTAATATCAAACCTCGTATATAGCAATATACTTTTTCCAGAAGTGAAAACCCAAAGCTACAGATATGTGGTTCTACAGAAGAACGCTGGAAATACCATTTGTGGAGGATGTAAGCAATGAGAAGTTTTAAGAAAAATATGAACTTCTGAAGGCAGCTTCCACTATTTCAATGAAACTTTGGATTCTGATATTACATTGTCTGTTGTCTGTTGAAATTCTTCCAAATTTTTCAAGTTTAGGAAAGAAAAGAAATAAAAAAAAATGAAAAGTTTATTACCAAAGTTATGTCATACTCTAGCAGTTATATGCATTATTGATATATCAAAATATATCATATGCATGAGATAAAGTAACCCTGCTCAAAAAAAATCTTTTGGTTCTCAAAATTATTTTAAAAAGAGTATCTTCCTGATAAGGAAGATAATAAATAACTCCAACTAAAAAAAAAATGTTTGAATTTTTAGGAAAAAATTTATTAAAATATTTATTTCTCATGATTGATGACACCTTTCATTCATTATGTATATATCAAACATTCTTCCATGTACTGGAATGATTCATTGGTGATATTCTACTCCGACTCTCATTGGGGGCTTCAGGCCTAAATTAAGATCAGACTCCACTCTTTTAGGTAATCCATCCATGACAGATCACTTCCTGGTCAGCTACCAAGCTTCCTTCAGATGAATACTTGGAAATGGGGGTGGGGTGGAGAGAAAGACATCTTTAGCCCCCTTCTTTAATTAGTTGGTTAAAATATTTTTCAGCATTAAAAATATTTTGGCAAATGTGGATAAGCATGACTACAATAAAAAGGACAGATTTTCCCATGACAAAACTTTTTCAACTTTCCACAATTTATTATATTATTTATTGGAATGTTTAGCTAATCTTCAAATGATTCAAACTTTATAAAATATGTTTCAAATCAATACCCCCCCCCCCCATTCAGTACAGAATAAAGCTAGATATAATAAAATAAATAAAAGATATAATTATTTACATTAAACTTAAATCATTGCCAACTCATTCACCTTTCATTGGGGGATTGCCCAATTCAAAGAAAGAAAATAATTGTTAGGCCCTATAATCATCTATAAAGATAGATATATTTTTTTTGGCAATCTTAGACCTTTGCATACACACAAAATTGAAGGACGGTTTTCTCCTTGACACCAGTATTAGTTTAACTACTTATTTATTAGTGTTTATTTGTACTATTTATTTATTATTATATTGTTTATTGGAATGGTTTTCAAAACATTGGCAAATTCTCAATTGATTCAAACTTTATAAAATGGTAAACAATAAGGAGTTCCTTAGAATTGGTTCACATATTTTAATAATTTAGTAAATGTTTATCAATTTATGAATGAATTTTTTTTTCATATTTATTGCTTTGTAACTTGGTATTGCTCCAAAGCCATATGACAAAGTTTTGCAGTTTTTTGTAAAATGTCGTACTCTCCTCAAGTTTACATTCACAGCTTTCACTGACGACATTCCACATGTGCATCTCTAGTTGCCTTCACAATGGCAAGACGATATTCCATCCCCCTCCATACGCACTGCAGCATATCAGCGTCAACTGTTTGGAGAACTTCAACAATGCGTCTACGAAATGTGGCAATATCATGAACAGGAGTCTGTTAGATACGATCTTTGACGTACTTTCAAAGTAAAAAATCCGAGAGGGTAAGATCAGGAAAGCGAGGCTGTCATGCGATTGGTTCGTCACGGTCAATCCATCTTCCAAGGAAATGTGCATCAAGAAGTCTTCTAACAACTTTAGACCAAATGGAAAGAAGACTTGAATATGTGTACATCATTTTACAAAAATTTGCAATACTCTGTCATATGGCTTCTGAGCAATAAATACTTGTAATGGTACTGGGACTTTATGAACACCCTGTATTATTTATTGGAATGGTTGGCAAAACATCGGCTAACTACCAAGTGAGTCAAACTGTAAAATGGTAAATCTTAAGGATCTCCTTATAGTTGGTTCACATATTTTAATAATTTAGTAAATGTTGATAAATTTATAAGTAAAAATTTTCACATTTATTTGTTTATAAATTGACAAATATTGTTTAATTCTAATTGTATTAGTTTTGAGAATGTGTTGTAGATATAAAATTATTCTTGTAAATAAACAATATAATAAATAACCGTTATTATTTCTGTCATAAATTCTTAAGAAGAAAGAAAATGTTTAAATTCACCTTCATACATTTAGGATTTATTAAAATTCTTATCATTACTTTTTAAAACAATAAACATTGCTGAGGAGTGAAGGTAGTTAAAATAATAGTATTGTCATAAGGAAAACCCTCATTTTAACACAACATCTTATTGCAAGCACATTTTGTTTGTCAAAATTCTTTTAAAAACCCATTCTTTTTGTCTCTAGCAGCAGATGCAATAATATTATATTTGTTCCTAAAAAGTGAGTGAAATGTTTCATAATTTCAAGTTTTGTGATTTAATTTATTAAAATCCTTTTGGGCAATTTTATAAATCTGTCTTTGTTTTATTTTAATTCTAAAACTTTTTTCTTAGAAATTTCAGAACGAACTGAATATTTCAAGAATGATGAATTTTTCTGTGGAAAAAATTTGGAGTTGGGTGGTAGATTTTGTTTAATGGCATATCAACCTCATTGGGTTATTTATGCTGTAATCTAAATATTTTAAGCTCAATTGTATGTTTTCAACCACAGATAAAATGTATTATTGGTAATTCTATTATAAAAAGATATTGTTGGTAATTTTTTTATATAAAAATGTAATATTGGTATTTTTACTATAAAAATGTATTTTTACACTTTCATATTGTTTTGTTTTTGCTTGGGGGTTCATTATTTGCCCATAGTTAGGGTCATAACAGGTACTACCACCTCGGATCAAAGTGGATCTGGGGATAACAGCAATTAAGAAGTCATTTCACATTCCTCAAAAACCTCTAATCTTCTAAACCAAGGACTCTTCTAAAAAAAAAAAATAAAACTACAGAGAACAACGTAATTCACAGCATTGCAATGAATATGTTGCACATTAAATTGTAGAGGTAAAATATTCACTAGAAAGAATTTACATAACCATATAGTGAACTCATAAAAGAATACAAGTGCATTACAGATTTTCTTGCAATTTATGGTCCACCGCTTGCTTGTAATTTTGTCCAAATTACAAGCAAGTATTTTAGTTTATTCACTGGGCAACTACAGATGATATTTTGCTTAGTACTTAATTGTTTCTAGAAGTTAATAATGATGTAGAAATACAAGAGATGCATTATTAGTTAGTTTAGACATGTGTCATTGAATTATTAACATATAACTTGTCACTCTGGCAAAATGGATAATACATATATACCCTGATTGAGCACTCTGGAAGAATGGTAGATTTGAAAAACAGTAGCTACTCTGGCATTTACGCATCACTCATTCAGTAATGGATTAGAGCACTCTGGCTATTGGGCGGGTATAATGACAATATACATGCTAAAAAGTCTGCCTTCTACCAAACGCCCATAGCCCAGAGGTAGAATCACCGACTGACACCAATTCGGTCGGGTTTCAATCCTGGGTTAAAAGCAATCGGAGTCTAACCGTACTGATGAGATGAGCTGTGATACAGCGAAACAGATCTGTCTGCGGATGACTATATATATATATATATATCATATTAATTATATAATTACTTAGTTTTTGGTCATAATTAAATTAGACCAGTACCTAGTTGTCTTAAAAAGAGTTCAATACATTTATATTATAGAAACTTTGAGTATTTTTCATTTGTAAATAAGTTATTATGCAACCTAAGTTTCTACCATATGGTGTCTTCATGCGATTTGCAATAACTGATTTTACCGTTTGTTTTAAGAATGCTCACGTCACAGGGATCTTTTTTGAATGTACAATTTTCAAAAAGTTGAATGAGTCTAATGGTGATTACAAAGGCATATCAGCTTGGAAAACTCACTCTGATTGTTCTGATAAGAAAAGAACTCCCAAATTTGTGAGTGAGATCTAGGACATGATTGGCAACGGTCCCTCCAAGTCAATCAGGGCAACAGTCAGGAACACAGGAGTGTCTAAGTTTCTTATCAGGTATGTCGTGCATGAAGGCATTTGATATTTCTCATACAAAATGAGAAAGGGTCAAGTTTTATCCCAAGCCATGAAGGACAAGACTGTGCTACAAAACTTTTGAATAAACTCAAGTATGAATATGCTTTGCTTTTTCTCAGATGAGAAAAATTACAGCCACAAACATACAGAACAACTATTGGCTTGCTGTATCCTCAAAAGGTTTACCGAGAGTGATGAACACCAAATAACCAGCCAATAATGGTATTTGGAGTGATCACTAGTGATGGTGCTATTATGCCTCCATTCGTTTTCCCACAGGGCCTCAGACTCAACACGGAGGCCAACCTCAAGGGCCGTTAGGAGGTAGTGCTGCCATGGGTCAAGAGGGTGGCTGGTGGAAACTGTTTGGTTTGACAACAGGACTCTGCATCATACCATCCAAACAAGAGAAGCCATTCATGGCTGTCAGACAATTTCTGCAACTGCATCACCCCTTACATCTGTCCACCTAACTCCCCAGAGTGCAACCCCCTTGATTATTATGTGTCAGGTGCAGTTGAACAAGAGACCAACAAAACTGCTTGAAACACCAAAGATGAACTGAAGGCAAGGAATATATCAGTATTCACCAAATTAAACAAGAACAGTTGCATGAGATTCTGAAGAAGTCATCTGGAGGAAGTGGTTGAAGCCAATGGCAATTTTATTGAATAAATTTACTCATTAGTATTTCAAGATATTTTTGTGTAATGTTGGTAAATATATGTTAAAATGAGATGTTAGTGTTATTTTCTTTTTTTGTGTAATTTAGACAGTTTATCCATCGCGCTCTCTTCCTTTCTATCTCTCTCTCTCTCGATATATATATATATATATATATATATATATATATATATATATATATATGTCATCCACATACAAGCCCGTTTCGCTGTATCACAGCTCATCAGTGTGGCTAGACATATCCACTTGCTTCTGGCTGGGATCGAAACTCGACTGATTTGGTGTCAGTCGGAGTCTCTACTCCCTAAGCCATCGGTGCATGGCAACAGAGAAGGGAAATTTTAACGTCCTGTATATAAGCAGTGTATACAGATGCCAGTCACAGAGAGAACTCATTTCATTTCTGAATATAGCCGAAGTGGAAACTGTTTTTAAAATTTTCTTCTCCAGAGAGCTCAATCGTAATATATATATATACGCTCTCACACCCTGATTGAGCACTCTGGAAGAATGGTAGACTTTGAAAAACAGTAGCTACTCTGGAATCTATGCATCGTTCATTCAGCAATGAATTAGAACTCTCTCAGCTATAGGGCATGTATAATGATAATATACACGCTAAAAAGTCTGCCTCTTTCTACCGACCACCTGTAGCTCAGAGGTAGAATCGCTGACTGACACCAATTCGGTCAGGTTTCAATCCTGGGTAAAAAAGCAATCGGCTGTCTAATTGTACTGATGAGCCATGATACAGTGAAACAGATCTGTCTGCGGATGACTATATATATATTTTAATTTGTTTGAATATTATTTTTAATGGATACTTGTATTTGATTAGATTTTCTGATTTTAATTAAACAGTATATTCATATATATATCTACCAGCCTGAATATTTTTGAGAAATCTGTTAGAAAAATAAGCATTTTTTCTACAAATACATATATATGGATTTTATTTTGATATTTTTATTATTTCAAACATTATTTTTAGTGGATACGCATATGCTTATTTAGTCCCAATCATTAGACTTCAGAATTACTGTTGTATAGATTAGTAACTATTCTGTATTCAACGTGTGGAATTAATACTCACACTCTACCCACGTCTATTGAACAGGTGAAGAGGCTCATCCCTTGTTCCCTGTGTAGGATGTGGTTTCCGGCTTTCTCTTTTCCAATTTTTTTACTCTTAAGTAGCCCCCTGCGCATCAGTGGCATTACCGCCTTGCTTGGGGTGATATGATTAAAAACAAAAAAAAATAAAAAAACACTTGAAATATCTTTGTGTATGGCTCAGTTATAATTTAGTATAGAAGATAGGAGAACTGAATATGCGATAAGCTTCACAAGAGTGTTTTGGTCAACACTCTAAGACAGTCAAGTCATGCTCTTTAACCTCATCAGTTTGAGAGGTTGATTTGAGTTTTACAGTTTTTTATTTATATTTTTCAAGTTGAAACTTATCTTGGATTGTAAAAATAATTTTTTTTTATTTGTGAGTGAATATTGCTTTGATCTTTTGAGAACAGCAATGATTTTTCCAGATACAAGTCTTACTATTTAATCCATACCTGGAGGATGAGGTGGGTTGCACAAAGATATTTGAGCATAAGTGGTCAGATCTAGACTCTCAAGCACATCATCCAACGAAATGTCTAAACTATCAACCATAAGCAAACATTTTCTCAGATGATTATTTAAAAATGGTTTTCAAGCAGATGAATCCTTTATGTTTTAAAGAAGGCTGCACTTTTTCAGATCTTATAGACTGATGCTTACAGAATCACAAACAAAGAACTTTACCAAATAACTGAAACTTGAAGAAGTCTAACAGCAGTAATAAAAATAATGATTTGATCAAGATGTCGACATTCCATATTACCTTAAACAAAAGGTTCAAAAGGAAACTCATCAATAGTAGAAAGAGCTGTAGGGATGCAGAAGGTGCTTATCTTTCTTTGGTGAAGATAAGTCACATGGGTCAAGTGATGACCAGTTAGTGATGTTACTCCATACAATGGATAAAGTGGCTGTCAAATTCAGTTTGTTTACAGCAGCCACCATGTGAAGTTGCTTTATTCTTGCCTAGGAGAAGGCTAAATTCCCCCACCCCCCACCCCAGCAGCTTGCAAAAACATGGTGCCATTTCCTTTTGGGAATATATCTTTCTCAGACATGGAATGAAACTCATGTTCACAGTTTTCAATTTCAAAAATTTCAAGACTCACTATTTCCCATTCATGAAATATGTCATTGCCTGGGACATAGATGAATCTGAGTCCTAAACATGGCTTCTCGAGACAGAGAAGTATCTCCATATTATACGTAAGATACTTTCTTTTTTTCTTTTTTTTTCTCCTTACACTCTGCTTTGTTGTGTACATATATGTGATATATCATTCTCCACATGAGACACTTTATAGCTTTGTGTATGGTCTTAGAGATATAAAAGTCTGAGAACAAAGCCTGTTTGTTATTCCTTTTCCTTTCAGCCATTCCATTCTGTCCATGAATACAGTGTTATTATATCATGGATATAATAATGTCGATAACAGGAGAAATACAAATTGGAGAATAAATCTTTCTACCATATTTCACTCCTATTACAGAGGGATACCAGAAAAGTTTAATTGCCTGAAAAACTATTTTGGAAAAAAAAAGATTTTATAAATTTCACCCAAAGGTTATGCTAACTTTTTAGTCAATGTTTCACGTTTCCTGTCTGAAAGCAGTTAATCTCTCATTGTCAGGATTTTAGAAGTATAGGAAGGGAAAATTTGGGTTTCGATCAAAGTCTACATGTTTGTGCTTATTTCATTATTCTTCACCTGACAGATCAATTTACTTTCAGTATTCAAAATGCAACATTCTCTGGCGTGAGCAGCTGTTATCCAAAATTGTGGAATCTACACAAAGGATAAAGGTAAGCAGGGAAAAATACCTTGGCAGGAAATCTATATTTCATTATCAAACAAAAATTATAATTCATTTTGTTACTATATTCATCAATTGAAACTAGTGTAAACTGGCACTGAAATATAACTGAGTTTCTTGTCATCATAAACAGTTGCCATAATTCTTCTTGATTTAAACATCTATTGAGTCTCAGGTTCACTTGAGACCTCAAGTGGAACACATATATACAATTTGTTTATATTTCTTAGATGGGGTATGTAGAAGTCAAATAATTTACCTTTCAACATGGTGGTCTTCTTTTTTCTCCCTGTAGGAATGTGAACATTCAAGAGTGTGAGACTCACCTTCTTGATGTGTCCAACTAGCGTCCAGTTGGCAGACAAAAATAAACAGGGTTGCAACTGAATACATGTCCCTATGTGGCCCATAGACAAATGGTGGATATTGTGCTCAATATTTATGGCGTTCAATGTACACACTGAAATTATCAGCCAATCACTGCTTACAGAATAGACTTGCCTGTAACAGAATGGAATCTCCCAGGTTATTATTTAAACCACCTACCAATTTGCCCTGGTGGTTTTTTGTCAGTTAGACTCAACTTCTATTCTAGTTGATTACTGGCTGGTTGTTCTATAAGATTCTTACAGGGTATTGTAACTATTTGCACTATTTACATTGACTGATCTTTTGTCATCATCTTTGTTGACATATTCACAACATTTTGGATGTTGTACACTTCAGTTTTCATCAATCTACGTGTGGACTAAATAAAGGGTTTGGTTTGAAATTTCCAACATATATCATCTGAAGAAGGCCAGAGCATACAACAAGCGAAATGTTGTGAATATGACAATAAAGATGAGAACCACAGTCCAAACAATATAGTGAAAATATATACAATCCATTGCTAAAGATGGGACTAAAACAGTTGGCTCATTCTAGCACTCCAGGAATTACCTGACACTTGCTTTATCTTAAGATAAAAGCTTAGATTAGAGATTAACACTTAGAGCAAAAATGGATTATTGCTGCTCTATTTGGGCTGCTCAATTCTCATTTTCCAGCCTTGATAGAGTCCAGAATCATTTATGCAGCTTTTTCTTTTGTTTTTAAACATGTTACATTTCACCCTAAGTAAGGCAATAAAGCCACTAAGACACAAAGGAGATTACTGAGTGTTAGAGAATATTAGAAAAAGCAAAAAAACAAAAAAAAAAGCTATTAAGTAGAGAGAACAATAAAAGAACAGGAGTAAAGAAGACAAAAGATAATAACTGACATTGCATTTAAATTTCTGAAGATTAAATTTGATTGGAAAGCAAGAAGCTGGAAGAGAGTTTCACAAGTAAAAAGTGCAATAGAAGGAAACTGTTAGCATAGAACTCATGGTTACATCCAGAAATTTCAAATGTAAAATTATGAGTACTGCCCTTAAATTTATAAAGTCTAGCTAATATAGCAGTAAGTTCATCAAAATAATTTCCATGAAAGTATTCATAAAAAAGGTAGAGAGAGGCCATGTCCCAGCAGTAGGAAAGTGCCAGGCAATAACATTGCGGATTCTTCTTTGGGTTTTATCAAGAATCTTTAAATATATAGCAGGAGCACCAAACCAAATGTTGTTTACCAGCAATTTTCAAAGTAAGGAATAATCTTGAGGAGGAAGACTTACTCTCCATCCTCTTTACCCATAGAAACAGCCTCAAAAGCTGATTGCAACTTTATTAATATTTCAATGACAAAGGTTCAGATTAGCTATATTCTCTACTTCAGGCTTTTACTTCTAGGACACATTGTGCTACTTCCATAAAGTTGAATCACCCTCATTTCCCTTGTGTTCCAAATTTATGGAGAAAGTTCCACTCAGACAGCTTTTTCCAAGAACTGCCACTATGGGGAACAGATTTCCACATGGATCCTTCCAGTCAAGGATCCAAGGGTCAGTAGTTAATTTTCTCTTAAATGTGTTTATGACAAAATTTATTTTTATTCTCAACATTTATGTGACTATGCAATCAATTTTTTTTCACCTTAAGCAAGTTCATTATTGGTTATCATTGATTAGGACTGACTTAGGGTATCACATCAGCTCTTGAGAAAAAAAAATCCAGTTTCATATATCTGGGTTTTATTAAAATCGTAAGAACTTTTTAAAACAATAAAAATTGCTGCTGTTTATATGGTAAGAGTAAAACCATTTTTGTCACTTACTGTTTTTTGTAGGATGTGTGTTGTGGTCCAGTAAATATTGGCTCGGAACGAGAAATCGAGGAGCTGAGTTCTAATTCCAGTTGAATTCATTGCATTCACTTACGTGCAAATACCCTTGGGAAAGGTATTAATCCATCTCTTCCCTCCAGTTATGGGTTAAATAACAGGACAGATTGGGTTCTATAGCCTTGGTCAGCAACCAGTCTACTGCAGAAAGCAATGGCAACCTACTGTGGGATAATCTTCTGCCCAGTGAGTCATGTCTTTTTCGAGACATGATCGCCCAAGCGTGTTTCACGTATGTCACTTAACTGACTGACTGACTGTTTTTGGGAGTCTGTCTGTTAATGGAAAAGGGAAAAAGCTGCAACAGAAATTTTTCATCAGAATAACTGTGAAGTCATTCCTCTTTCAAAATGCCATTAGAACACAGGGAGAGAAAAGAGAACGAGAAGATTTTAGTGAAGGAGAAATAAGGAAAGAACAAAGAAACATGATTGATGATATTTAAATTTTTGAAGAAAATGGAAGGGAAGCAAGAAATCAGAAGCGAATTTCCACAGGTGAAAAAAGAAACTCTTAGAATAGAACTGACGGTTGCAGCTATTGAGTTCAACAATGAAATGGTGAAACCTAGTTGCCAATCTAGTAGCATGCCTAAATTTGCGTAGTCGAGGCACGAGGAAAATGATCACAGTAGAACAGTTTCCATGAAAATATTTGTAGAAAAGACAGACATTTTGTTGGTTAGAAGGTGACTGAAGTTGAGATACCAGGTCCGAATTGTTTATATTACAGACCCTTTTTTGATTTTTGTCAAGCAGGAGCACCAGGCAAGTTATAGCGGCAATATTCAAAGCATGGGTGAATGGTAGATTTGTTTCAAAATCTAAATCATAAAAGAGATGTCAGTTATCTGTCCATCACACATTGTGCGTGCATGACTTTGTATGTGCAGATGTAGTATATATATGTTTATATCCGCATTGCCCATGAGTGACTTGCATGTGACTGTGCCCTTTGATGTACATAAAAACGCACACATAAAAACACAATTTGACAGAATTTGAAATAAGACATTGGAATAATATATTTATAATATATTCCCTTCATGCTCAGTTTGGACAACCACTACCCTGAACTGAGCAGTAAAAAGATTTGGAGACAAAAAAAATTCATTAATCTTTTTTAAATTCTAAAAACTTTTTTAAATTCTAAAAACTTTCAAAAATTATTCAGTATAAATTATTTTTAATTTTAATTTTTTAAAATTTTTGTAAAAATATTTTGAAGCCTGTCATTGAATTAATAATATACATGTATACATGTAAATGTGCATATACATATAGTTTGAATGAAACTAAAATGGATATCTGTGTTGTCAGATCTAATTTCCCGTTTTGTCTGCCAACAACTTTTGAGTAACAGGAAAAATGTATAAAACAGTTCTTTTAATCCAGTTTTTGACTGCTTTTGTATTTAAATTGAATATATTTTCTTTTAATAAATACATTATTATAAACGGGCAAAGAATTTAGATTTGAAATTTGATCAACTTGCATCAGCAAAGTGACAGGTATCAAACTGGTATTCAATAACAAATGATAAAAAATACAAATTAATTATTATCAAACAAACTTGTTTTTATTAGAAATTATCTTAGATTTAGTGTCTCAATAATAAAACATTTTTGATTAACACTTGGCCCAAAGTGCCCATGACTAAAATCCCTTATCACTTGACTATGCTCCTAAAATGCCCTTCCTGACCAAATTTATGCTGGGCATGTTTTTCTTTAGAAATCTCCATTTGTTTGTAATGCAGTCTCTCCTTCTGCATCTGAAAAAAAAAAAAGAAAAAGTTTCAACGATTTTCAATATTATATAAAAATTATGCATTTGAGTAACTGTGATGAACTTATTCCTTAAAAAAAATAATGGTGTGGTAAGAAAGACATAATAAAACATTAGACATTAATATTAGGCAAAGTTTAACAAATTTACCCACTTCCAAAAATGGCGTGTTAAAAGGACAGATTTTTTCTAGACATCACTATTACCATATGTATTCCCACTTATTGCAAGTACGTTTGTTAAACTTTGATAAATTATCCTTATAAATAGACAATCTAATAAATAAAAGTTGTTAAACATTTTTGTTGTCATTTCTTGAGATTTAAAAAAAATTCAGACACTTTCAACTGATTTTTGTGAATTTATATAACAAGAGCAAATAAAAAAGTTGCTGGGAATATTTATAATTACAGTTACACATCATTAGGTATTTATTTAATTATCTTGATCTCTTGTTCCCAGACTATTTATAAATAAAAAAATCGTTTTCATAATTATTTTTTATATGGTAAATAATAAATATTGTTAGTTCACATATCTTTATACTCTTGTAAATATAAAATTGTTCTTGTAAATAATTAATCTAGTAAATAAATAAACTTTGACCTTTTTTGTTGTCAGTATGACACTGGGGATTGCTGGAGATTAATCAAACTAAAAATAAAATTTAAACGAAAAAGAAAGAAGAAAAAGAATGAGTCTACAAAATGGATGATAATTGTTGAGATTTACTGGAAGATAAATTGAAAAGTTGAGATAAAATTATAAAGAAATTGTGTTAAAAAATCAAATTTTAAAATATTTCTAAGGAGAACTGAATCCAAAGTTAACTAGATGGAATTCAGTAAGATTGAGTAAAACTAAGACTTTCGATCCCTTCCCACTTCCTGCTGATAAGACAGAAGACAGTGAAGATGGCAAATAAAAGAAGACATATGTTGTTAACAAAAAAAAACCTGAAATAACAAATATGATTTCATCTAGAGAAAAATTATATATCCAAATATTAATTCGGATTCTGTTGGATACAAGTGATAAAAAAATTGAATTACTATTTGGAAGTGACAATGGACGAATGGGTTGTGTGGTCTGTTGATTGTAACAGAGAAAAAGATTTTTTTTTTGTTTTTAAGGGAAGTGGAAAGAATTTTCTTTCCTAATTATTGAGAGGTCTGGTAGATGAAGAAATCACAACACCGGACAAGCTGAAATAAAGACTAATGACTGAAAATCCTTTCATTTTCACTATGCCATCTGGAACTTGGATTTGTCACACCAGTCCTAGGAAGCAGGCTGAGATTGGCTGCTGAGAAAGTGGGAGAAGGACGGAAGGAAAAAAGAGATTAGCACCTGCCTATGTGGAGCGATAGTGTGAAATGAGATGTGAAGGGTGTTGGAGTAAAAAGCACAGCTTGATTCCTCTGACCCCTTTCAAAAAGCAGTTGGACAAACTCAAATTTGGAAAACCACTTGATTAAAGATATTTTGAGAATATTGAATTTTAGGAAGGAGTTGATACCAAGGGTAGAATACAACCAAACCCAAACCCTGATCAACCCCATATGAGCTGGAGATTTTAGACAGCTGAAATATCAGATTGGAAGAGAAATGACAAGAAACAGAGAGCCCTCCTGACCAAGACTTTGTGCCAGCCCTGAGATCAGAACTTAGAAATTTAAGTTACTGCTAGCATAAGCTGCAGACTCCAAAGGGGACCCCAGTGTCATTTGATTTTAACTGGGAAGGGTTAAAACTGAAGCATACAACAAATCATATATATAAACCAAATCATTACATTTTTAACCCAAGTTATTTCTTTATTCTGAAAAAAAATTTTTTTTTTTGTTGTGTAATGAGAAGAAAATATATAAATCCAGTTTCATATATCTGGGTTTTATTAAAATTCTAAGAAAAGCTTTTTAAAACAATAACAATTGCTGCCTGTTTATATGGTAATAGCGGGGTGAAGAGTACAATTATCCTTGTTACATACTGTTTCTTGGGAGTCTGTTAATGAAAAAGGGAAAAAGCTGCAATGGTTTAAATCCCGAAACAGAAATTTTGCATCAGAATAACTGTGAAGTCATTCCTCTTTCAAAATTTGCAGAATGACGATTAAGTAACTATTTACAGATACATTGCTGATATTTTGAGAAAACAAGGTCCAGTTCCTATTTCTTTGTCCAATTACAAGAGAGCATTTAGAATTATCATGAAGGCTAGGTTAGTTATGATAAAGATCACAGATGTTGGCCTCAATTTTTTCAGATCTTAGCTTATTTAATTTCCATGTAATTCTGGTAATGGCTGTTAAGTGCCATTTAAAGGTCAGTGGTAATGTCAAGTGTGTAAACATCAGTTGCTATTGATCTTTGGAAAATGTAGACTGTTAATAATTGGTCCAGGTTGTCTCTGTGCAAAAACTGTCAAAAATGAGTTGCACAACTTTGTTAAGGAACATTCATGATTGTATATTAATTAATAGGCGGGTTTTAGGAGTCATTGGGAGTGAAGCCAATTTTTTTAATGCTTTAAAATTGCAGTCTTCAATTAAAATTGGATCAATCCTGGAATTCTCAAAGCGGGCAGTACTGTTGCCTGTTTTGTCTGGCAACAACTTTTGAGTAACAGGAAAAATGTATAAAACAGTTCTTTTAATCCAGTTTTTGATTGCTTTTGTATTTAAATTGAATATATTTTCTTTTAATAAATACATTATTATAAACGGGCAAAGAATTTAGATCTGAAATTTGATCAACTTGCATCAGCAAAGTGACAGGTATCAAACTGGTATTCAATAACAAATGATAAAAAATACAAATAAATTTTTATAAAAAAGACTTGTTTTTATTAGAAATAATCCTAGATTCAGTGGAATGATGCAAGTAAATAGTAGTGGTTCATTAGAAAAAAATAAGCTTGGTATGGGAGCAGGATTAGAACTAAATAATATTTTTTCTTTTTTTTCTATGAAGCATATATAACATAATCTAATTCACTTATACTTAGGGTAGATATCCTTTCTTGCATGGGCCAAGGCACTAATCAAGCAAGTACAAAAATTTAAATACCTGGGAAGCATTACAACAGAAGACAGAAAGTGCAACACAGAGATCCGAAGGTGAACTGGCATGGTGAAGGAAGCATTCCAGAACGTATTAAGAAACAGAAACTAGGAAGAGAATACTGGATTGTTACGTGCTGTACGTCCTTCAGTATGGCAGTGAATGCTGGACAATACCATCAAAGATGAAGGAAAAACTTGAAGCAACTGAAATGTGGTTCTACAGAAGGATGCTGCGAAATGCTGCATCTTGGAAATGATGGAAACAAAAAGGAAATTAATACTGAGCATCAGGAAGAGACAGCTGAAGTTCCTGGGACATGCAATGAGGAAGGAGGGACTGGAGAATCTTATACTAACAGGCCAGATAGAGGGAAAGAGAGACAGGGGAAAGCAATGGATAACATTTGAAGAACCTAATCAGGTGGATGACAGAACAAGGATTGCATGGTGTAACAGGAGAAGGCGTGCTTAGAGCCACCAGGGATAGAGAAATGTGGAAAGCCATGATCGCCTATGTCCTGAAGGGACAGGGCACATAGATTAAGAATATAAAATGGTTAAGAATAGAAAAATAGTTTAAAAACATGTGTTTTGTTTAACAAAAGTACTAAGTGAAAAGAAAAGAAAAAAATAAATAAATAAATGCTTTTACTTTTATAAGTAAATTTAAAATATTTGACTAAGTGATTTGATATAATAGGTGACCAGGTCAAAAACTGTCTTTACTGTATCTTGACCACACATTAAGAAAATAAAGAAAAGATAATAGAATTTTCCCTTTCTCCAGGCAATAAAAAACGCCTGGTTACAGGTAAAGTATCAGGGCTATAAAAACATCCGGCGGCCTTCACACAAAGCTTTATTAAGATAAAAAGATAAAAAATCCTGGAAAATATGTCGTTGGAGGCTGGGTGTAGACGGGATGTCTGCAGGATGTTTACACATCAAAGGAAGCAAAATTTAAGTACCTTGATTTTTGGACACCAATGTTTATCTTTTGTTTCAAGCCGATTGTCTAGTGGACTTCCGATTATTTCAATATAAATACAAGTAATTTTTCCGAGCTAATCAGTTCAGTTCAGCCGGGCATGTACTTGAAGTAGCTGCGTGTGTCGGGCGCGCCTAGGAGGAGAAGCTCCGTTTGTCTGAGTTGGTCGGTTCGGCATTTGATCTCCATTAATTAGAGTTAGAGCTGAGTGTCACATCGCCTGCCCCAACTGCAAGACTAACTCTGAACGAAATAAAGCATCGATTTAACTCATCCAAGTTGTGGAAGTTCATTCCTTATAGTGTACCCCCAGCCTGAGAGTTTGACTTTTTCAACCAACTCCCAGCAACATCACAGTGTGGAGAACGGCCGCTGGAGAAATTGTTCGGACCTCATCTGGGGTGTTACAAGCAGAGTCCAAATTTTAGTCAAATTTGTTTCAGTTACTTATGTACAAATACCCTTGGGTAACGTACTATGCTATTTGTTCTCCTCCAGCTGTGATTTGAATAGCAGAACAGATTGGGCTCTATAGCCTTGGTTGGCAACTGGTCTACTATAGAAAGTAATGGATACCTATTGTGGGAAAATCTTCTGCCAAGTCAGTCATGTCACAAAAGAGACATGATCGTCCAAGTGTGTATCATGTATGGCAATTAATTGACTGACTGATAAGCCTATAATTAATACTTGATTTATATTAGATTTGTATAAATTATTTATAAAATTAAAACCATATTTTTCAAAAAACCTGTAATTAATACTGGATTTTTATTAATCTAAAATTACTTTTTTTATTTATAATTATGTTATAATTAATTATAATTAAATTATAATCAATTAAAATAAAATTATGATGTTTTTATAAACTTACAGTACCGGATTTTTATTTTTATTATTAATACCAGATTTTATGGTGTGTGTTAATAGGTTAAGGTGGCAGTCCAGTTGTGGCTTGGATGTAGTGCTGGTAAAATTTGGCAAGAGAACTCCTGAACATTTTTTTATAGTGTTGGCAAAAGTTGGTAAGAAGACCTCTTGGCAAGACATTTCCCTCCTAGCCAATGTCCCTCATGGAGCTGATGAATACAGGAAGTGCTACAGGTAGTGTTAAGTGCAGACATCATATGTTATACTTAACATATCAGGGAAAACTTAATTTTCATTTAATTTTTTTACATTTTTGCTTTAATAACAAACATCTACTGATGTATTTTAAAGGTAGGATAAAATACTTAGCAATTTGGTTAGGTGTATTCTAATGCAACCATCAAAACCCAGCACAGGATACCGAATTAATGATGATCAAGCTGTTTAACATTCTTTCTATGCAAAATAAAATAGGAAGATTGAACCATACATTTTTCATCATTCATTGTGCATTCAGGACATCCAGACATGGCTCTCCACATCTTCTAATCTTTTGTAGCTTATAATAAGATATAACTTTTTGCTATCTCTCCTTATTCTTATTGTGAAACCCATTCACACAAACCTCTTAGGTACTACAACAGCCACTACTCTTTGGCGATACTAGCTACTACATCAGCTGTTTTGAGAACTTTCAGACGCTGACATGGTATTTCCTCTTGTATTTTGTGCATTTTGATTATAATGCTGATGTTTTGCCCCAGTCACATCTCCAATGAATATAGGAAGAATAAATGCCATTTGTTGTCCCTGAAAATTAAGGTAGAACTTTTGAGAAAAAAAAAGCTTGACAGTGGCGTATCTGTGTGATTTATTCAGTATTGACTCATCCACAGTTTATGACAATAAAAAATCAGTAATCTTCTTTTCTCTGTGGTACCTTGAGTTTATGAATTTGAGTGCAGTACTAGATTGGCAGCTAGGTCCCATTATTTTATTGTCGAAATTGCTAAGTGCAACCATAAGTTCTATTCTAGTAGTTTCTTCTCTCACGCTTCTCATATGTGAAACTCCCTTCAGGTTTCTTGTTTTCCTGTCAACTGCAATCTTAAAAAAATC
This sequence comes from Ascarosepion bandense, assembly GCA_037127315.1. NCBI lineage: Eukaryota > Metazoa > Mollusca > Cephalopoda > Sepiida > Sepiidae > Ascarosepion > Ascarosepion bandense. The sequence goes on from JBBBDQ010000275.1 coordinate 2,988,787, forward strand.
ATCATCGATCATCATTACCTTTCTCCTTGAGTCATGTTCTTTTTATTGTTTTTTTTTATCAGTAAAGTTTTTTTTCCATTTCTTTTATTCTCGGTAATAACTTGTGGCTTTATCACCTTGTTTTGGGGTAAAATTAATTAAAAAGCAAAAGGTCGAGCAAAATCACAAATCTGGTACTCTACAGGTCTTAATGAGGTTGGATAAGTTATGATTGACCTGTAATTTGTAACTGCCTATAGCACCAAAATAGTTAATACTGTTTTCACTAAATATAAAAAAAAAATGGTTCTTTAATTTTTTTTTAAAATCATTTCCTCCAAATCAAGGCAATAAAGCCACTAAAACACAAAGAGAGAATTTTGAGAGAATATGAGAGATAAAAATGAAACACTTCTAAGGAGAGAGTACAATAAATGAAGGCAGAAGATAATGATTGACATTGAATTTAATTTTGGGAGATCAAACTTGACTGAAAAGGAAGAAACTGGAAGAGTATTCTACAAGAGAAGAAATCGAACTTACATCTATCTAACCATTTCAACTGCAAAATGATGAGACCTTGTAATCTAGTAATAAGCTTAAATTCTTGTAATGTGTTTCAATTCAGAGTCTAATTATCACAGAGAAGAGTTCTCCAGAATAATTACTATGAAAGTATTTATAGAAAAGGTACAGGGAAGATACGAGAAGTTTAACACCAAAATTGGTGCTTTAATTTTATGACGAAGATATTGTTTGTCTGACCTTAGTGAAGCTTGTGTAGCTGTCATTCAGTTTCTTTGAGCTGATCTTTACAGAACTTGATAATTGATGCTCCTTTCTCTGGGATTTTTTTTCTGCCAATTCCTGCTGGAGAGCTAACACTTTTTCATCAGGGATCTCTGGCTTCAGAGGCTTTCTTTCTTTGACAAGGTTCCTGCAGAAGAGAATAAAAAATGTCAGGAGATGAGTAAAGTTACTTGATATTATCTTGCATTAAATATTTCCCAAATTCTTCACAAATTATTTTGTGCAAAATTGCCAATTTTTAAAAATGAAACTTAAACTTTGTTGGTATTGTGGTACATTGTCACAGCAGCACTAGTTAATTAAATGGGTCCCTTCATAAAACATAGGAATAATTTTTGTAGATTAGCATGCTTTAGACCTTACATAGGCTGTAGCACTTTACATATTGCTAAGAAAAAGAGAGCAGGAGTGAGTGAGAGAGAAAGTGTGTGAGGGTGAGAGAGAGTGAGAAAGAGAGAGAGAGAGAGTAAGAGAGAGAGGTTTTTGTGATTTTTTTATGTCAGTCAGTTAAGTGCCATACATGATACACGCTTGGGTGATCATGTCTCGAAAGAGACATGACTGACTGGGCAGAATATTATCCTGCAGTAGGTTGCCATTGCTTTCTGCGGTAGACTGGTTGCCGACCAAGGCTACAGAACCCAATCTGTCCTGCTATTTAACCCATAACTGGAAAGAAGAGACGAATTAATACCTTTCCCAAGGGTATTTGCGCGTAAGCGAATACAATGGATTCAACTGGAATTCGAACTCGGCTCCCCGGTTTCTCGTTCCGAGCCAATATCCACTGTACCACAACGCACATCCCTTTTTTTTATGTAGGATTCCAAAAACAAATAACTTGAATTTAAATAGATGAGTTCACATGTAAAATATAGGGAAACATTTTTTGAGAAATAATTTTTTGTAGATTAGCATGCTTTAGACCTGCAACACTTAATATTATTAAGAAGAAGAGAGAGGAAGTGAGTGAGAACAAGAGAGAGAGAGAGTAAGAAAGAGAAAGAGAGAGTGAATTAGGGTGAGAGAGATTTAGGAGTGAGTGAGGATGAGAGAGAAGAGAGTGAATGAGTAAGTGAGAGAGGGAGAGAGGGAGTGAGTGTGTGTGTGTGTGTGTGTGTGTGTGTGTGTGAGTAAAAGAGAGAGAAAAATAATTTTTACGTAGGATTAGAAGGGTTCATATCTAAACTTATTTATAAATGGAACTTTCTCTGTGTGCATGTGTGTGTCCATTACCTATAGACTCCGAAAAGGCTGAACCGATTTTCTTGAAAATTTACACAGTTGTACTATAAGCGTCTGCGAGTGTTCTTGGCTAGGTTTTGTGTCGAGGTACCATCGATAAATATCGAACATCGATAATCAAAAAAATCGGGTTATAGGAGTGGTCTGATTTTAATCAAATTTGATACACTCATAGACAAAGACATAAGAAACGATATTCAGAAGTTTCAAGGTTGCATTCTTACAATAGTGCAGAAAATCAATAATATATATATAAAAGCTTTCAACAAGCAACGCCGGGCTATACTGCTAGTGTAACATATAGGAAAACATTTATTTTAGAAATAATTTTTTGTAGATAAACATTCTTTTAACCTTCCTTAAGTTGTGATATTTATGAGAATAAAAAAAAATTCATGTTCATAATATAAATAGTGTTAATTGATTCCTGACTTGCACACAGTTTTTTTTTTTTAATCATATCACCCCAAGCAAGGCGGTAACGCCACTGATGCACAGGGGGCTACGTAAGAGTAAGAAGATTGGAAAAGAGAAAGCCGGAAACCACATCCTAAATAGGGAACAAGGGATGAGCCTCTTCACCTGATCAATAGGTGTGGGTGGAGTGTGAACCGGGCGATAGTTTAGTCTATCTAATCCAATTGGAAAAGGGGAAAAAAAAAAGAGTAAAAAGATTGGAAAAGAGAAAACCGCAAACCACATCCTAAACAGGGAAAATGTATTATACAATACTGTAAGAGAACTACCCATCACATTGGAGGAAATAAGAATTAAGTAAAAAAAAAGACAACTTTATAATGAAAATGAAGAAGCAAATCAGATTTACAGAAATGATATTACTAGAAATAATGTATTTCATTATGCAATAATGTACTTATGTATGTGTTACAAGGATGCATTTTACTGTTTCTGTTTATCCATAACATTGAGATTTACGTCAATTATCAGTACTTGAGATTTTGTTTTTAAAAGTGTTTTAATTTTTTTTTTGATTCTGCTAGACAAGTTTTCTCACTAGAATCTATCTTACACATTTATAAGTCAACTGTTCATCCATACATTGAATATTGCTGTCACATCTAGTCTAGCGCCTCTTTGAGATTCTTGACAAAATATGAAGAATCTGCCATGTTATCAGCCCTAACATGGTATCTTGGTTTCAATCAATTTTCCGCCACTGTAAAATAGATTCCTTGTACCTTTTCTATAAATATTATAATGGTAATTATTCTGATGAGATTTCTTCCTTGGTATCTAGACTTTATGAATTTAACTGCCATACGGAATTGGTGGCAAATGTTTTACAGTTGAAATGACTAGATACAACTGTAAGTTCTATGCTAACAGTTTCTTCTTTTGCACTTTATGTTGTGGAACTCTTCCAGTTTCTTGCTCCCTATCAACTTTGTTCTTTAAAAATTTAAATGCAATATCAGTTGTTACCTTCTATTTTATTAATTCCTGTTTTTTCATTATTCGCTCTCCTTAATAGTGTTTTTTCTTTTTTCACATACTTATACACTCAGTAATCTCTTGTCTTAGTGGCTTTATTGCCTATGATGGGATGAAATGATGACAAAGAACAAAATGCTTAGAAGTGACAAAGCCTTAAATTCACTAGATGTGAATTGTGTCCCGTTATCTGAAAGAATAATCAGGTACACTGAACCTTGCAAAAATCTTGTGTTGGAAATTTATTGTTATTGCGGTAGTTGGTTTTCTACATTTTAATATTTCTGGCCACTTAGTGTAACTGTCAAATACCACTAGATAGTACGCTCTGTTTAATGGTCTTGCGGCATCTATTTGTATTCTAAACCATGAAATATTGGGTTTCGGCCAAAGTTGATGTTCTGTAGGTGGTGATTTCACTGCCAGAGCACAATCTCTGCATGATTTCACTAAATTTTTAATATCTTGATCCATTTTTAGCCAATATGTATAACACTTTACTAAGGATTTCATTATCTGCATATAGTCATTATTTACAAATGTTGTGCTTTGAAAATGTGCTTACATCATTGATATCTTGTTTTATTTTTATAGATTTGTCAATTTATGTAAATTTATGTAAATTTATGTAAATTTTAATTCTTTAATTAATTGTACAAATGGATGACAGGACAGGGTTTAGGAGAGATTGTAAATAGACAAATTTACTAAAAGCTTCAAAAGACAGGAAATTGTGGAGAGCCATGATTGCTAAAATCCTGGAGGGACATGGCATATAGAAGAAGAACTAAAAATATGACACTACTTTAAAATTTTGTCCATAATTCTGAGATGAGGCAGTATTTAGAATGTTTGGACTGTTGTCCTCATCCTTATTGCCATATTCAAAACATTTTGGCCATTGTACGATCTGGCCTTCTTCAGAATTAGATTAGAATTTTGAACTCTTTAACTTAGAGAGTTGAGTTAAAGGGAAATAACTAAGACATCTGGAAGTGTCATGGCTAATGAAGCAAGAACAATATACTCCAGTGATTTGTAATATGCTGCACTCTACAGTGCTTTTCAGTACTGCTAGAGCAGACTGGAAGGTTTATTTGTTTTATAGGTTTTGACCCACAAATCAGCTTTAGGGAGTCCATCACATGTTCACACTTGTTAATTTGGAAACCATGCAATCTTCAATTAGTTGACCTGCTAAGGTTGCGATTAAAGCATTTTTCTGCTTCTTGTGCTTGTAGTAAAAATGCACTCTAAGCAAATATTGACTGGTTATAAAAGGGTAAAGTGTAAGTGTATTTAGGTAGGTGTCCATTCTTTCATGATGAAAATTAAGCGGGAGGCAATTTTCTAACTTCACTTATTTCTTATACATTTTCAGATAAAAGAAATCAAAAATAACTTCAAGAATATACGTTAATGATCCAAACATTTTCTGTGGTGAGTTCACTGTGAAAGAAAATTGAAGAATAGTTGATGTTTTCAACAAGAAGGCCTACTATGCTTACCTCAAAGTTAAGCTCAATGATCAAGATAAACTATGGGTACTACATGTAGTCTGCTTGTCTTGCAAAGATCATCTTTGTCCATGGACAAATGGTGATTGAACTTCTCTAAGTTTTGATATTCAGGCTAGTCTCCCTGAAAGCAAAACACTGCACCTCCTTGGGTTAACTCTCACAACAGACCTCAAGTGGAATGACTATATAGAATCCATAGCTAAATCCGCTGCTAAGAAGGTTGGTTCTCTGTGTAGGAAGTTTTTGCCAGGAAGTTTTTTCCCATCTGAAACAATCCTGCACATATATAAATCTACCATCCGCCCGTGTATTAAATACTGCTGCCATATCTGGTCGGGTGCTCCTGCTATCCACCTAGGTGTCCTTGACAAAATCCAATGGAGAATCTGTAATGTGACTGATCTCGACTTGGCAGCTCAGATACAGTCACTTTCTCATCGGTGCAATGTGGCTTCCTTGTCTCTTCTACAAATACTTTCATCACAGCTTCTGCTCCAATAAACTTAGCTCATTGGTGCCTCCAAATATAAATTTACTAGAGCCACAAGATTAGCAACTAGGTCCCGCTCTTTTACTGTGAAACCAATAAAATGTAAATGCAAATTCTACTTCATCAGCTTCTTTTCTCACACTTCCCACCTGTGGAATTCCCTTCCGTTTACTTGCTTCCCCGACAGCTACAATCTCCAAGAATTTAAATGTAAAGTCAATAATATCCTATTTCACTAACCTTCATCCTTTATCTCATGCTCCTTTCTCTGTCCACTCCACTCTCATCAGTATTCTCATCTTTCTCTTACCCACTTCCTGACAGCCCTTATAACCTGTCACTCTTTCTCATAACTTTCCTCCTATGTAACCCCCCTGCACAACAGTGGCAGTAAAATGCCTTCCTTGGGTCGTTATGATTGGGGCGATATGATTATAAAAAAGAAAAAATTGCAATGATCTGGCGTGAACCACTCAGTCACCATGATGATTGCTACTTTTGCTTAGTGCCCAATGTTTGAGGATTTAGCAAGAACCACAATAAAATATCCTGCACTCTCATCTGCTACTCAACATGTGCCGCATGCAAATGATCTTCCAGTTTCCATATTCAATGAATTTCTTGACAGTAGCAATGGAGATCCTCAATACGGTCCTGTCAGTAACAATACTAGCCAAGATGAAATCAATGAAAGTGATGTTAAATTTGATGAGTTAAATTTCAAGCCAAAACAGTTTCACCAAGATAAACTGAGCAATTTGATCCAAGATTTAAATCTTGCAAAGGACTCAACAGAATTACTAGCATCTTGACTGAGGAAGAAAAATCTTCTAGCAAGAGTTAAGAGTAGCTTTTGGCTTTCTGACACCCACCCTCCCTCCTTCCCCCTCTCTCTCTTGTGCAAATCTTGGAGATAATGTGTTATGGTCAATGAAGCTACCTGCTGACTGAATTAATAACAACTGATTAAAAAGTGAAATGGTATTCACAGTGATGAATTTTTCACTTGGTTAATATTAAGATGGCAGCAGATTTCGTCTCTTTTTCTGAATGTTTAATTTTCAAAAATTTTAATTTTTTCTTTCTTGCATATAGCGTTGGATAAATTTTAAAATGTACTTGTGTCAGTTAAGATTTCAGTTAGCTCTTTTAGTCTTCCTGGGAGTAAAGGCTGATTTTATTTTTCCTCTGAAGTTGTAGGAATCTGAATTTCTGTTAAGGGTAGATTTTGGCTTTATCTTATGCATTAATACCGATTGGACACTCCACAACTCTCAAGGAAAAACACAAGCTGATGAAACTGGTAATTGAGAAACTCGATTACTTGAGCCATAACAGGTCTATCTGAAGATTTGAAGATGGTCAACTTTTTACTAGGTGACCAGTCTGGCTATAAGAAGTATCTCTGTTTTCTATGTTTATGGGACAGTCGTGCCAAGGATCAACACTAGCAAAGAACTGAGTGGCCTATTCAAAAGGCTTTGACAGTGGGAGAGAAAAATGTTGTATGTGCTGCACTCATCCCAGAAAAAAAAAATTTTCCCCCTCTCCATATAAAATTGGGATTGATGAAAGTATGTAAGAGCTCTTGATAAGGGTGGTCATTGTTTCAAGTATATCTGTGAAGTGTTTCCAAGCTTGAGCATTGAAAAGATTAAAACAAGAGTTTTAAATGGTCCAGACATCAGAAAATTTATTCTAGATGAAAGCTCTGTAAGTTGTATGACTTTGAATGAATCAAATGCATGGACTTCATTTGTAGTGGTTGTGAAAAACCTTTTGGGTAATCACAATTCTGATGACTATAAGGATCTTGTTGCAGATATGCTGAAATGATTTCTTGACATATATTATACAATACATTATATTTGGTACTATTACTTCTATTATATAATATATTATCGTGATTATTATATATATTATATTAGGACATTATTAAAATCAAATTTATTCATTTTATCCAAGGCAAATATTACTAGTTAGTCAGTTAACTGCCATACGTGATACACACTTGGGCGATCATGTCTAGAAAGAGACATGACTGACTGGGCAGAAGATTATCCTGCAGTAGGTTGCCATTGCTTTCTGCAGTAGACTGGTTGCCAACCAAGGCTATAGAACCCAATCTGTCCTGTTATTTAACCCATAACTGGAAGGAATAGATGGATTAATACCTTTCCCAAGGGTATTTGCGCATAAGTGAATGCAGTGAATTCAGCTGAAATTCGAACTCGGCTCCCCGATTTCTCATTCCAAGCTGATATCCAATGCACCACAATGCACATCCAAATATTACTAGACTCTTGCTAAATTATTTGAACTTTTTTTGACTGTGACCCATGACTGAAATCATAACTTTGTGATCTTAGAATGAATGATCAGATGTTGAACCAATATTTGTTTGTAAAGTGCAGGCAGTTACTTACTTGCGAGATGCTGAGTTTTCATTGCGATGTTTAAAGATGATTTCTAAAGTGTCAAAAACCAAATCCTGAGAAGCCTGCAGAGAAAATAAACAGAAAATTAGTTTCAGTTTTGATTCTGCGATAGACTGGTTGCCAACTTAGGCTATAGAACCTAACCTGTTCTACAATTCAATTCTTTTATTCAAATCAGTCGGCTTACGGCCTATCATGTTGAATACACTGGTTCTCGCTCGATCACCAAAGTTAAGCAACATTGAGCCTGGTCAGTACTTAGATGGGTGACCGCTTGGAAATACCAGGTGCTGTAAGCGTATAGTGATGAATGTGTGTTGTGGTGCAGTGGGTGTCATCTCGGAAAGAGAAATCGGTGAGCCGAGTTCGAATTCCAGTTGAATACCCTGCATTCACTTAAGCACTGGTATCCTTGGGAAAGGTATTAATCCGTCCATTCCCTCCAGTTATGGGTTAAATAACAAGGGTAGGACTTGGGGACCCTGCTCTTAAAAACAAATCCTAATGAATTATGAAAAAGAAAAATGCTGTAAAAATAACCTTATCCAAAATCATTGGTTGTAACCTTAAAATGATCCCATAAGGATTGATAGGTTGTTAAGCCTCAAAAACAAACAAACAAATGAAATCAGTTGCCATACATGATCTACACTTGAACGATCATATTTTTTTTTTTAATTGTATCACCCCGAGCAAGGCAGTAATGCCACTGATGTGCAGGGGGCTACATAAGTGCAAAAAGATTAATTAGAAGAGAGTGAAGAGGAAGACAAACCAGTTAGAAAGGAGCAATAGAAGAATGAGAATGTAGGTGTGATGACAGATCAAAGGTGGAGAGAAAGGAAAGGATACACGGGGTGGGGAAAGAACTAGAGTCAAGTGGTTAATAGATGAGTATTGACATTGCATTTAAATTCCTGGAGGTTGTAGCTGTCAGGAAAGCAAGAATATGGCAGCGAGTTCCACATCTCTTTTGATTCATAATTGACTAAGCAAATTTTCTTATTTTCTTTTTTTAGATGCTTAAATTAAGTGAATTTACATTAATTTTCTTTTATAAACTTCTCTCATATTTAATAAGCAGAAAAGCTATCATTGAATTGCACATACACTTAAAACGAAGTCCTATTTTCTTTTAGTAAACGTTCCCTCAAAACAAGACTCAAGAGCTTGTCGTCTTGCGGCCATTGGCCGAAATAGAACTTACTACATCCCTCCAGTATTTTCTGTGCATTTGGAACCCTGGCGCAGTTTGCAGTGAAATTCATAATCTTGTCAAATAGCTGAATACTTGATACTTCGCCAGGTCTACCACGGGTGTTTTTATTGTGAAGCCAACACTAGATGGGTTGCCTCCAGGCTCCATCCTGTTATTTAACCCATAACTGGAGGGCAGTGATGGATTAATACCTTTCCCAAGAGTACCAGTGCCGAAGTGAATGCAGGGTACTCAACTGGAATTTGAACTCGGCTCACCAATTTCTCTTTCCAAGCTGATATCCACTGCACCACAATGCACATCCATCATCGAACACTTACAGTGCCTGGTATTCCCAAGCGGTCACCCATCTAAGTACTGACCAGGCTCAATGTTGCTTAACTTTGGTGATCGAACAAGAACCAGTGCTGTAAGCTCTCAAGAGCTACTCAAGGTAGAGGTTTATTAGATAAGGTACGAGTATAGATATAAGAGGAAGAAGTAAATGCAGATTATGAGAATTTAGCAAACTTATCAACATTATTTCTAACATTGCCCTAATAACTTAACATTTTTCCGATAACTTATTGGGTCATCTGGCAAGGATGACTGCCTGACAATTTATAGCTTGTCATCAGATCCCAGAATATGCATAACACACAGAGTAGTCTTTATTTCTTCTTTTATTATACCATTGTTCATCTGATACATGGCTCAAAAGCCACTCAAAGTTGAGTGAAATAAATGAAGTTGTTGCAAGGAAATACAAGTAAGAGGTGCATATTATAAGGATACGTATGATCGATAACAGCTGACCTTAGACGGAGAGATTAGGATTGTTGTGATGAACAAAGCATTCCCTTGGGAGTTTGCTCCACAGAATACTAGTTTTCAAGAAGAAACTGAGTGCAACTTCCTCCTTACAAATGGAATATAAAATGAACGAGGATGATTCAACCCTGTGAAAATGGGCTGACAGTTCCTAGCAGTAAATGGCCGAATTGGTGGAACTAAGGAATGTACACTTTTGTGCAAATTAATTGAAACAAAACGAATAATGTCTTCCCAGGATCTTTCACACTTTCCTTGGTCATCTCTTAGCATTGTTTTTCTCTTTCGACTACATTTCCCTTTACATTTTGGACTGATGGACCTAGTTTGTTTCTTCGCCTTGATAACACAACTGACAGTTGAATGTCTGACACTAACAATATCCGCAATCTCTCTGTAACGTTTGCCAGTGTGTTCATGCTGCATTACAATTTTTGTATGCTTCCTTGGAGTAACATCCTTTGCAGACAATAACTGTAGGACGACTAATAAACAGTTGAGATAATAGTGTCTGGGTGTGATAAAAATCTGATGCAAGGCCAAACAAATTTCATCATGCACCCCAAAAACAGATTCTATTACTGCACACCACTGCAAATGACCTAAATAAGGAAAAAATAGAAATCACTTACTCCAGTGGGTTTAAAACTGGAATTTAAAAGGGAGTTAAAGCAGCTGTTTCAATTAATTTGCTCAATTTACCTGGACATTTGCTATGGTTTTATGTCTGTGGGAAAGGGGTTGTAGAGTGGAAAATAATTGATCGCTCACAAAGCCACATAAATCCTTTTGATCTTTGTCAAGACTGGAAGGTAAGGATCGTGTATCTTCAGTTCAGATATGACAGCAATTATTGATTTTTGGTTTGATCTAACTCTTGCAAGGAAAAGTAAAACAGGAAAAGTGTTTGGAGCAGTATAACAAACTTGACTCTTTTTCAATGAGTAAAATAAAAAAAAGTAGGTGCAAATCCAGAAATCTAGTATTAAACAGGAAACAAGGGATAAACTGCTACTCCTGTTCAAAAGATCAGCGAGGAGTGTAAAACAGGTGATAGGCAACCATACTGCCCACTCCACACTCCTTCTACTTGTATTAATATATTATTTTAATTATACTTGTATCATTTCAAACTATTGTTCTTATCTTGGTTGATATAATTATAAATTCTTTTCAATTGTAGTCATTTTTCATGATTTGCATGATTGAGTGATTTGTCTGTTTAACAGTATATCATTCCCTTATGGATCATTTAATGCCAAAATCTAATTTTCATGGAAATTTGATATTAATAAAAATATGAAATATGTTATTCTGCTTTCACAATTGAATACATGGTAGATGATACTCAGCTTTTAAGCTTTTACATGTTTGCATAGACATAATCACTAGAGGCAGTGATATGTGTGTTTTATGTTGTAGTTTTGCTGAAGTTATATTTTGGAATACAGTTTGATTTAAGAAATTATAGGTTATTATATGTCATGAAAGTGCTTTTATATTGGTTGTTTAGCAGCATTTGAAACAGATTTGTCACAATTTGTTAGTATGTACATATTTTTGGTAATTTTTTTATATAAAAATATATTGTTGATATTTTTAATATAAAAATGTATTTTTCTAATTTATAGAGTTTTGTTTTTGTTTAGGTGGAGGGTCACTATTTAGGTGGAGGGTCACTATTTAGGTGGAGGGTCACTGTTTAGGTGGAGGGTCACTATTTAGGTGGAGGTCACTATTTAGGTGGAGGGTCACTATATGACCATAGCTGGGACTCTTACAAATGCTTACGGCATATCACGTTGAAGCGTTCAGTGAATGATGTATGTTGTGGTGCAATGGGTATCGGTTTGGAAAGAGAAATCGGTGAGCCGAGTTCAAATTCCAGTTGAGTACCCTGCATTCACTTCAGCACTGGTACCCTTGGGAAAGGTATTAATCCAACACTTCTCTCCAGTGTTGGTGTTACAATAAAAACACCCTTGGTAGCCCTGGCGAAGCATCAAGTATTTAGTTATTTGACAAGATAAGAATTTTGCTGCAAAACTGCGCCAGGGTTCCAAATGCACAGGGAATACTGGAGGGGTGTAGTGAGTTCTATCTCGGCCAATGACCACAAAACAACAATGAACAAATGCTACCACTCTGGGTTAGGGCAGACCATAGAACAACAGCAATTAGGAGGTTATTCCATGCTCCTCAAAACCTCCAATGTCTTGATCAGAGTACTTGCTGCCAGATGTAGTCTATCATCATACCCAGGACTATGATTGTACTAAGGTTATGTATGATATCCTTGCGTATATGTGTTTGTGTAGATGTTTTAGAAATGGCGCATTAAATGCATAACCAACTCACCTGCTTAGAAGCAAGGATTTCATCTCGTTTCTCATCAAGTTGCCTCTGTTTCTCAGTTTTCAACAAGATTAAACGCTCTTTCAGCTGTAAAAATAAGAAAACATAAAGGCTGATGTCTGTATGAGAAACAAAAATTATGGAGACTGGTTAATATGAAATACGAGTATCATTTAATAAATAAGGTGAATTTTTTGGTATAAGGACTTCTAATACAGATAGAAGCTTACTTTTTAAAAAATTTTTTGTTTTACTTCTTTTTTCAAAGGGATTTAATTTTTTTACAGATTGGAAAAAAACTTTTTGAGAGTTTTGGAGATTAACAAAGATGGCTGACCAAGAAGCATGCTCCAGGATTGAACAGAGGTCAGTTATCAAGTTTTTGGTTGCTGAAGCGTGAAAACCAGTTGAAATTCATAGGAGAATGTCAAATGTGTATGGTGCCACATGTTTCAACCAAAAAATGTCTACAAGTAGGCTAAATTGTTTAAAGGACGGAGCAGTGTTGAGGATGAAGACAGGTCTGGGAGGCCTACAGAAGTGAGATCTCCTGAGGGGATGAAATCAGTCAATGACCTCATTCAGTCTGACAGAAGGGTGACAGTGGATGACATTGCAAGGACTTTGAGCCTATCTGTTGGGATAGCACACAAAATTGTCCATGATGACCTTGCCTACTCAAAGGTCAGCTGCCAGTGAGTGCCAAAGAAGAGGGTCGAGTTGTCTCTCCCTTATCTTCCTTACAGCTCAGACCTTGCCCCTTCAGACTCTCACCTGTTTGGTCCCTTGAAAGTGTTCACAAGAGGCACAAAGTTTGAAAGTGATGATGAAGTCAAAAGTGCTGTGAGCGATTGGCTGAGACATCAGTCCAAAGATTTTTATGCTGAGGGAATATGGAAGCTTGTGCACAGATGGGAAAAGTGTGTGAAACTGCTGGGAGACTACGTTGAAAAATAAAAGAAAAGTAAGCTTCTATCTGTATTAGAAGTCCTTATACTGAAAAATTCACCTTAGTTATTGAATGACCCTCATAAGATCTCTTCTCAATGTAATGAAGTTGTTTTCCTGGTTAATAACAACATGTGCAGAGGAATGAATAACGCAACACTTGTGTTTTTCTTATTTAACTTTACATTTTATTCAACTCCTGACTTTGCCAATCACTCTCTGCCACAAAGTCATGTGACCTCCAAAGTCCTTTTCTGAAATGTTGAATCTTGCATTTTTGTTAGAATCTTCTCTGGAGAACTTGCTTATATAAATATTTCTTTTCTATGTTTGCAAAACTTGATGCTGGTGTGAGGTCATTCTCTTGAGCATTTGGAAGCCAGGTGTAAATCCAGGTCAACCCAAAACAATGAGAGGCTATAGGTAAACCCAGTTCAATCTTCCTTTGTCTGGTGTGGCATTGAGTGCAAAGTCAGTTATAGCATAAAACCACACACACATATTATAATCATTTGATCCAAAGCAAGGCGGCAATGCCACTAGTACATACGAGGTTACAGGAAGTGAAAGTGAATAAGAAGACTGAGAATAGAGAGGATTGAAAAAAGGGCAAAAGATGAAAGGGATTTAAGGAGACAGAAGATCGATATTACATTTTAATTTTTGAAAATTGTAGTTAGGGAAGCAAGAAAGCAGAAGGGTTCTCCACAAGTGGTGAGTGCGAGAAAAGAAACTATTAGAGTAGAAGTAGTGGTTGCATTTAGCTATTTCAACAGTAAGAAGGCGGGACCTAGATGCCAATCTAGTAGCACACTTAAATTCATGTAGTGAGGCACCATGGAAAAAACCTTGTCAGAGCAGTTGCCAAGAAAATATTGTAGATATTATCATGTTGCTAAGTCAAGATGCCTGGTCAGGACCGATTATATTACAGATCCTTCTTTGGATTTTGTTGGGATATACAGCAAGAGCACCAGACCAGATATGGCAACAGTATTTAATGCACTAACAAATGGTACATTTATAAACCTGCAAAATGGATTCTGCCAAGAAAAATATTCTGACACAACACAGTAGTAGATGCAAATGATTCAATATAGTCATTTCACTTCATGTCAGTAGAAAACATGAGGGTAAGGAGGCATAGTGTGTTATTTTTTTGGAGTCTAGCATCACCCATGCCAATTACAGGCAGAAAAGATTTTCTATGGTGGTGAAAATTTACATGCCATTTCTTGCTCCGGTTAACCACTGGTTGGAGGTCTTTTTCAAGAGCAGCTATTGGAGCAGAAGCACATATTAGTGTCATCTGCATAAATGCCTTAGGAACGAACGACATCGGTGAAATCATTGATGAAAATCAGAAACAACCTAGGGCCCAGGATAGAGTCTTGGGGGACCTCCATGTTCATACAAAAGATCTGGAAGTGAGCCAGGTCAACATGACCTTCATTTCGTGATTTGATAGGAACCGATGCCAATGGCAGACAGAAATGGTTTTCTCTTGTGGTTAAAATTTACAAGCCATTTCTTGCCCCACAAGTTGGAGGTCTTTTTCAAGAACAGCTATTGGAGCAGGAGCACATGTTAGTGTTATCTGCATAAATACCTCGGGAATGGATGACATTGGTGAGATAATTGATGAAAATCAGAAACAGTGTAGAACCCAGGATAGAGTCTTAGGGAACCTCCATGTTTATATGAAAAGATCTAGAAGCGAGTCAGGTCAACATGATTTCACTTCCCGATTTGATAGGAACAATTGAATTAAACCAAATATTTGTCCTGCGACACAATAACCCTGTTGTAGAAGGTCAGTATTCCAAACTCTGTCAAACACTTTTGAGATATCTACAGCCACAGCCTGAGCTTCCCCGTTTTGATATACAAATTCAGTGATGGATGTTAACACATCAGCAGATGTGGTAAAACAGAAGCTATATTGTTTGTCTGAAAGAAGGTTGTGAGAAGTAAGATGCTTAACCACTTCGGCATTGATTAGAGCCTCAAATAATTTGCTGAAAAACAGTACGAGACTAATAGGGTCATAATTTCAAGGGTCAGAGGGTTCTCTAGAGTTCTTATAAACAGGAACTACAGAGGTGAACTTCCAACAAACTGAAAAGCAGGAAGCAGTGAGGCACTTGTTGTAGAGTTTGGAGTGGACTGGAACCAGCTCAGGGGCGCATTTCTTTAGGACAACAGCAGGGATCCTATCATATCTGCTTGCCTTGTGGGAGTCTAGTTTAGAAATGATGTCTGAAACCAGTGATGGTTATGCATGTATCACACAGTAGAGCCTCAGTTTTAGGTGTGTGTGGGGGATAAATCAGGTATAGGTACTACAGGGGAGTCAAGTGTAGGGTTGGAAGAGAACTGGAGCAAAGCCCTCAACCTTATTTGCTCTAGATGTCAGAACTTCAAATTGATTGAAGAGAGGAGAAACTGAGGATTTGGTGTTGTTCAGCACCTTCTTACAGTGCTAACAGAACCAGATTTGTAAGAAGCTATATGTTGTTTCATTGTGTATATATATTAATGTATATTAATGCAGCAATTGTTAATTAATATATATTAATGCAGCAATTGTTCTTTTAAGCATCTTTCATTGAATACAGCCAACAAAGATGATTTAATCAACCTTTTATTGAGTTTTTCCAGCATTCTAACATTTTTCTGCTTTTTAGGAGTTAAAGAATATAAAAATTGTCCATAGTTTTTATTGTTCCAAGCTCTTTCGCCCAGTGCTTTAGTCATTCTTAAGAATGTAGTATTTGGTATAGTTATTTTTCCATGTGTTTTACTTTGTAGTAGTTTTTCAGTGTGTGATAATTTTTGTGGAAGAGTGACTGTTTTCTGCAGTCACATGCTCTGCACGGCAAAACTAATGTGAGGGTCACATATATTTTTTACAAAACACTTAAAACGTCATTTCCACTACTGAACTGTATCAGAATGATAATGGGAGAACTATTTAATCAATAGGGCTTCTCTAATAATAAGATGTTGATGATTATATGATTTTATATAAAAGATTTTTGTCTTATCAACTAAAATTTTCCTTAAATTATTGGTTAATAAATGCTTTTTTAACAGCACTTTGATTTAACAGATGACATCTAAGGTGGTCTTAATAAGTATGTCCAAAATATATATACCAAATACAACACCCCTGAGAATTGGTAAAGCATTTGATGAAAGTGCTCGGAACAATAAAAACTATGAACAATTTTTATATTCTTTAACTCCTAAAAAACAGAAAATTTTAGAATGCTGGAAAGAACTCAAAAAAAGGATTGACTAAATCATCCTTGTTGTACATATTCACTGAATGATTATATATATATATATATATATGTACACACACACACAAAACTCAAAACTTTAGTCTTGGAACTAATAGAAAAACATCTTGGTCCAATTAATTTTTTCCTGGGGTATTTTTAGAATTTTTTTATAGACTAATAATTTTCTTTAACAATTTTTAACAAATTATTATTTTTTTTTACAATTTTTTTTTATTGATTTTTATTTTTATTTTTTACAATTATTAATAGATTATTAATTCTTTTACAATTTTTAATTTATTTATAATTTTTTACAATTTTTAATGGATTATCAATTTCTTTTACATTTTTTAATGCATTAAATATTTAAAAAAAATTTTAATGGATTAGTAATTTATAAAATTTATTACTCCCCAACCTAATTTGAGATAAAGCTTGAGATTTGACTCACTATACCCTATCTATCTATATATTAATCTTTCCCCCCTCTCTCTCAAGTCTCATACACTCCGACTGTGGAGTATGGGGCTGCAGCCACAACAGACCAGCTGTTATTGCTGTGGTGGGTTTTTCATGAGAAGGAGTTACCATTTTCAAATGGCTTTGAATTCAGTGTTGTCCTGCTCATAGACTGGTTACCAACCAAAGCTAAAGAGCCCTGTCTAACCTACTATTTAAAACCATAGCCAAGAGAGAGAAGAGATAGATAGATTTGCAAGGGTATTTGCACACAAGTAAATACAAAAACCTCAACCAGAATTTGAGCTTGACTTGCTGATTTCTTGTTCTAAGTCAATAACTGTTACAACACCCACACATCCATTGTATTAATATATAGGGATCTAAGGATTGAATAGTTAGAACAATTTCAAAATGAAAAGCATTAAAATGATATTTCTCAGATGTCTTTGTGGTAAGCATTATCCGAATCAAGTTAAGATATCATCTTGCTCTCTACTTAATGCAGAAATTGATATAATCTTTTATGGATTGTTTAGATCAGTCCATGAGCTATCTTTCCATGACTCGCAGGAAACCATTTACATGTCCAATATTTCTTCAAAATTTAATAAATTTGTCCCTCACCCCTTCCGTACTTATGTAGTAGCAGTACTGAGCTTGACCTACCTACCAAGTGCCAACAGACAGACAATCAATTTTAAGGTCAGCAGAGTCTGTTCTAGTTCCTCTCCAGGAAAGGGAAGAAAACTCAACCTCCCCTACCACTACATAATTCTTCATTCTGCTCCCTGATGAAAAAGTACAACTGTACTTTGCGAAAGTTTTGTCTTTTTCTATTTTATTTTCATTTTATAAGGTGAAATAAATTATGACAACACATATAATCCAAAGCTAATCCCTGCCCCCGTCTACGGCTATATCATGTTGAACGCACTAGTTCCCGTCCGATCATCGAAGTTAAGCAACATTGGGCCTGGTCAGTACTTAAATGGATGACCCTTTGGGAATACCAGGCGCTGTAAACGTAAGGACCAAGAATGGTCCACCGGTCCTCCCTGCCCCGTAAAAAACAGTTTGTTACAGAAACAGCAACAAAAAGTTGCTGCCCTATGCACCATTGGGTGTGATGGATAAATGATGAACCCCTGCCTCCCCAAATTCAAACATCCATCTATGAATGTGATGCACACTAACTTTAATGCAAGAAAATGCACTTCAACCAATGAGAAGTTGGTAACCCTCTCCCTCTCGGTGTATTTGGGCCCCTCGACATGATGTAATGATTAGCAAGCTTGTCTTGCTAGAATCATTACAGCTGACTAGTGAGTTTGATCCTCACTGAGTGTCCCATATTTTTGGCCTTGTGCCATATCTAAGCTGCACAGAAAATCACAATGCTGTGTATCTTGGCATGGTGCAATGGTTAGCAAGCTTGTCTCGCCAGAATCTTTACAATTGAGTAGTGAGTTTGATCTTCACTGAGTGCTCCATATTCCCGGCCTTTTGCCAGTGGAGTTGATCCACCTCCCTCTGTGTGGTGTTGAGCCCCCTCCCCCACCAGTGGAGTTGATACATTCACCATTGGATGACAATCATGTTTCTAGCCCACTGCACCTCTCCCTCAGCACGTAATGGCTTTTTTGGTTACCTTCTCTTTCAGACCTCTGGTTTAGATAAGGGGAAGTATTTTCAAGCAAGAGAAGTAAAAGAGAAAGAAAAAAAAAGAAGAGAGACAATATATGAGAGCATAAAAAAGAATGACAAGCTTCAAGGAAGATCGTGAAGAAAGCTTGAAGAAAAAGAGAGAAAAAGTAAGAAAGACAGCAAACAGTGCACAATTAAAATGGATGCTGCTCAAAAAAGATGGTGTCAGATACATTTGGCACAAACATAAGGTTCATTTGGGAATAACTAAATTTATGGCGAAACTGATTGATTAAATGAATACATTCAGAATTGCAGAGTCATTGTCAAATCCATATTAGCTGCCGAGCCACATACATTTTTTTAATTCAGTTCTGTCATTCTCCTAAATTAGTTGCCAACCAAAGCTAAAAAACCCATTCTGCCCTACTATTTAATCCATAGCAAAGAGGAGAAGAGATGAATTTATACTTTTCCCAAAATATTTACATAAAAGCAAATGTAAGAAAACCTGACAGAAATTCGAACTCTGCTCTCTAATTTCTCATTCCGAGCAACACCACCTGCACACTCAAGGAAAATAAAAGTGAAGAAAAGTTATTGCTGAGAGACGGGAAATTCAGGTTGAAGATCTCACCTCAACAAGGGACATTTCACACAGAAGGCCAATATTTGCTGTTTGAGTGAGATCGACAAATTTTTGATGCCGATTGGTTGACATTGCAGCCATGGCTCGAATTTCATTAATCACTTCCAGCCGGTTCCTCATTTCAGCTTCTGCCTGTTCGAGTGCATCAGCCATCAACTGTTGGTTTTCTTTCTGCATCTCTTCCACTGCAAAAGAATGAAAAAAAGATATTTCATAACTTCATTCATAAAAACTGTTGAAACTGGAGTGAAAATTTTAGTCACAATAATCTTGTCCAAGAAGAGCAAGAAATTTTCTGATGGCTCAAGTCCACAGTTTGGGTGGCTTTGAATTCTCTCAATTGAGCATATAATTACATATCCCCATAATCCAATACAAATTGATCCAATAAAAATTACTCTTACATATTCCAATATGAATTAATATTACATATTACAATATAAGTTACCATTAAATATTCAAACATATATTACTATAACATAATGCAATATAAGTTAATATTAGATATTCCAATATAAATTACTATGAAATATTGCAATATAAATTAGTATAACATATTCTAGTGTAAATTACTATCACATATTCAAATATAAATTATTATTATATATTCCAATATAAATTACTCTTCCATATTCCAATATAAATTACTATAACATATTGCAAATTGCTATTACTTATTTCAATATAAATTAGTATTACATTCAATATAAATTAATACATATTCAAATATAAATTACTATCACATATTCAAATATAAATTATTATTATATATTCCAATATAAATTATCATATTCCAATATAAATTACTATAACATATTGCAAATTGCTATTACTTATTTCTAATATAAATTAGTATTACATTCAAATATAAATTAATACATATTCAAATATAAATTACTATCACATATTCAAATATAAATTATTATTATATTCCAATATAAATTACTCTTCCATATTCCAATATAAATTACTATAACATATTGCAAATTGCTATTACTTATTTCAATATAAATTAGTATTACATTCAAATATAAATTAATACATATTCAAATATAAATTACTATCACATATTCAAATATAATTATTATATATTCAATATAAATTACTCTCT
Organism: Ascarosepion bandense; assembly: GCA_037127315.1. NCBI lineage: Eukaryota > Metazoa > Mollusca > Cephalopoda > Sepiida > Sepiidae > Ascarosepion > Ascarosepion bandense. The sequence goes on from JBBBDQ010000275.1 coordinate 3,009,206, forward strand.
CATTCTAACATAAATTACTATAACATATTGCAAATTGCTATTACTTTATTTAATATAAATTAGTATTACATTCAAATATAAATTAATACATATTCAAATATAAATTACTATCACATATTCAAATATATAAATTATTATTATATATTCCAATATAAATTACTCTTCCATATTCCAATATAAATTACCATAACATTAAAATTGCTATTACTTATTTCAATATAAATTAGTATACATTCAAATATAAATTAATACATATTCAAATATAAATTACTATCACATATTCAAATATAAATTATTATTATATATTCCAATATAAATTACTCTTCCATATTCCAATATAAATTACTATAACATATTGCAAATTGCTATTACTTATTTCAATATAAATTAGTATTACATTCAAATATAAATTAATACATATTCAAATATAAATTACTATCACATATTCAAATATAAATTATTATTATATATTCCAATATAAATTACTCTTTTCCATATTCCAATATAAATTACTATAACATATTGCAAATTGCTATTACTTATTTCAATATAAATTAGTATTACATTCAAATATAAATTAATACATATTCAAATATAAATTACTATCACATATTCAAATATAAATTATTATTATATATTCCAATATAAATTACTCTTCCATATTCCAATATAAATTACTATATGATATTGTAAATTGCTATTACTTATTTCAATATAAATTAGTATTACATTCAAATATAAATTAATACATATTCAAATATAAATTATTACTATCACATATTCAAATATAAATTATTATTATATATTCCAATATAAATTACTCTTCCATATTCCAATATAAATTACTATAACATATTGCAAATTGCTATTAGCTTATTTCAATATAAATTAGTATTACATTCAAATATAAATTAATACATATTCAAATATAAATTACTATCACATATTCAAATATAAATTATTATTATATATTCCAATATAAATTACTCTTCCATATTCCAATATAAATTACTATAACATATTGCAAATTGCTATTACTTATTTCAATATAAATTAGTATTACATTCAAATATAAATTAATACATATTCAAATATAAATTACTATCATATATTCAAATATAAATTATTATTATATATTCCAATATAAATTACTCTTCCATATTCCAATATAAATTACTTATAACATATTGCAAATTGCTATTACTTATTTCAATATAAATTAGTATTACATTCAAATATAAATTAATACATATTCAAATATAAATTACTATCACATATTCAAATATAAATTATTATTATATATTCCAATATAAATTACTCTTCCATATTCCAATATAAATTACTATAAACATATTGCAAATTGCTATTACTTATTTCAATATAAATTAGTATTACATTCAAATATAAATTAATACATATTCAAATATAAATTACTATCACATATTCAAATATAAATTATTATATATTCCAACATAAATTACTCTTCCATATTCCAATATAAATTACTATAACATATTGCAAATTGCTATTACTTATTTCAATATAAATTAGTATTACATTCAAATATAAATTAATACATATCTAAATATAAATTACTATCACATATTCAAATATAAATTATTATTATATATTCCAATATAAATTACTCTTCCATATTCCAATATAAATTACTAACATATTGTAAATTGGTTATTACTTATTTCAATATAAATTAGTATTACATTCAAATATAAATTAATACATATTCAAATATAAATTACTATTACATATTCAAATTTAGATTACTATTAGATATTCCTACATAAATTATTCTTATGTATTCTGATATAAATTACTATTACATATTCATGTGTATATTGCTATTACATATTTTTTTTTTAATCATGTCACCCCAAGCAAGGCATTCCACTGCCACTATAGCGCAGGGGGTTACATAGAGCGATTGGGTATAGGAAATGTCAGAAAGAGGGTGATAGACGAGTTAGGATGTACATAGTGAGAGAGTTGGAGAGAATGGGTGTGTGAGTTAGTGTGTTAGGAGGTGTCTATTGACCCTACATTTAAATTCCTGGAGGTTGTAGCCATTGGGGAAGCAAGCATGTGGAAGGGAATTCCATAGGCGGGAAGTGTGAGAAAAGAAGCTGTTGGAATAGAAATTGCGGTTACATTTCATCGGTTTCACTGTAAAAGGGTAGGACCTAATTGCCAATCTAGTATCTCATGCAAATTCACACCTAGGGGGTACCAGCGATTTAAGTTCATCAGAGCAGAAGCCATGAAAGTATTTATAGAAGAGGCACAGGGAAGCTATATCACGCCAGTGAGAGAATGACTGAAGGCGGTCAGCTAAGTCGGTATCAATCACATTACAGATTCTTCGCTGTATTTTGTCAAGAACCCCGAGGAGAATAGCAGGGGCACCCGACCAGATGTGTCAGCAGTATTCAAAATATGGGTGGATGGTAGATTTATATAAGTGCAGGATAGATTCAGATGGAAAGAATTTCTGGGCCTTGCACAGAGAGCCAACTTTCATAGCAGTGGATTTAGCAATGGATTCGATGTAGTCATTCCACTCTGAGGTTCGCTGAGAGTATCAGGCCAAGCAGGTGTAGTGTTTTACTCTCATATTTGAATATTAATTGCTATTACTTATTCTAATATAAACTACAATTACATGTTCCTATCTTCTTCTTCTTCTTCATGTGCCATGTTCCTTCAGGACATAGGCAACCATGGACTTCCACTTACCCCTGTCCCTTGTCATTCTTAATATTTTCCCCCTTGGTATCTCTCCCAAACCCCAGTTCACCATACATTTGCTCAAGCCCATCAAATATGTCTTGCACTGCTTTCCTCTGTCTCTCTTTCCTTTTACTCCTCCTGTGAGTTTTTGATTCTCCAGGTCCTCCTTCCTCATTATATATCCCAGGAACCTCAGCTGTCTCCTCCTGATGTTAAGTATGTTTTCTTGTTTCTTGTTTCTTCTTGTTTCCTCTCCAACACAATGGCGTTGCTCACATTCTCGGTTCATGGTATCCTTCTGTAGAACCACATTTCTGCTATGTCGAGCCTCTTCTTCATCCTTGAAGAGATTGTCCAACATTTGCTGTCATACAGAAGGATGGTTATCACATAGGATTCTTTTCTTTGTTTCCAATGAGATTTTCCTGTCTCTCAGTATTCTGGTTAGTTTTTCAAATGTGTCTTTGGCTATGCCAATGTGTCTTTGGATCCCAATGTCACACTTTCCATCCTCTGTCAGAACATTTCTAAGGTATTTAAATTTCTTAACTTGTTTTATTTTAGTTTCTCTGAACTGTAGTTGGCATTTTGGGGTCTTCTTTTTGTTGATGATCATACATTCAGTTTACTTGAAGTTTATGCTCAGTCCTTTCTTCTTGCTTTCTCTTGCTACCTTCTGTAGGAGGTCCTGCATTTTCTTTTTTATGTCTGCTATTCTTAAATAAATTGTTATTACATATTCCAATATAAATTACTATTACATATTCAAAATAAGTAGGGGTTAGCACCGACCCCTACCTTATCTCATCATAATATTTTTCTATCTACACTCTTTTTAGTGCATTTTGTTAATTTAAAATATTTGGATTTTTGTTTAATGTTGGGGAGGTCTCCCATAAATAAATTTATAAACCTAAATAAATAATTTTCCTCTTTTTTTGGAAGGGAGATGTTGGAGGATGTACTTTGTTGCAGTTTTCATCTCCTTTTTATCCAAATCTGTCACATCACAACTCTTAGCAATTTTTAATATGCTGTAGCATCTGTTTATACTATTCACAAATCTTCTTTCTGTTCATGGCATATTGATTGGGATTCATTTCATGACTTTACTCAAAACACCCTTTTGATTGATATTCTTAACCTTCCTATTAAGAATTGTGCCACAGAGGTTTCTTCTTAGGTTAAACATTGATGCTTTTGAACCTTCTCATAAATATCAGGTTAACTCAGCCTGTTCTGCTACTATAGCCCACAGAAATCACTTTTTCCAAGTTTCCTTGATTTACTGTTTGATTCAATCCTTTAAACTTTCCCTCCCCGCACCAAAGACTTGGGATATAGAAATTTTTTTTTTCAGAAATCAATTGAGCATATTATATTCGGGGAGTTTTTTTAAAATATGCATGAACAGTTCTCATGAGCACAATCTTTTCTATCTGATGGATAGTCATGGATTCCACAGGATTTCCTTAATATATGAATCACTACTCTTTTATTTATCATTCCTAGTGCTCCTGTTATTACTAGAATAGTTGTTGTATTTAACACATCATTCAATAAATCCCAGGCCTCATATATAAATGGCACTACTAATAAAAAATCCATATTATTTTTATAAAATACTAACCTTCAAATAGAACGTGACAAAATTTGGGCCCAATCAGATTATTAGTTTACAAATTACAGTTATTCAACTGAAGCTACTGTTGCAAAGTTTTAAAACCTGAATTTCATGTTGATAAAGCATTGCTTTCTGATGGGAATAATACTGTTCAAGCAAAGCAATGGCTTGATAAGTGTTATTCGGACTCTGCTTCATTGGAAACAACGGTTAAGAGGTGGTATGCTGACATTACACGGGGCTGTACAGACACAAATGTTGCTGAACACTCAGGTTGTCCAAAATCAATAGTTGTCCCAGAAAACACCAAAAAAATTCACAAACTTGTTTTGGCTGATTGTAAATTGAAGTTACCTGAGATAGCAGAGGAGTTGAATGTATCAGAAGGCAGTGTATTCACCATTTTGCATGAACATTTGTCAATGAGGAAGCTGTGTTCAAAGTGGGTGCCGCGTTTGCTCTTAGTCGATCAAAAACAGCAACATGTTAACAATTCGGAGTGTTGTTTGCAACTGTTTCAACACAACAAGAAGGAGGTTTTTCATAAATATGTGACAAGGGATGAAACATGGATCCACCACTTCACTCTGGAGTCAAATCAACTATCAGCTAAATGGACAGCAGCAGATGAAAGCCATCCAAAACAACAAGATGCAAACATCAGCAGGCAAGGTTTTGGCCTCCGTATCTTGGGATTTGCAAGATATTTTGTTCATCAATTACCTTGAGAAAGGAAGAACCATCAATAACAAATATTATATAGCATTATTGGTGTGTTTGAAGGAAGAAACTGCCAAAAAACTGCCACAAGTGAAGAAAAAAATCTTTCACCAAGACAACACACCGTGTCACAAGTCAATCGTAATGATGGCAAAACTACATGAATTGCACTTTGGATTGCTTCCACATCCACCCTATTCTTCAGATCTGAACCCCAGTAACTACTGGCTGTTTGCAGACCTCAAAAGAATGCTTCAGGGAAAGAAATTTGGCTCCAATGAAGAAGTGATATCAGAAACTGAGGTATATTTTGAGGCCAAAGACAAATCGTTCTACAAAAAAAGCATTGAATTGTTAGAGACGCATTGGAATAAGTGTATCACCCTAGAAGAAGACTATGTTGATGAATAAAGTCAAACTTTGCCTAAAAGTTGTTGTTTTATTAGTTAAGTCCAGGACATATAGAGTGATGCGTTAAATGCTACATTCTTCCAATTTCTGATTCTAGATTAAAAAATCAGAAGAGTTAAAGAAAATACAAAAAAAAGAAAGATTAAAAAAACATATTGAAACTTTTTATCTTCAAATAACATTCCAAAATAAAATCAATTTTTAAAACAATTGGGAGTGATTACATTTTGGTAAAACCAGCCTTTTCTTTTCTTTTTCATGTTGTTCATCAGGATGATGAAACAGCAGATGAAAAACCATTTTGCATAGCAAGTCATGCAGGCTACCAAACTGTAACCTGCTTATTTTTATGCTTTAATTTCCTTTTCTTTTTATAAAAAATGATGTCAGACTACAATTGCAATAATGAATAATACATGTTTCATACATCTTGCACAAATGTTGCAAATTATCACCAAATTGAGTGTATAAAGCATCTAAGTGTGTGTGTTTTATATCTTGAAAGAATGAATGTACAATTTTAAAGTTGGTTGACTCTAGCTAAAGGAAATTGAGTAGAGGTCATGGTTAAATAAAAGTTGTTTGGAGTTGTAATGAAAATGATAATAAGCTTTGTTTGTTTGATTTATCAATCATCATTTATTTATTCATTTAGTGCATCTTGCATTGCTGTGGTCACATCTCCCTCCATATTCACAAATGTGGTTCACGGTGACATTCTAGGCAGAATAGTGCAAAGAGTTGCTGTTCTTTTTGCAATGGCAATGTTGAGGTTATCCTGTTATTACTTTTAGAAGTTAAACAGACGAACCCCACAAGACAGCAGGTGGTTTGAATTTAGGATTTTCCTTTTTCTAGACTGGCAATGATATATAGAGGCTGTGCACTGTTTAAACTACATGCCCTTCATCTGGACATATCAACAAGATCTAAAAGAAATAAAGGGCATTACATTTGGGGGTGGCTTGGCTGCAGGAGTTACTGAAAAGATGTCAGTGCTGTCAGTCTTTGGGGCTGCACTCTGGGATTTATGTCTTCCGTAGCCTTTTCTGTGCTTTAAACAGAACTGCAAAGTAGTGGACATTTGAAATCAGAATTTTCCTTCCTATAGATAAACTGCCTTCTGGGCTATCAATCTCTGGCTATCCAGAGCAGTTGGTTATGGGGCACTGTTATCTGCCTTCCTCTATTTTCCGGCTTGGAGCTGGACTTAGTTATCAGAAACTATTTGAAACATAAGCTATGGAAACATTTTATAGACAGTGGAAGCTTACCCCCACTATCGCCCTGGCTATTATCAATCACAGAAATTTAAAATAAAATTTTAATTAAAGCAGAATAGAATTATCATAATTTTTATTTTTATGAGAAACTTCCAGTTTTTATTTCATTTTTAATATACCAATGATTAAAGCATTTAATATTATTCATATTAAAAAATAAAAAATAAAAATATTATTTTTCATATAGCAATGATAAAAACAATACGTACAATGCATTAGTTGTTATTTATGTTTTTATTAGTATTCTTTTCAGTCATTTCCAGTGTTATTATTAATTATTAGTTGTGTTTAAACGCTACATTCTTTGTAAATTTTTTTCTTCTTATATTTTGCTGAAAGCTTCTCAAATGTTTCGATATCAAATATCAAATGAGATGGTAGTATCTATAAGGTAGGACTTATCTTTTTTAAAGTCTTTTATTAATGAATCTCGGGTTATATAATGTAATCTGTATGTATGGTGAATTATTATTATTATTATTGCATGAGAGAGCAGTATATCAAAATTGATGCTGGGGTACAAATATATGAAGTCTAATATACTCATCATGGGACCCAGGTACATGCATTACAGCCAGATGTATGCATTATGGTAACAGATTTTAATAAAGCAGTAGCAGGTGCAGATTGAAATACCTTCAGGTAAGGCTAACCGAGTCCACTCTGACAATCTTCAATTGACAGTGCTACAAAGTATCTCAATCTGTCTCCCAAGTTACCTTGGCTACCTTACATTTCAGACTTAACAAAAAAACAACTTCTTGACACCTGGTTACAATTCACCCCCCCCCCCCCCCACCATCACCACTACTCTTGCTCTTGAACAAAGCTGCACAATTTGTCAGCCCCTAGAGGACCTGCTCAGCTGGTTAGGGTCAGGCAACTGATAAGCAAATCTGTGGTATTGGACGAGATAATTTATTATAGCCCATCTGAAATCACCGAGAAAATAACATTTACATCAACATTAGGGCATCATCATGTAGCATCATCATGTAGCATCAATGCATCATCATGTAGCATCAGTTCATTATTTCTTTTTATTTATTATTATTATTATTATTATTATTATTATTATTATTATTATTTCCTTGAACTTCTGTTGAACACATATTTTCTTCTGGGTCCCAACCAGAGACCTAAGTCAGGAATGGCTTCATGATATTTTCCACTGATATATAAATCTCAATGTACCCATCATGACCCAGTGTCTGATTATGGTATATCAAGCAAATGCCTCACAGCCAAATGTGCATGATGTGACAAAAGCAGTGTATAACCTTGTATTAGAAATACCTTCATTTTGAGTACCATAGTCCACTCAGACAGTCTCCAATTGAATGTGTTCCCAAGTACCTAAATATATCTTGGCTGCCTCATCTTTCAAGCTTAAAAAACAACCCTCATGATGCTCCCCTACTACTCTAGCCCATGAAAAAGAGATGCACTGTTTGTCAGCCCTTAAGGGTCAGGCCTTACTGGTTATGGTCAGGTAACTGACAAGCAAACAGAATATTTACAATAGCCCATCTTAAATCCCCAAGAGAAAATATATATATATATATATATATATATATATATATTAACACCTCCAATCAGTTAAGATCAGAAGACACAATCAATAGCCATGCCTGCTGTAGCTTCAGGGTATTTATTATTATTATTATTATTTACAGTTTTTTTTTAATTTATTGTTTGATGGTAATGTTTGATGGTAATGGCAAAATTGATATGATTATTTACCAAGTCTTTTAGTGGCAACTTCAGGTAAAGGAAGTTTTTCTTAGTTGTTAGAGTTTTTCTAAGAAACGAATGGTGTTCATGGACACAACCTGTTTTTCTATTTTAGATAGTGATGGGTTTCCTGTGGTTTTCTTCATGTGTTTATCAGTATTCTTTTTTAATCATTCCTAGTGCTCCTCCTATTACTGGAATAATGGTTGTGTAAAATGTTAAATTCTTACACTCTCTATTTCTCCTTCCTTATATTTTGAATATTTGCCAATTTTTTTTGCTGACATGTTTTTTTATCAGTCAGAATGGCCATGTCTTTGTGATAAGCCTTACACTTTTTAAATCTTTATCTGGTCTACTGGTTCGTACAGCACACCCAGTATAGATGATGAATTATTAATACTATTATTATTGTTGTACTTTTTGATGGTTTGAAGTCTTGGATGTCTAAGTCTTTTAGTCTTTCTTACAAGACCTTACAGGAGTATCCTGTATGAACCAATAATTCAATGTAAATCATATATTTTTCAATTTTTTCAATTCATTAGCAAATTTCTGATATTTTCCTACTTTTTTTTATTTTTTCAACATAACTGAAATTGCAACATTTATCATTTGACAGCTCTACCTTTCTTAGTTTATAATGATCAGTCTATTGGGTAATTTATTTGCATTTCAAAGCTCCATAGAGTTTTACTTTTTCTTTTCTCTTGGACAGCTTCTGGTTTATGCATATGATGTGCATTGTCAAACCTCAGGATTAAAAACAAAATACTTACCAATCTTTTTTTTGTATTCTTGAATGTTCTTTCTAGCTTCCTTGGCTTTCTTATGTCCTTGTGAAATGTTAAGGACAATTTTTCTGGGGAAAAATAGATAAAGACATTGACACAAGGAACATGAAAAATGAAGAAGTAAATAGTAGGTAAAGTCATAAATAATTAGGTGAAGTCATAAATATAAGGAGTCGCATAAATAATTAAGTTAAGGGATAAATCTCTGGACTGAAGGTGCCAGAATATGGAGGTGTTCAGACCACTAATTATCTCAGTTTTCATGTGAGTCTATAGCACAAACCTTCAAGTCCTACATTAAAAAAAATCTGAATAAAGCCTAGTATCTCACCTAGTAGAGTCATAAATATTAGTCATAAATAATTAGTCATAAATAATTAGGTTAAGTGATAAATAATTAGATAGAGTCATAAATAGTTAGACTGGCTGATAAATATTAGGTAGAGTCATCAATATTGTCAGGGGATAAATTTTTGAGTTGTATTTTTTTTTGTATTTGAGTTGTATTTTTTTTTTTAATCATATCACCCCCAGCAAGGCAGGCGATAATGCCACTGATGCGCAGGGGGCTACATAAGAGTGAAAAGATTGGAAAAGAGAAAGCCGGAAACCACATCCTAAACAGGGAACAAGGGATGAGCCTCTTCACCAGTTCAATAGATGTGGGTGGAGTGTGAACCGGGCGACAGTTCAGTCTACCTACTCCAATTGAAAAAAGAAAAAGACAAGAGTAAAAAAGCATTTGTTTAATATTTTTGCTTGCTTTCTTAATATATAATTACTTTAATTACAAATTCTGCTTGCATTGAAAGTATTATCCTCCAGTAATAGACATGTTAATGATTTTTTGGGTAAAATAAAATCTAATAAATAAATGACAATGACAATGACAATGACTACTACTACTGCTACAACAACAACACACATTTTGTATAGATTTCTCTCCTTGCCATAACCACAATTACATTTTTTAAACGTTTTTTGATTGCCCTGCACCTCATCCATCTGTGCCGACTGATACAAAAAAAAAAAATATAACTGTTGTCTCTTGAAAAGTTTCTGGTTGTATCTTGAGGCAACTCATATGACACAAAGCAAAATCAAAGCATAATATTATCTTCTTTTGTGCGGTTTTTGTTTTTAATCAGAGATCTTGCATTATGGGTTCTCTCCATCAATTGGACGTCCTCAGACAGAGATCACCTTCTGCAGAGTATTCCCAATGCCAAGCAACACAGACTTCGGAAGTGATGAGATACTAGGTTTTATTCAGATTTTTTTAATGTAGGACTTGAAGGTTTGTGCTATAGACTCACATGATAAATGAGACAATTAGTGGTCTGAACACCTTCATATTCTGGCACCTTCAGTCCAGAGATCGTGCATATTTATTTGACTATGATCTTATGTTCACCTGGAGTAGCAATGTTGATGATAAGGCACTTTCTTGTTTTTTGGGGGTTTTATTTTTATTTTATTTTATTTTTTTTTTTTTGTGAATTATGGTGAAATCTTGTTCACTAGCCTCAAAGATGCAGTTTGTTTGAATGCTAAAATCCCACATGATCTTGACATCATTTTCATTTATTATTATGATTATTATTATAACTTTATTTTTTATATGCCCTGTACATTCAAGACTTGAAAAAATCATGGCTCTCCACAACTTCCTATCCTTTGTAGAACTTAGCAAATTTCATCTTTTTGCTATCTCTCCTAATGACTATTCTGCCAACCATTTATACAAGCTTGTTTGATAAGTTATTCACAGCTTTCTTCTATCCCACTTGTCTTCAATATGTCCCATAAGTATCAAATTCTCCAAACACACTTTTCTCATTAGATGCCTAAGAAATTTCAATTGACCCTTTTTGATTCTAAGTATAAGTGTCTTCTAGAGAGGTTTGTAAAAATAATCATAATGGTCACATTTTTTATGTTGTCTGTTTTGTCTATAACTTATAATATTTTAATTATAGCTTTCAGTTGAGAAAAGAATATTGGAAAAAAATAATGAAAAACATATTAATGACAAATTATTCAAAAATATATAATGAAATATGTAGTCATACTTTTCATTATTTTTATTTAACAAGAATATTTTAATTTATGGCTTTAAATATGTCCTTTTATATAAAATCCTCACAAATGTATAAACACGCTATGTTATTGCAAATTCTTACAAAATGGATAGGCATGCATTATCTTTAACATTTCACATAGCATTAATTTCAAAGGTACCACATTTTTTTGTCTTTTCTCATAATATGACATCTGTTTTCTATAGATTGATCCAATTGACCTTCTGCAGATTGAAACTGTACAATGGAACTGACTTAACAAAAAACAGACAACAATAATCAGGTCAACCTTTTCTCTTCTTTTCTGTAGTAAACTCAGTTAAAATGTCAGAATAGTTAAAAAAACAAGAAAATATAAAAAAAGAAAGATTAAAAAAACATGTCAAAACTTTCTAACAGTAAACAATTTCCAAATAACATCCCAAAATAAAATCAATTTTTAAAACAATTGGAACGATTACATTTTTTTAAAACCAGCTTTTTCTTTTCTTTTCAAAATTGTTCATCATCCTAGAAGCAGCAGATAAAACACCATTTTGTATAGCAGTCATGCAGGCTACCAAATTGTAGCCCACTTATTTTTTGTGCTTTAATTCCTTCTTCTTTTTTTAAAAAATGATGTCAGACTGCAATTGCAGCAAAGAATAAAATGTTGCACACATCTTGCACAAATGTTTCAAATCATCACCAAATTGAGTGCATAAGCAGATATGTGTGTGTGTCTTATCTCTAGAAAGAATGAATGTACAATTTAAAGTTGGTTGACATTAACTAAAGGAAATTGGGTAGAAGTCATAGTTAAATAAAAGTTGTTTGGAGTCATAATGAAAATGATAAGTTTTGTTCATTTAATTTATCAATCACAGAAATTAAGAATAAGATTTTAATTAAATTAGAAAAGAATTATCATTTTTAAGTGAACTGTTCCAGTTTTGATTTCATTTTTAATATAGTAATGACTAAAGCATATTGTTCACTTTTAGATGAAATTATTCATATTAAAAATTACAGCAATGACAATAACATTACACTAAATGAATTAGTTGTTTATTATAATAGTCTGATCATAATTTCCAGTTTCAGCAGTTTTAATTAGAATTTTGTAATTTACTTGAAGCATTGTGTATATTAGGTGTATGGGTAGGTTTTGAAGGCTATCACAATACATTTAGTAAAATAAAGGAAGGTAAAAAAGGTGTTGGGTATTCAGTCAGTCAGTTAAGTGCTATACGTGATATACGCTTTGAGCGATCATGTCTCGAAAGAGACATGACTGACTGGGCAGAAGATTATCCCGCAGCAGGTTGCCATTGCTTTCTGCGGTAGACTGGTTGCCGACCAAGGCTATAGAACCCAATCTGGCCTATTATTTAACCCATAACTGGAGGGAAGAGATGGATTAATACCTTTTCCAAGGGTATTTGTGCATAAGTGAATGCAAGGAATTCAAATGGAATTCGAACTTGGTTCCCTGATTTCTCGTTCCGAGCCAATATCCACTGCACCACAACGCACATCCCTGTTGGGTATTACCTATTTATTATTCATTAATATTTCGAGATCGAAGTCTCACCTTCAGAATTTAATCTCGAAATATTTATGTCCAGTATCATACAACATATCTTCTTTCCCCACAAAACTAATGTAGACAGAATATGTGATAACTGAAACGGCAGTGATGAAAATAAAAACAAAAGACTGCATGAGGTTGTTGTGGAAGTATGGCTACAGTGATAATTCCATAACAAATAGATTTAAAAGAACACAGAGAATGAAAATATAATTCAATAACAACAATTAGCAATGATTTTGGTGTTTGATGAGTGAGTAAAGTTCCTTGTGTTCGAAAATGTCTGTACGAGTATTATTAAGAAATATCTGATTAATTTCTTTTTTTTGTATTGAATGTTTATGTGAAAGAAAAGTAGTTTATAATATTTCCATAGCTGTGTATATGAGAAAAAAGAATGTTTCTATCATTTGAGAAAAAATGAAGTCCTATATGTTGGGTACTTAAAAATGTATCAAAGAAATGACTGTGGTTAAAAAAAAAAGGACCCTAAAGCTAATACTGCTTTTCTTTATATATACTATGTTGAAACAAGTGTTAGAACTTACAGCTATCCACTCTTTTAGGTGGGCTGTTCCCTGATTGGATGAAATATGTGATTCAAATTTCTTATTTTTTAAGTTGAAAGAAATGAAAGTTCTGTACCGAACCAACCTGCATATGAGCATGGATTTGATATTCACATTTTTGACTCTAAAGCATCAACTTCCTGTTTGATTAGATTTGTGTCACTACATTGAATTCCAAAATTATAAAATTTAGATTTAAAACTAAGCACTTCTTCAGCATTTCCCAGTGTAAAATTGTAACTGACATTTTTGGATTTCTTTTATCTTATATTTGTAACTAGCAATATAGCCCGGCGTTGCTCAGGTGTAATGAAAGCTTTAAAACTAATCCACGGTTCTGGAGCTCAGACTCTTTGGATGTTGGCACGAAAGACTAAAAAGCAATAGTTGTTTCCAGTTAAAGTGAAATCATAGACTGAAAGAAAAATGAATGGATGTAAGTCAAATTTTGATTTCCTGGTATTGATATCAAATAAGTTTTTTTCATCGAAAACTGAATTTTGAAAGCTAAATAAGTCCTCTGAGTAAATGGTATCATGGCTGAGACTAAGAACTACAATTATACTTACTTAGAGCCAAACCCGAAGCAAAAACTAAAATAAAAGGGCTGAGAAAATACAGATATATAGGCAGATAAACAGACACACTCACAAACATCTTGCTTTATATATATATATATATATTATTGATTTTCTGCACTATTGTAAGAACTGCAACCTTGAAACTTCTGAATATCGTTTCTGATGTCTTTGTCTTTGAGTGTATCAAATTTGATTAAAATCGGACCGCACCTATAACCCGATTTTTTCGATTTTCAATATTTATCGTGGGTACCTTGACACAAAACCTAGCTAAAAACACTCACAGATGCTTATAGTACAACTGTGTAAATTTTCAAGAAAATCGGTTCAGCTGTTTTGGAGTCTATAGTTAATGGACACACACACACACACACACACACACACACACACACACACACACACACACACAGACAAAATTCCATTTATAAATAAGTTTAGATTAGATATCCCATCAATAAAATGGTTATTATCCTGAATAAATCTTTTGGAGGCAGAAATGCTAACATAAGAGTTTATCTGTTTTTAATTTTTTTTACATTTTGTCATTAACTTATCCACCAACAACTAAATAAATTGTTCACTTCTTAATTCATTAATTTACTTATATTTGGTAAATAGTATGAAATGTTTTAACAGAGGATGGAACGTACAACATTGATGTACATTGGGATAGCAAAAAATGCTTTCAAAAAGCTAAGAAAAGTATCCAAAAAAGAGAAATTTGATTAGAAACAAAGAAAAGAGAACTGAACTGCTACATAATATCAGTCCTTTATTTGTTATTATTGGTTCATTTCTTCATATACAGGAATCTCTTGATTTAATTAATGCATTTTTGATTAGTGCTCTAAAATTTTTATATACCAAAATTTGATTAGTGCATAGTATTCAGTTAGTGTAGTAAAACATTCTTCAGTTTAACCATAGTAATTAAAATTTTGTTATTGTTATCAATGTACACATTAGCCTAACTAATTGAGGGATTCCTGTATATTATATTAGGGTCCATATTGTTTACATTCATTTATTATCATATATGATGAAAGAAACTAAAATTTGAAAAAAAAAGTAATTCAAAAGCAATTTTATTAGAACTGAGAGAGTCAGTGAAATGGTAAAGTAATTTAATTGTAAAAAAATTATAATGACCAAAAATCCTCTCAAATTTATAGCCTTTCCTACTTTTTCAAACCTCAAACATTGATCAAAATACAAACCAGTCAAATTAACAAAAAGAATTTAAATTTTCTGAAATCTTTTTTTTATACCCTTCCTAAAGTGTCAAAAAAATATCAGCAATAACCATATAAACTGGTTTACTTTTCTTCAAATTGTAACTCCTGACCTGGCAGCTCGGCTTCAGTCACTTTCCCACTGCCATAATGTAGCCTCCTCGTGTCTTATCTGTAAATACTGTTCTGATGAGCTTTCCTCTTTAGCATCCAAACTTTATGAAGAATCTGCAATGTTACTGGTCTTAAACTGGCATTTTGGCTCCAGTTATTTTCTCATTATCATAATGTAGCTTCCCAGTACCTTTTCTATAAATATTTTCATGATAACTGTTCTGATGAACTTTCTTCTATTTTGTTTAGTTTCTTGTATATAAATTGTATTCATTGTAAATGTTCATTATGGTTCTGTTTTTAACTGCTGTTATTTTTATTCCTTCACCACTGATATGGGAACTATTTAGGACTTCATAGAGACTTTGAGGTATTACAGTGACTGTAGTAAATGTGGTAAGTAACAATGTGTTGTTTTGGTGTAAGGAATACTGTGGTATGTTTGGGTCAGTCATTGTGGCTAGCTAAGTTTAAGATAAAACAGCCTTCCACTATCCTTCATTTGGACTTGTATCACATTTTTGGATAAAAACAAAATAAATCTTACTTTCCTTTATGGTACCCAGACCCAGAATTTAATATATATAATATTTAATATCATGTGCTTGGTGGTGCAGTGGATATCAGCTCAGAATGAGAAATTGGAGAGTTGAGTTCAAATTCCAGTTGAATTCGCTGCATTCACTTATGTGCATTTGTACATAAATGAATGCAGTGAATGCATAAGTGAATCTAGTTATGGGTTAAATAGTGCATAAGTGAATGCATAAGTGAATCTAGCTATGGGTTAAATAGCAGAACAGATTGGGTTCTATAGCCTTGGTTGGCAACCAATATACTGCAGAAAGTAATGGCAACCAACTTTTGGAAAATCTTTTGTCCAGTCATGCCTCTTTCAAGACATGATCACCCAAGTATGTATCATGTATGGAACTTAACTGTCTGAATATCTGAACCTTGCCACCACTAGACTGGTAGCAAGGTCTCATCATTTGACAGTTGAATTGGCTAGATTCAACCGTAAGTTCTATCCTGACAGTTTCTTCCCTGGCACTTCTTATTTGTGGAACTCTCTTTCAGTTCTTGCTTTCCAGTCAAGTTTAATCTTCAAAAAATTTGATACAATGTCAGTCGTTATCTTCTCTTTTTTTAATTCCTGTTCTTTTATTGTTTTCATTCTTAATAATGTTTTTCTTTTTTTTTATATTCTTTTGCACTCAGTATCCCTCCTGTATGTTAGTGACTTTATTGCCTTGCTTGGTGTGAAATGATAAAAAAAACAAAAAAACTGGTAATATTTTGGTAACTTCTGTGTTGCTAAAAAAAGGACTATCTGCCCTCAGAGGAAGTTAGATGTTAACGGAAAAGATGGCCACCATGTGTTGAATGAAATCTGGTTACAGATTCGGACAGTAAAAACTAATCAATATTTAATAAGGAGATCTTAAGACAATAAAGATGGACTGCTAATATCTGAAATTTGAATTGGATGCATTTGTTTATAGACAGGCATTTTAATGCAAGTATCCACAAGAAATTAATTTCCTCTTTCTAATTAGGATGTTAATAATTATTTATAATAATAATTTAGATTCCACAATCTTTTGGATATTTATGTTACAGCCACAATTGTTATTCTTATAATTAACTTTATTAATCAATGATTAATAATCAGTAATCATGTTACCTTTTTTCAGAGCCAGAATAATTTATGATACTTACTTTGATTGCTGTTGTTCTTCAATTTGTTGTCGGAGGAAGATTTGCATCAGCTTTTCTGCCTGGGAAGGGCATTAACAAAAACAAACAATTATTGTAAAGAAAATAAAAAAAGAAAACAACAGACATAGGATTTTTTTCATTATCTACTTAGGTGCCCAATAGAAGTAGAGGGGGTATATTTTTTTAGTTAAGAAATTATCCAATCCTAGCCCAGGCTTATAAAGCCCACCCTATTTATTGATTTTACACTTTTTGGATCTTTTAAATGATTTTCTGACCGCTTATTTTATTATGACCTCAGCTTATTACAAAATGAGGATTCCAAACACCCAAATTATTAAGTCCCCTACTGTATTTGGCACCTAAGAATACATGTTTAGAGTTTATTCTGAATTCACTTATTATTTCTATTAAATGAATATTCTACAAATGAATTGTCTTGGGTTTATTATTATTTTTATAATAATTGTCTTGGGTTTATTATTATTTTTATTCCAAACCCACAAAGTGTGAAAGAGAAAGTGAGAGACTAAGAAAATACATGTCGCCTGGACTTGGTGTCCAGTTAGACAACCCATGGTTCTCTGAAAAGAAAAGAAAAAAAAAATCATGCGTATTTATGTGTTTGTGGAAAACAGATTGGATCAATTTTTAAGATATTTTCCTTGCTCCTGATTGGCCAATAAATAAGAGGTTGTATTTATTTTGTTTTTGCCAATGTCAGCACATGGTTAAATTTAGTTAGCCAACTGTCTTGTGAAAAGAGATTTTCTATTAGTGAATATATAAATGTATATGCTTTTTTTTATTGGCTCATGAAAAATATAAGTGTGTGTAAGCACAGATTTTCTGTGCAATCAAATCTTACGAAATCTAACAATACCCCCACTAAGATTAAAGAAACATTGAGAATGTTTGTGAAAATCTGAGAAAAGATTTGGTGGTCGTCTCTGGTGAGTTGAAAGTGGAATGCGTGGTGTATTTGGTATGTGACCAAATTTTTGATGCCACATATTTAAAAGAGGTTGTTGAAAAGATCTAATGATTGTGTTATGCCCATTAGTAGTAAATCACCCGGCTTAATTTCTTCTCTTCATTTATATCAATATGTTCATGCATCTTCGTACACATACAAGTGGTTATGGTTGTGTAAAACATGGAATAAAGAGTAAATTTGTTCTCATTGTTAAAATCAGATTCGTTTCATGAGATAATCTCTTTCACGAGTCTGACCTAGTATTTCATGGCTGAAATATGTCTTGTTCAATATTCTGCATGTTCTAAGTATCAGGAAGTTTGTGAATATTTGATAGTCATTATTGTGTTAACCAGTCATAGGTCATTTGTTGATCAGAGCAAGATCGCTTTTTGTGTTTAGGCCTGTTTGTGTACTGCGCTATCATTATGGTTAGGTTGTGTGTATGGGTTTATCATTTCTGTGAGGATTGCAATCATTTTTAGCTTTTTTTTCTTAGTTGGTTGAAATTTTGTGGTTTGGTTTCACAAATCACATTGAATGAATTTGTTTAGAAAGTTCTGTTCTGTCCCATGTAGGCTGAAAAGAAAAATGTTGTTGAGTGGTGTGATGTGAGTGATTAAACATGGTGACGAAAATGTACTTGTTTGAAGTACTGTGTCATTAGGGTGCTATATAATTTTTAGTGAGTCAAAATGTAGCACATTTTGAAAAACATTTTGGTAGTGTGTCTTTAACGTTGAAAAGAACAATATAGAGATTGTAGTTGGCATGGTTTATAAAATCATGTGACAGTTTTCCAGTGCTACAGGTTGAATTGATTTTTGTTTGGAAGGACCATTTGTTTTGATGTATGGGGAATTAACTTGGTGATAGAAAACATTAACAGCTAAGAAAAGCTTTGATTTGCCATGTTGTTGAGCTGATGTTGGTGAAATTGATAATGAGTGTGAACACATGTTTTGTAAGAATTTTTGAAGATATCTGGATTGATCGTCGATTTTTCTTGGAGATGCAGCTATCTCCAGTATCAATAAATCGTACTTGCAGATGTCTTAGTTGTTCTTGTTAAACTTTGAGATGTCAGTGTATCAATGTTGCGCTATATCACATCTTTTTCTGTAAAGCATGAGAAAGGTTGCAGTTTTACTGTATAGTATGAGAAAGCAGTTGACTTATTTTGTGTTTGAGTTGTATTTTTTTGTGTGATCAGCGTAAGTTTCTTTGAATTTTGTGCGGCATTATTGAAGAAAATAAGCTGTGTTTCAAACTCCTTAGGCAAAAGTTGTATTTTTCGGTTTGGCAAAAAAATTCCATGTGGTGCGTCATATTGCCATGTGTGCTCTCTGCAGGTTCAGTGCAGAGTCATAAAATGTTCTGGGGATCATTTCTGCCATTCAAAGAAACTATGTAGAATTTGGCTTGCTACTTGCATGACTGGTTGTTTGGTACTGTAGATGAAAGGGCATCTTGAGAATGCAATGGTATCTAGACTAGAGCCAGTGACATTGAAAGTAGTTCTTGTCAAAAGATTGACATTGTTTTGGTTGTTATAAAATGTTTTACGTCTGAAATGATATTTATGTTGAATAAAATCGGCATAATTTTTCTCCTTGAACGAGTTTTTAAATTTTCTTCAAAGTTAGACAAAATGGTTATGCAGATATCAGAAGATTTATGTGTGTATTCTGTGTGTGGTCACCATTATGTAGAGATGGCTAGAATATCAAAAAGTTTGTTTGCGTATATGCTTTTTTATTAGCTCATAAAAGGACATAGGTGCGTGTAAGCTTAGATTTTCTGTGCAATCAAATCTTACAAAATCCAACACTATGTCTGCCTTTTTGACTTTAGTGTAAATTAAATCTATGTCTATTTTTTTTTTACTCTAGTGTAAACTGAATCTTTGTTTATCTTTGTCATTTTAATATAAAACAAACCTATGTCTATTTTTAACTCTAGTGTAAACTGGATCTATATCTATCTTTTTGACTTCAGTGTAAGTTAAATCTGTATCTATCTTTTTGTGTTAATTGGATCTATGCCTATCATACTGATTCTTGTCTATACTGGACCCTTATTTACTGTCTCGATTTTAATATAAACAAACCTCTGTTTACTATTTTGATTCTAGTGTAAACTGGATATGTATCTATCTTTTTGTTTTTACTTTTGTGTAAACTAGATCTACATACTTGATAAACTTGAGCAAGTGGATGGCAGATCAGCATTTGGCAGAGATACCAAGAGGAAAAATGTTAAGAGCGACAAGGGATAGGGGCAAGTATAAGTCCATGATTGCCTACGTTCTGAAAGGACACGACACACAAAGAAGAAACTGGATCTACGTTTACTATTTTGACACTAGTTTAAAACGAACCCATATGAAACTTTTTGATTCTAATGTAAACCAAACCTATTTTTATCTTTTTTCAACTCATGTAGAACGGATCTATGTCTATTATTTTTTTACTCTAATGTATAATTGAATTGAATCTAGGCTTTTTTTTATAGTAGTGTAAACTGGACCTTTGTCTATTAATTCATTGTGAGTTTTGTCCTGTAAGATTTAAATTTGACATTAAATTACAAAGCAAATTAACTTATAGCTGAAGTAAAAGTTAAAAACAAAATCATATAAAATAAAGGCGTATATAAAAGAACTCATTATTCCAGAAAACAGAAAATTAACATGTCTTTTGTATTTCGTGTCCTTTGGATTCAAATATCAAAATCATATGATCAACTCATCTCTACTTTCTCAACTGTTTTATTTGATGCTATAAAATGGTAGCTATTATATTTTATCAGTCAACAAATTGCAATGAAGGCATGATCAGTGAAGCTGAGCAACTTTTTTATTTCTATTCAGCATGGTGGATTATAATGGCCACAAAAATTAGGAATGAGAGTAAATAAATGTGGCAATTATCGAAGAAAAAAATGATGATTTTGAAAGCATCATAAAAGTAATACATTGACTGCTGGCAAATTGAATGCGAGCAGAAATCCTATCATTAGCTGTAATGTTGATGGTATTGGGATATGAAGGGTGATTATCTCCCTTCGGTTAAGAAAAAGTCAGAGACATGTGATGGCCAGTAAGTGACTTGAGTTTATGGGGTGACAAAGGAGTTAAAATTTAGCATGTGCATAGGCAAGACATGTCTCCTCATGCCAATTGCCACTGGTAGACTGCTAAAGCATTAGATGTCATCTGAAGTCCACAGTGGTAGGCAAAACAGAAGAGCCCACATAGTATCTTGAAGTTTATAGAACTTGCTACTGGCCTTGCCATTTTCCCTTTCGGACATATTACAAGTGAGATGTTCTCGCATCTTGCTTTTGTACTCAGCTTGATTTATTCATATGTTGCAGTTTCTCTGTGTGGGAAAAATTAGTGACAAGTATTTATATATTTGTATATAATTTCTTATAGTGGTAGAAAAAAAAAATCGGCAGACCTGAAGGAGACTACCACCACCTTTAAATTTGTTTTTCATTTTTCTTTTACTTTTTTCAGTGCAATCTTATCGATTATTACATAAAGTTTCCAATAATCAACAAAATTTTGAAAAATTTCAATATTTAAACAATTTTATGAGGGGGTCAGTTTCTGATATAACGTTATCCTCCATTTTGGAGTCACTCATGTTGGGGTCGCTTTGTTTTGGTTTTTTGGGACGAGTTGTTGCTCTTTTTCATGTTTTCTTCAGTTCTTACAATGGCATCTTCCTTGGAAACTCCAAGAATGGTTTTATTAAAAAATTTCACAAAGGATTCAGTTGTTGAATATGTGCAAGCAAAAAAGCTAATTGCACAGGATCGATTTTAAAAATTTACTATAAGGTTATATGAAAAACTAAGCCCCACCTAAATTGTTTAACTGTTGAAATTTTTACAATTTTTTTTGTCAGTCGGAAAGTTTAGGGTTTAATTGATAAGATTGCACTGAAAAAAGTAAAAAAAAAATGAAAAACAATAAATTTAAAGGTGGTGGTAGTCTCCTTCAGGTCTGCCAAAAAATCTCTTTGAGAATAATACATGTTTGTTATTCCTTTTTTTCAGCTATTTTGTTCCATTTGTGAATTAAGGTGTTACTATATCATGGATATAACAATGCTGAGGATGGGTAGATGAAAACCGGAAATATTTCTTGCCTAGCACCCCCATTAATGGCTTTATTTATATTCACTGTTTATGCATATTTTTGAATACAATCAGATTAACCATTTGTTCAATTTAGAACATAATTAGATTGTTGTTTCAAAATGATGAACAAATGAAATATCGACAAACCTTTTGTTTTATATCTTGCACAAGTTGTCGGTTGTTTTCTTTGAGTTTATGCTTGCTGAGGATGGCATCTTCATGGCTGATTTTTGCTTTAAGTCGAAAACTTTCTACTTCGTTCTGCTGTTCTTGCCAATCACGATTCTTCATATTGGTCTGCCATTGGACAAACTGCGACATGTCTCGAGTGCCACTTTCTAAATCTTCCCACCTGCAATGAAATGCGTTAGGAAAAAATGAAATGCACTTTCAAACTCTTCCTATCTGAAATTAAATGCATCCAGCAATAATGAAATTCACTTCAATATAATTATAATGAAATGCACCTTAAGCCTCTTCCCATCCTGTAATGAAATTCATTCAGCAATAATGATATGCAATTTCAAACTCTTTCAGTTTGTAATGAAATGTATTTGGTAATAATAATAAAATACACTTCATTATACTTATACTTCATTATAAGTATTTTTGAGGTCACTGGGTTCAGTTTTTTTCATTTTCTTCCCCTTTTTAGTTGCCTTCTTATTAGTTGAGAGGAAAGGATAAAAAGAGAGAGAGAAGTATAGAAAGAAAGAGAAGTTTAGAGAGAGCGAGAGAGAAAGAAAGAGAAGTTTAGAGAGAGCGAGAGAGAAAGAAAGAGAAGTTTAGAGAGAGCGAGAGAGAAAGAAAGAGAAGTTTAGAGAGAGCGAGAGAGAAAGAAAGAGAAGTTTAGAGAGAGCGAGAGAGAAAGAAAGAGATCAAGGTTTTAAAGGAAAATGCAAATGCTTTATTTTAATTTGAATTTTTTGTTATTTATATATTTTATTTTTATGTTTAATTTTATCTTATTTTTATTTAGATTCACTACACCATTGTAGGGGATGTGCGTTGTGGTACAGTGGATATCGGCTCGGAATGAGAAACTGGGGAGCCGAGTTCAAATTCCAGTTGAATCCATTGTATTCACTTACACACAAATACCCTTGGGAAAGGTATTAATCCATCTCTTCCTTCCAGTTATGGGTTAAATAGCAGGACAGATTGGGTTCTATAGCCTTGGTCGGCAACCAGTCTACCGCAGAAAGCAATGGCAACCTACTGCGGGATAATTTTCTGCCCAGTCAGTCATGTCTCTTTTGAGACATGATCGCCCAAGTGTGTTTCACGTATGGCACTTAACTGACTAACACCATTGTAGTCTATATTTATTTATACACATATTTGAGTAAATATCATTGTCTTTTTTTTAAACAGCATAAATACATGTCTACCAGCCTGTGTATTCAAAAGTCTTAATAAAGAAAATGTGTTTGAGCATGCACTACTCTTGTGACTGAGCAGTCTGAAGCATGTTGGGCAAAATAGTGGTTTCCTCTACAAGTGGGAAGTGTTCAAACCCAGCTGGAAGGCACACTCTATATATTTTTATTAAGACTCTTGAATGTCCAGACTGGTAGACGTAAATTTACACAATGTCAAAAAACAGGCATGTCAACTTAAACACATGTATCCAATAAATGTAACGTTTAAAGTAATATAAAATAATGTTGGATTACAAATGAAATCTATTAATTCTTCAGAAAATACTTATAGGTATATCTATGGAATGTTACAGCTATTACTGCTGGGTTGGTCCTTTTGCCTAAACATCTAAAACTTGTTAAATAGCTTTCGCCGCTGAAATAAATAGGCAAAGAGAAAAGGAAATATACAGAGACACTAGAGGGACAGTTTGGACACTGATTTTATTTTTGGTTCCAACAAAATTCCTTCCCAAACAGTTTGGCATGTCTTTATCATCCAAAGTCCAACAGAGAAAGAGCTAAAGTTTATTTTTGGTACCAGGAGGCCTCTCTTTTTGCGCATGCGTCAATTGTCTTTCCTGTCAGAGGACTCCTGGGAGATGTTTATGTTTGTTTTATTTTGTACTTTTATTTTAGTTTGTATTTTTATTTTATTTAGTGTTTTTTTAATTTGTTTCATATTTTTATTTAATCCCTACATATCTCTCTTGATTGTTAGATCAATTTTGATTATCAATATTAATTTGCATCGACCAGTATACAGGTTCCGATGGGTAAATTGTCACCGTTTTTTATTTAAAAAATTTTTTGCATGCACGTTGTTTGTTTTTAATAATGTCGACTGCATAGTATAGTAGGTCAGTTGGGCAACGTTTGTGAGAAAAAGAGCACCACGATGCAATTCATCTGCCAGAAATAGCATGCTGTACTGCTAAGCATTCACATCGAAAGCTCCAATATGAATATTTCAAAGTGCTTGGGTGTTAATTTAAGGACAGTGCAGAGGATTCAGAAAGAGTTGGATAAGTCTAATGGTTATTACAAAGGTGTTTGGAGTGATAACTAATAATGGTAACATTATGTCTCCATTCCTCTACCCACAGGGCCTCAGACTCAACATGGAGACCAAATCAAGTACCTCGAGTGCTACCCTAGGTCAAGAGTAGGGTTGTTGGAAGAACCTATGTCTTGCAACAAGACTCTGCACCATGCCGCACAAGTAGGAGAGCCAAGCCATGGCTGTCAGACAATTTCTGCAACCAAATCACCCCTTACATCTGGCTGCTTAACTCCCCAGACTGTAACCCCCTTGATTATTATGTGTGGGGCACATTTAAGCAAGAGACTAGCAAAACTGGCACCATCCACCAGC
This sequence comes from Ascarosepion bandense, assembly GCA_037127315.1. Classification (NCBI taxonomy): domain Eukaryota; kingdom Metazoa; phylum Mollusca; class Cephalopoda; order Sepiida; family Sepiidae; genus Ascarosepion; species Ascarosepion bandense. The sequence continues at coordinate 3,034,310 of JBBBDQ010000275.1, forward strand.
TTAAACAAGGAGACCATCCAGAAGAGTTGCAGGAGATTCCAAAATCGTCTGTAGGCCAAGGTTGAAGCCAATGGCAATTTTATTGAATGAATTTACTCTTTAATATTTCAAGATAATTTTGTGTAATTTTGGTAAATATATCTGTTAAAGTGAGATGTCAGTGTTATTTTCATTTTTTTTTTGTGTACTTTATACGACAATTTATCCATCGCATGAACTTAACAACACCGGAAAAACAACATTGAAAATGGCCTGTGAAGAGGCTGAAAGCACTTGGAAAGTTGAAAATTATGGAACACTTTTATATTCTTTATCTCCAGCAAAAAGGAAACATGTAAGAATACTGTAAAAATTAAATTAAAGATTAATAAAATCTTCCTTGTCGGTCGTCTTCAATGAACCATATATATATATATATATATATATATATATATTTCATTTTTAAATGAGTTATTTCACTACCTTGGTTTCTTCAGGCGATTTTTAATAACTGATTTTACCTTTTACCGTTTTTCTTTTTTGAGAATGAGAAAAAAGGGCTCAAAAAAAGAGAAAAAAAACTGTTTAGGAACCACTTATGCAATGAGGAAGAAGGGCTCAAAAAAAAGAAAAACAGTGAAAGGTAAAATCAGTTATTAAAAATTGCCTGAAGACACCACTCATGGTAGAAACCAAGGTAGTGAAATAACTCGTTTAAAAATGAAAAATATTCAAAAGTTCTACAATATAATTGTATAGAACACTTTTTAATAGAAATGTGTACTGGTCTAACCCTATTAGGATCAAAAACTAAGTATTAAACAATATATACAAATATATATATATACACATGTATATATATAAATAAAAATATATAATTTCAATTTCTTCTTCTTCTATGTGCCCTGTCCCTTCAGGACGTAGGCGACCATGGATCTCCACGTCTCCCTATCCCTTGTGGCTCTTAGTATGTTTGCTCCTGTTGCTCCTGGCAACCCCCGTTCCGTCATCCACCTGATCAGGCCCTGCAAATATGTCATCCACTGCCTTCCTCTGTCTCTCCTTCCTTCCATCTGACCAGTCAGTATCAGGTTCTCCAGGCTTTCCTTCCTCATTGCATGTCCCAGGAACTTCAGTTGTCTCTTCCTGATGCTCAGCATCAATTTCCTTTTTGTTGCCATTCTTTCTAACACTTCGTCGTTGCTTGTATGCTCAGTCCACGATATCCGTAGCATCCTTCTGTAGAACCACATTTCGGCCGCTTCCAGTTTTGTCCTCATTTTCGATGATATTGTCCAGCATTCACAGCCGTACTGAAGAACTGACATCACGTAGCAGTCTAGCACTCTTTTCTTCGTTTCTATTGAGATCTTCCTGTGTGTTAGTATTTTGCTCATCTTCTGGAACGCGTCCTTTGCCATGCCAATTCGCCTTCGGATCTCTGTGTCGCACTTTCCATCTCCTGTTAGAACACTTCCTAGGTACTTAAATTCTTGGACTTGTTTGATTCTGTTATTCCCCACCTGTATTTGGCATTTTGGGTTGTATCTTTTGCTGATGACCATGCACTCAGTTTTCTTAAAGTTTATTTGTAGTCCCATCTTGTCACTCTCCACTGCTACTTTCTGTATGAGATCTTGCAGTTTCCTTTCCGTGTCCGCAATCAGTACTGTATCGTCCGCGTATCTTATGTTGTTCAGGTTGTGGCCTCCAATAATAAATCCTGGTGTGTCATCTAGGGGCCTCAAAATATTCTCGCTGTATAGGTTGGACAAATCCGGTGAAAAGACACAGCCTTGTCTTACGCCTTTTTCTATCTTTGTGTATCTACTGAGGTCGTTACCTGTCCGTATGCAGGCCGTTTGCTGCCAGTAGAGATTCTTGATTATTCTTATATCTTTGCCGAAAATGTCGAGGTTTCCTATCATTTCCATAAAACATTACATGCCATTAAATCTGCATTTCCCTGACGTGCGCCTCTGACTGCTGACAAATCAGCCGGTTTTAGCCACACCAAAGAGCTGTAATACTGTGAAACAGGCCTCCTCTGCGGATGGTTTATATATATATATATATATATATATATATATATATATATATTGTAAGAAAGTTATGGAACATGTAGGTTATATATAGGTATTATATATATATATATATATATATATATATATATATATTGTAAGAAAGTTATGGAACATGTAGGTTTTAAACCCACTGTTCTTGCATTTACTTTTATAAAGAGTGCTCGATACAACGTAGAGCGTTATATTGTAATGGTTGTTACAATGATTTATAAAAGCATAGGATCACTACACAAAAATGTTTGTGTTTTGGAGCTACGTTTGCTCCTCATCTGGTGATAAGTTGAAATGCATTTATATATATATGACTGTATATATAGATACAGTCATATATATATGACTGTATGTATATATATATATATATATATATATACACAGTCATATGTAGATGGCCACATGGCCATATATAATTACGTATAGATGGACATATAGGAGTTGTTTCTTGGTAAGTATATTTAATAATTCATTTCTGTTCCTTCTTACCTTGCTGTGTTTTTTATCTTGTTTTGATATCCCAATAACTTTATTATTTTTCATTTTTATGTCATGTTTCTGAAGAGTACTTTTTATGTTTATATATATATATATATATATATATATATATATATATATATGTTGTAGTGCAGTGGATATCGGCTCGGAATGAGAAATCGGAGAGACAAGTTTGAATTCTGGTTGAATTTACTGCATTCACTTAACATGCAAATACCCTTGGGAAAGGTATTAATCTGCCTTTTCTCTTTTCAGCTATGGGTTAAATAGCAGAAAAGATTGGGCTCTGCAGCCTTGGTTGGCAACCAGTCTATCACAGAAAGTAATGGTAACCTACTGTGGGAAAATCTTCTGCCCAATCAGGTCTACAAAAGGATACTGAGAATTCCATGGACAGAGTAAGTAAGTAACAAGGAAGTCTTAAAGAAAATAATAACATAGATAGAACGCTCCTACTCAGAATCAAGAAGTAAGGGCTAAAATTCCTTGGACATGCAATGAGGAAGAAGGGCTCAAAAAACTTAACACTCAAAGGTCATATTGAGGTCAAGAGAGAGGTCAAGAGAGATAGGGGAAAGTAGCAGGCCACCTACCACATGGCCATATATAATTACATATAGATGGACATATAGTCATATATAGATGGTCATATAGGAGTTGTTACCACTGTTATACCACCCATTCACATGGTGAATGGGTGTCATAAGAGTGGTAGGGTTAGCTTTAGGAAAAAAAGAGAAAAAACTGTTAAGGAACCACAAGTAATATGAAATTTTGGAGAGACATGATTGCCCATGTCCTGAAGGGACATGGTACACAAAAGAAGAAGGAATAAACAAAAGTTGGTTAAAAGAAATAAAATGGATGGTATTAACAAAAATTTAAATCTTTTTAGGAGAAAGTGATTACAACAGTTTTTGCTATTAGTAAAAAATAAAAATTTCATTGAAAGTGGAATTCATAAAATTAATTTTCTGTTTGTAGTCTTTTTTTGTTCTTTGGGACACAAAAAAGATAAAATCAGGAATTCATTTTAATTTCTAAGCGGAATAATTTGCGACCGAATAAAAAGTTACCTCCCTTGAATTACAAGTGAATCCTTCAAGTTATTTGAACGTCCATTTTGATCCAAAACATTTTAAGCAAATTCAGCTTTTGAAATTTACCTTCCTTCATTAGATATATTGTACTTTATAACAGCCGGGTTTATAGGACTTGTAAGGAATTATATATATATATATATATATATATATATATATATAAAGAAAAAATAAAATAAATATAAAAGAAAAAATATATAAAGGAAAAAGTTATAAGATCATATAAAAAATTATATAAAAAACTTAACCATAGCACTTTGTCTATCATTTTTGATGCAACTTATATATATATATAATAAAGACAAAAGGAAAACTTATTTTAACCAACATGTTTCATCCCCTGTCGGACTTTATCAAGCCAAAAACATTTTGGCTAAGATAAGTTTTCTTTTTGTTGTTCATGTTGTTTATTAACTCTATCTAAAATTTTTATGTGTGCACACACACACACACACACACACACACACACACACACACACACACACACACACAAACTTTTAAGAATGTATACACTCATTGCAAAAGAAATTTTATAAATATTTGTTGAACTGAACAAACTTTGATCATGAGTTATATTGAGTTATACTCATAAAGTGGAAGAACATGTCTGGCAAGACAATCAAGCAAACCATGGATCTCCTAAAAGTATTTTAACAAAACAAATTTTATATACAAAGTAGAATACTCATGTGCTGCTAGCCAGATGAAAAAATAGCATCTGTCATTTTTAGTAGAATAGAAAGTAGTTAAGTAAAAACAAATAATTAATAAGTGCATCAGTATGTTTTTGTTTCCACTTTTATTTTCATTTAAAAATAAGTGGAAGTAGTGATTAAAAACTGTACCTGGGTCCAAACTCATGTCATCATTAGAACAGATTCAACTTCCAATCAGTTGGATTTCTTATATTCAGCATGGTTACTCGTCTCCAAGCATGCCACCTGTTTGAATTCATTTGGGTTTCTTTACCCTCACCCCCACCCGAGCGAATGTATGGTTTATACTGCAATTATGGCTGAATGGGCATTAGTTACAGTTCATGGATATAATCCATCAGAGCCACAATTTAGAATTCAGAGTTGTCCATCTTCTTTACTGGTTGCTAACCAAAGTCCAGTCTACTCTGCTATTTAACCTCTAACTGGGGGGAGAAGAGATGATTTCATATATTTGCCAATATTATTTGTGCAAAAATTAATGTTTCCAACTGGAATTTGAATTCCGAGTTTCTAAACATTACTCTATTTGCTCATGCTAACATGCACACACAGAGAAAAAATCCAACACAAGGAAGAAAAGAATTAGAAATTAAGTTAAACCATAAGAAAAAAATATTTTAATAAACATTTATCAAATGTATTTACTGTAAATATTTGCATTTATTGTAAACATTTTAGATAAATAAAAATCTTAATGCATTCTGGTTATAAGAATGTCCACTAAGGATAGTATAGCTTAAGACTGCACTTTTGTTTCAGAACTATCACCAAACATGATGAATGGGTTGGCCTATTCGAACTTAAACTCAAGCCAGACAATCAAGTGGAACACACATACAATTCATTGCTAAAGATGCTGGTAAAAGGGACAATTCCCTGTGCCGCTTCAGAAAGTACCTGATCCTCTCCTGTTATCCTCTGCCTTTACAAGAACGAGATCAGGCCAAAAATAGAGTCCTCACTTTTCAGTCTCGATAGCGTCCAAAAGTGTCTCTACATCCTTGTGGGCAACAAATTATTTTCCACCCTAAAACCCCTTTCTGACATATGAAATATCGGGAACCTCTTGCTGCTCTATTGATATTTCCATGGAAAGGGTTTAGACGAATTACGTTCCTTAGTTCCACCAGTCCGAGCCTTCATGGCTAAGAATCCCAATGTAGATTATAGTGAACATTGCAGTGAACCACCCTCATTTCCTTCATATTCCATTAGTGAAATGTAAGTTTCATTCAAGCAGCTTCTTTTCACGGACAACTGCTTTGTGGAACCCACTCCAAAGTGGTTGCTTCCCTGATCACTACAATCTTTAACTTTTTCAAGTCTAGGGTTAACTGCTATTTTCTCCACATATCATCATAAACTGTGCCTCTTACTCTGCAACCCTCACTTCCTCAAGTGGCTCTTGAGCCTTGTACAGAGTCAATGTGAACATGATTGTAAAAAAAGCATTTTACACAAGCTGACCTTTCATGTAAGACAATCATTCACATCAAAATTTAATGGTCTGTCTAAAAAACTATTCACTATGAATACGTACGCATATGAGTATTTCTAAATGTATGTGTATGATTATTTCTATCTGTGTATGTGCATATATATATATATATATATATATATGTATGTATGTATGTATGTTAGGGTTATGACTTTTTGACTTTTTGTAAAATAATTGGTTTCCTGTATCATAATTTGATAAACTTTTGTTCAGAAATAACAAAGAAAGATTTAATTCAGTTTATTTTTAAAAGAATGTCATCCCAAATGCAAAATTTCTAAAATAGTATATAAGTATAATAGTACTATGACTTTCTGGACTATCCTAGAACTTTCTAGAATCTAATCAAAATTGTTTTTGTTTATTTGTAAGTTTGCATGTTATGCTATGGATATAAATGGTTAGATTCATTAAAAAATACATAACTGCCATCCAATTACATCTTTAGTAAATTGAAAAATAAAGATTTTTGAATATTTTGATTTTTTTACCTTTACTGCATTTATGATAAAATCAAATTTTCAGTTTGAGGGTGACTGTTTTCAAAAACTAAAATAAATTTTTATAGTAATTATATAGCAAGATGCAGCATCATAATAGAACTATTTGCAAAATTATGCAAAAAAACAAAAAACAAAAGTGGACACAGAAGCAAACCATCACTTTTGAAACCCTAAAGAAAATTCTAAGGTGCAAACCAATAATAATAGTTTTTGAACCCCAAAAATAAATAATGTTAGCCACAGGTGCAAGTGAGAAGGCAATTGCTGCTGTACTATCATGAGAACACCTAATCATGTACATATCAAGATGGTTAACATCAGCAGAAACTAACTACTTGAATATTGAAAAAGAAGCGCTAGCAATGATATGAAGCATAGAGAGAGCACAAAACTTTTTGATATGAAAAAAATTCTTATTAAACTAATTAACTTAATTCTAATTAAACTTGGATCATAAACCATTAGAGTTCATATTAAACCTGAGAAAAGAATTGCTAAATGTCACATCATCAAGGATTTTAAGATGGGCAATAAAAATCATGGCATTTGATTTTGACATAGTGTACATAAAAGGGAACACTATTTCTCATGTAGATGCTTTATCAAGATTACAGTTCAAGAATGAAACAAGAAAGGCTAGAAAATGCTGAAAATAGAATGGTACACTGAGTGGAAACAGATGTTCTTCCTCTAAATAGACTCAAAATAGAAACAAAGCAAAACCCAGTATTAAGCAGAATTGATGTGTCTTAGACCACTCGACTATGAAAAAATCGCAATTATACAAACTCCAAAATGATGCTAGGTGCAGTTCTTTTGTAGTTGTATTTCATTTGAAAAAACTGTAGCTACTCTAGCATCTACGCATCATTCATTCAGTCAAGAATTAGAACACTCTCAGTTATTGGCATGTATTTACATGGTATTTCACACACTAAAAGTCTGCCTTCTTCTGCAAAGTGCCCATAGCTCAGAGGTAGAATCGCCAACTGATGTCAATTCAGTTGGTTTTCAATCCTGGCTAAAAGCAATTGGATGTTTAACCGTACTGATCAGCTGTGCCAGTGGATGACTAATATATATATATATATATTATAATTTTGTTATTACAATGGTTTATAAAAGCATAATATCACTACACAAAAAAAGCATAATATCACTACACAAAAATCTTCATGTTTCAAAACAATACTGTACTTTCTTCAGGTGATATATTAAAATAAATTATTTTAACATATCACCTGAAGAAAAACAGTATTGTTCTGAAACATGAAAATTTTTGTGTAGTGATATTATGCTTTTACGTCAATAACAAAATTATAATATTAAGCTCTACTCTGTATCGAGCACTCTTTATATAAGTAAATGCTTGAACAGTGGGTTTTAATCTACGTGTCCTTCCACTTTCTTGTAATATATATATAGATAGATATGGGAATATGTATAACATATTAGTATGTATGAGTGTGTATACTAGTGTTATAAAATATGCATTTTGGTTCATGTGCATTGTGGTGTAGTGGATATCGGCTTGGAACGAGAAATCAAGGAGCCAAGTTTGAATTCCAGTTGAATTCCTTGCATTCACTTACATGTAAATACCCTTGGGAAAGGTATTAATCAGTCTCTTCCTTCTAGTTATGGGTTAAATAACAGGACAGATTGGGTTCTATAGCCTTGGTCGGCAACCAGTCTACCACAGAAAGCAATGGCAACCTACTGCAGGATAATCTTCTGCCCAGTCAGTCATGTCTCTTTCGAGACATGATTGCCCAAGCGTGTTTCACGTATGGCACTTAACTGACTGATAGTGAAATATTCACATTTCGTTAAACATATTTCATCATACTCGTTTTTTTTTAAGTTTGCTTTGACGTATATATTTTCAAAAGTAAAAATGGGTATTCATATGCAAGGATACAGCAAAAGATCAAACATTATTCAGTGAAAGTTTTTTCAAAAGAAATTTACTCCAGCCTAACAAACTCATAAACAAAAGATCAAAGCTTATCTTCAAATGCATAAATGAAAACAAAAATAAATTCCTATTACTCGACCAACAATCACATTCCGATTAAAAAAAAAACTAAACAATAATTAATAATCAAGATCAAATAAAAAAAAACAAAATTTAGAAATATAGAAATTATAGTAAAAAAAAAAATACAGAGATGATTAAGATATACAAGTTCATGGTCAGGACAATAAATAATCACCCAGATTCCCACTTTTTACCATTTTCCATAAATCTATATGGAGCTGACATAAGGAGAAGTAATCTCTGGTTGATTACTTGAGATTTGAAATTAACAGCCACCATGCAGTGTTGATTTCTATATCTATACTATCTATCTATTCTAACTGTTCAGATCTATCTCGATCTGGTAAGAGCTAGCTATCTATTTCAGTCTATTCATATCTATCTATCTCAGTCTGTTCATATCTATCTATCTATCTATCTATCTATCTATCTATCTATCTATCTCAGTCTGTTCATATCTATCTATCTATCTATCTCAGTCTGTTCATATCTATCTATCTATCTATCTATCTATCTCAGTTTGTTCATTATCTATCTATCTATCTATCTATCTATCTCAGTTTGTTCATTATCTATCTATCTATCTATCTATCTATCTATCTATCTATCTCACTCGTTCATTCAATAAGAAATTTGAACATTCTCGGTTACTGGCATGTGTACACATATAACACATTAAGTCTGCCTTCCTCTACCGAGTGCCCATAGCTCAGAAGTAGAATCGCTGATTGATGTCAATTTGGTCGGGTTTCAATCTTGCCTAGAAGCAATCGGATGTCTAACTGTACTGATGAGCTGTGATACAGTGAAACAGATCTGTCTGCAGATGACTATATATATATATATATATTTCAGTCTGTTTATATCTATCTAACTATATGTCCATACATACACACATACATATATATACTTGGGCACCACTTTTCTTTCAAACATCTTTCATTAAATACGTCCGACAAGGAAGATTGAATTAATTTTTTATTAAGTTTTTCCAGCATCCTAACATTTTTCTGTTTTGTTGGTGTGAAGGAATATAAAAGTTGTCCATAATTTTTATCATCCCAAGCGCTTTTGGTCACTTCTATAGCCATTTTCAAGGGTGTTTATGTCTTTCATGTTGTTATTTTTGCTCATGTTTTTGCTTTTGCATTGTAATTTATTTTGCTTTGTTTTTGTAAATGGGTATAAAAGTGGCTGAAAGCGCTTGGGATGATAAAAATTACAGAAAATTCTTATGTGCCTTATTTCCCACAAAGTATAAAAAAATGTTAAGATTCTGGAAAAACTTGTTGACCGTATTTAATAAGTGATATAAACCAGATCACATACTGGCTTCCCCTATGTGAATAGGGGTCGCAGGTTCAAATCCTGCTTAATGACACACATTTTTGTAACAAAATTTATCGTAAATAATCAGGCCAGTAGAAATAAATATATAATACTGTTTGATTATAACCAGAATATCTACTTATATACAAGTATCGATCAAAAATAATGTTCAAACAAATCATTTCAAATTGTCGGTTGTTTATAACCAGTTTCGTTAATCTTCGTTAATTTCCGTAACATGTTTACATTTGTTGACATTATGATACATTTCAGGGCAGAAATGGTTATTATGATGAATTCAAAAATTGTGTTATAGGCTTAATTTGACTTTGTTTAGACTGATCGTCATTCGTGGTCGAGAGGTCTAAGATCTGCCAGATCACATGGTGGCTTCCCCTATGTGGATAGGGGTTGCAGGTTCAAATCCTGCTGAATGACACACATTTCGTAACAAAAATTTATCGTAAATAATCAGGCTGGTAGAAATAAATATATGATACTGAATGTCTACTTAAATATGATTATCCATCAAAAATAATGTTCAAACAAATCATTTCAAATTGTCAGTTTTTATAACCAGTTTCTTTAATCATTGTTTTATATATATATATATATATATATATATATATATATATATATATAGTCATCTGCAGACAGATCTGTTTTGCTGTATCACAGCTCATCAATACAGTTAGACTCTGATTGCTTTTAACCCAGGATTGAAACCTGACCGAATTGGCGTCAGTCGGCGATTCTACCTCTGGGCTATGGGCGTTCGGTAGAAGAAGGCAGACTTTTTTGCATGTATATTGTCATTATACCTGCCCAATAGTCAGAGTGCTCCATTACTGAATGAGCAATGCATATATGCCAGAGTAGCTATTGTTTTGTCTTAAGTCTACCATTCTTCCAGAGTGCTCAATCAGGGTGTGAGAGCGGATATATATATATATATATATATATATTATAGAACGAAATACACAAAATACACACCACTTATTTGCTAACAAGGATTTGACATATTGTTGGAACTACATATGCATATTCAGTTCTTTTGTTTTGATTGAGCATTGAGCACTTTTTTGATCTACCATCTGCCGGGCTAACCAGCACCTCTCTCTCTCTCTCTCGCTCTCTCTCTCTCTGAATATATATATATATATATATATATATATATATGTTTATACATATTAAAAAAATAATGCTTACTATGATTATTTTTCAGTGCAAATACAATTTTAAATAAATAGAAATAATCATATGTAAGCTTTTTCTAATAATTATTATTTCTTACTTTTGTATCTCTGCTTCTTCTCTTTTTAAATGGAGTTGTCCTTCCCTCAGAATAGCAGCTTTTGTCATCTTAATGGGAGTCAATTCCTGAAAAATACATAAAAATCAGTCAAGTTTGTTTCTTTATATTTTGGTTTATTTAATAAGTTTGGTCTCTGTGTTATTGCATGCATGTATGCCAGAGTAAATAAAAATTCTTTATTTGTAGGTCAGAATATCCAGGAACATTTCGATAAAGCAAGAAACATCCTTGGGAATAGGTTTATATATGAATGTTTGAATGCAGTCACTTTTTAGAGTGTGGATTCTTTTTAATTTTCTTGTGTCTGAAAAAGTCATTGCTATCACAAAAAACAGTAAATACCAGGTTCACTTGCAACAGCAACAATAAAAAAGAATAATTTTTACAATTCAAAATCTGTTTTAGTTTTGAAAAATACCCTCAAATAAGCCATAAAAAACCCCACATCAAATGAGTTTTTAATTAAATTTTTTAAAAATTTCTCAGTGTTTAAAGAAGATTCTAAATTCTAAATTGAAAAGAAACTGTGTTTTATCTCCTTTTAAATCATTCTAATTTAACCAAGACAGTGTAATGACTAACAATCCAAATAGTGGGATTTGTGATCCAAATTCAAACTCAGGACTTGACTGAGCCATTCACTTTTGCACGAATGCTTTTAGGAAAGGCATGAATCCATTTCTCCCTTCAGTTGTGAGTTAAGTAGCATAGTAGACTGGGGCTCATTAGCATTGGATGGCAGCCAGTCTAGTAGAAGGACTACTTTGAATTTCAATCAATGGAAAAGGCAATGTAAAACTGCTCCACTATCTATCCACAGAAAACTTGAGAGGAGAAAAAAAAACTGATTTGTAACATTCAGTCTCTCAAAAATGAAGTTAGTATCATTTCACCATCAACGATCAGCCCAGGATGTTTCTCCAGTCAAGATAAACAACTTCTCTCTATTGAACACCTATTAGGGGTCAAGTTCACTCCAAATGCAGGAAAAGGTCACCCACTGTGAAAGATGCTGGAAAAATAAGTTACTTCATTCTACTTATTCAGTATCAGACTCCTTCTATCTATCTATCTATCTATCTATCTATCTATCTATCTATCTATCTATCTATCTATCTCAGTCTGTTCATATCTATCCATTTAATTACAAATCTCTCTCTCTCTCTCTCTCTCTCTCTCTCTCTCTCTCTCTCTATCTATCTATCTATCTATCTGAACCAAATATATAGTATTGTTGCCATATCTGGGCTGGAACTATCTAATCCTTACTTCTATCTATCTATCTATCTATCTATCTATCTATCTATCTATCTATCTCAGTCTGTTCATATTTATCCATCTCATTACAAATATCTATCTATCTATCTATCTATCTATCTATCTATCTATCTATCTCAGTCTGTTCATATCTATCCATTTAATTACAAATCTCTCTCTCTTTCTCTCTCTCTCTCTCTCTCTCTCTCTCTCTCTCTCTCTATCTATCTGAACCAAATATATAGTATTGTTGCCATATCTGGGCTGGAACTATCTAATCCTTACTTCTATCTATCTATCTATCTATCTATCTATCTATCTATCTATCTATCTATCTATCTATCTATCTCAGTCTGTTCATATTTATCCATCTCATTACAAATATCTATCTAGCTATCTATCTATCTATCTATCTATCTCAGTCTGTTCATATCTATCCATCTAATTACAAATCTCTCTCTCTCTCTCTCTCTATCTATCTATCTAACTAGGCCAAATATATAGTATTGTTGCCATATCTGGGCTGGAACTATCTAATCCTTACTTCTATCTATCTATCTATCTATCTATCTATCTATCTATCTATCTATCTCAGTCTGTTCATATTTATCCATCTCATTACAAATATCTATCTATCTATCTATCTATCTATCTATCTATCTATCTATCTATCTATCTATCTCAGTCTGTTCATATCTATCCATCTAATTACAAATCTCTCTCTCTCTCTCTCTCTCTCTATCTATCTATCTGTCTATCTATCTAGACCAAATATATAGTATTGTTGCAATATCTGGGCTGGAACTATCTAATCCTTACTTCTCCAATCTTTTAATATCATTCCAAAGCATTTACACATTCATGTAGTGGATGACTTTCTTTCTGCAAAGTCGCAAGCCTGTTTCTACTCTATCACTATTGCCCAATGCAAATGTCCAGATCGACTCCATTGTTTAATTCTATCAACTCAGACTTTTACAGTTATGACCCATCATGCCATATCTTTGGATTCAAACCACTCTCATTTCTTCCATATTCCAAATGCTAGATAAAAGTTCCTAAAAACTTTGGTTTGTGGAACTGACTCTTGCATGGATGTTTCCCCAAATGCTACAATCTTAACCTTTTCAAATGAATTGTTATCTATTCCACATAGCCACATAATCCTTACTTCCTACTCTTACATTCATAACACACATTTTATTTAGTAACCCTCTACTTTGAGAGGCTCCCGAGTCTTGCACAGAGTGAACATTAATAAAAAATCCCAAAATCATTGCAAGTCAAAAAAAGCAGCTTGTAGATATCTATGATCACCTATGTCCTGACAGGCCATGGCAGTTTGAAGAAAATGAAAAAAAGTTCTAAAATATATAAACATTTTCTTTTGGTTGAATTCAGTAAATATCCTCAAATAGAAAGGGGCATAAGACAAAGATGGGTTGTCTCACCACTTACAGTGAAGCAATTCTGAGGAAATTAGAAGTTCTACCAAGATTTATTATTGAGGGTTACAATCTTAACAAAGTAAAATACGCAGATAACACAGTGCTGTTAGCAAACAAAGAAAGAAAATTGCAAGAACTCCTGCTGAACGTAGTAAAAGAAAGCAAGAAAAAAAAAATTATCAATCATAAGAAATATTCTTTGGTTGTCAGCAAGAGGAACAGCTCAGGATAGGAACTGCAAATTAGAGAAGCCAAAATCAAGTGACTATGAAAATTTATTTATATATCCAGCAAGTATTTTAACAGAGGGCATAAAATGTGAAACTGAAATTAGAAAGAACATTAGAATAATGAAAGATGTCTACCAAAAGCTAACACATCACTCAATAAGTCCTGAACCTAACTGAGCCTAACTAATAAAACAATTTTTAGGCAAAATGTGACTTTATTTATCAACACAATCTCCTTCTAGGGTGATATAGTGATTTCAATGCTTCTCTAACAATTTGTTGCCTTTTTTGTAGAACGATTTGTCTTTGGCCTCAAAATATGCCTCAGTTTTCGATATCACTTTATCATTGGAGCCAAATCTCTTTCTCTGGAGAATTCTTTTGAGGTCTACAAACAGCCAGTAGTCGCTGGGGCCAGATCTGGAGAATAGGGTGGATGCAGAAGTAATTCAAAGTGTATGTCATGGAGTTTTGCCATCATTGCGATCGACTTGTGACACTGTACATTGTCTTGGTGAAAGATCATTTTTTTCTTCTTCATTGGCAATTTCTTCCTTCAAACACACCAAAATTGCTATATAATATTCACTATTGATATTTCTTTCTTTCTCAAGGTAATCGATGAACAAAATACCTTGCGCATTCCAAAATACAGAGACCAAAACATTTGGTCATTTTGGATGGCTGTCATTCCTGAAACTTTGTTTTTGGAATTTATGTAAATAGCTACTGAGAGTTTACTTTTGATAGTATTATGTATGCTTAAATAGGATATATTTTTTAATATTTCTATATTATTTTAAATAGGATATATATATATATATATATATATATATGTGTGTGTGTGTGTGTGTGTGTGACTGTTAAAGGAAAATTTATAGCAAAATAGAAAAGATTTCATATAACCCATTTTGTCCCTAAGCCTTTCATTGGGTTTTTGCATTGATGAAACTAAACACACAAAGAAAAGGGGAGGCTAAGAATTTTAAATTTAATTTCTTTTTTCTTAAATTTAAAAAAAAATTTTACTAATTGATTTCACCCCCAACCAAGGCAATAAAGACACTAAGCCACAAGGGGTTACCTTTATTAAGGAGTGAGAACAAAAGAAGAGTAATCAAAAGGACAACAGATAGCGATTGATATTGCATTTAAATTTCTGAAGATTAAAGTTGGCTGGAAACCATGGAACCAGAAAGGTTTTCCATGAGTGAGAAGAAGTTAATTAAGGGCATGGATTGAATACTACAAGAATAAAGAATGCCTCATTTGGTTTGAGTCTATAATCATAGCAAGGCAATATCAAATATTTTTTCTCTCTTTGTACCTAACATTCAAATATTAGCTTGCAAAAAAAAACTATGCTCATATGATTGTTGAATAAAATTGAATAAAACAATTATATATATATTTCCTATCTCATGTTTAATCAATGATATTCTCAGCATCTTTCTGTAGAGCCAAATTTCTGTTACTTCAAATCTCTTCTTTATCTTTGAAAAGATTGTCTAGTATTTACTGTTATAGAGGAGAACTAATAGTACATAATTGTTCAGTACTCTAACAAAATTTTTCCTGTTTCTTAATACTTTGCTTTTTTTATACCAATGTTCCTCTCCAAGACACCCTAGACAACTGTATGGACACACTTTATAGGGATATATGCCATAACTTTTTGCATATATATATATATATATATAGCCATTCTAAACGTTGTATTTTGGCTTTATTTCAGTTGAAAATAAAGACAAAAATTCTCCAACATTTGGATAATTTTTTATTAAGTTGGTTCTAAGCTTTCGGCTCACATGAGCCATTTTCAAAGAGGTTATAAGGATGGTAACACAGTAACATCAACCATCAGCGATGATTTCATCTTGTGTTGACATAAAATCTAGCATATATATATATATATATATATATGCTAGATCTTTTTGCATTAACATGGGTGTCCCCCAGAACTCTATCCTTTGATCCATGTTGTTCCCAATTTTCATAAAAAATCTTCCCAATGTTGAATTTTTTTAACAATTTATGCCCTTCTTAATGGAAAGCATAATTGTTTCAATAAGATCAAATTGACAGCTGATCTAAAAAAAAATTACACACAATCTGTTGTTAACTGAGGCAAGAAATGACTTGTTAATTTAATGCTGCCAAGATGAAGCTGCTATTTTTTAATCGCCTTTTGACTTCCATCATTATTATAGCTATCTAGTTATCTATTTAGTACTTTTTAGTAAAAGCTCTGCTAGCATGAAAAATATGTTAAAGGCTTGCAATTTATATAAATTTTTCAGATGTATTATCACTATCATCATCATTGTTATTGTTATTATTATTATTTTTATTATTTACAGGCTGTGATGAGAATATTATAGCCATTTTATATTTTTAATTTTGCACTTTGATTTTGTAAACTGCACAGTATAGTAGGGTCAGTTGGGCCCCTTCTGTAAGAAAAAGCACACCATGACATAATTCACTCCACCAGAAGTTTGGAAACAGCATGCTTAACTGCTTGACATTTGTGCCAGAAGCTCGAATACAAACATTTCAGAGTTTTTGGGTATCAATTTTAGGGCATTGCAGAGGATTTGGAAAGAGTTTGATGATATATCTAGCCGACATCATGGTGTTTGGAGTGATCACTTCCCACAGGGCCTCAGACCCAACACGGCGATCTATATCAAGTGCCTTGAGAAGGTAGTACTGTTTTGGTTAAAGAAGATGGCTGCTGGAAAACCCAATGTCTTATGACAGGACTCTGCACCATGCCATACAAGCAGGAGAACTTAGTCATGGCTGTCAAACAACTTCTGTGACCACATCACCCCTGACGTCTGGCCACCTCACTCCCTAGACTACTACCCCTTGATTATTATATGTGAGATGCAGTTGAATGAAAGATAACAAAACTCCTTGTAATACCAAAGATGAACTAAAGGCAAGGATTACGACAGCATTTACCAACTTAATCAAGGAGACTTTCCAGAAGAGATGCAGGAGATTCCAAAGTCGTCTGGAGGCTGTGGTTAAAGCCAAGGCAGCTTTATTGAATAAATTTACTCTTGCGATATTTCAAGATATTTTTTGTGTAATTTTGCTAAATATATTTGTTAAAATGAGATGTCAGTGTTATTTTCATTTTTGTGTAATTTAGACAACCATTTATCCATCACACTCTGTATAGATATATAAATTTAGATCACTGAAAGATATGTATACATCTATCTCGCATTATACATATCTAATTCTCAATATTTTTAGAACAGTTTATAGTTGTTTTCATGTTTTTTCATTGATATGTCTAAAGTATTCTTTTTCTAATATTGTCCGGGAAGTTCATGACAATTTTTAAGAAAAATTAAAACACAAAGCAAAATTATACCATTACATATTTATTCAACAAAATATGAACCATTTTGTTGCACAAGATTTTTTCCATTTTTCCTTCAACTTAAAGATTCCCTCTTCCCAGAATGTTGGCAGTTTCATGACAAAGAACTCATTAAGGCATTTTTTTTTTTATGTCATCCAAAGAATGAAAGTTTTTAGCATTGACATTATTTTTCAAGGATCTGAATAAATGAAAATCAGAAGGAGCAATGTCTGGTGAATAATAGTGGGTGAGGTAACACATCCCAGCTAAGTTGCGAAAATTTTTGCCGGGTCACGAAAAAAATGTGAGGTCTGATATCATTCTGATAGAAAGAGATTTTCCTGTTTGCCAATTCTGGGTGTTTTTTCTTGAATTGCTACCTTTAATTTGTCCAGTTGTGAGCAGGACTTTACAGAATCAATTGACTAGTTACTTGGCAGAAGATCATCGTACAAGATTCATTTCCAATCTCACCAGATGCACAGCCTGACTTTCTTAGGATGAAGACCTGCTTTTGGGGTGGCTAAATTCAACTCATGTAGCTTATCACAGGATCTTTTTCGCTGAATATTGTCGTAAACAATCAATTTCTCATCACCTGTCAGAGCTTGCTTCAAAAAGGGAGCATTTTCATTGCGTTCATACAGCAAATCAAAATTGAAATGCAATCTAAAAGATTTTTTTCAATAAAAATATATGTGGCGCACAAGCAATATTGCAATTTGAATATCCAAGCTTTACTAAGTGCTCATGGATGGTGGATTTTGAGCACCAAGTGCTCATGGATGGTGGATTTTGATAAATTTAGTGTTTCTGCAAATTTCCGCATTGAGTACTGTGGGTTATTCTCAGTCAATATCTTGATTTGGTTGTCATCTATAGCAGGGGTGGGGTAGGGTTGTTTTTTGCTGTCTACCTGAGCATTCTTCATCAATAAGGCTGCAATCACCAACTCTTAACTGCTGTGCATTTCTGTCAGTTAAAGCCCCTTCACCATACACAGCACATACGTTTTTTGTTGCTTGTAAGGTATTTTTGCCTTTATGGTAATAAAAGTTGAGTGTCTAAAATGCATATTATTATCTCCCATTTTCATAGGAATGCAAAATTGACATAGATTAAGTAATTTTAAACTTTCTTGATTGAGAAATGTGCTCTAACCACAAATGTAAGCATATTATATCTGCCGATAAATTTGACGTGTTCTCACATGTTGAAACATAAATGACTAAAAACCAGCAAGAACCTTCTGGACAACCCAATGTATATTTGCTTATTTTTCTTAAATTTCTTTATGTTGGGTTAATGTTGGCAGTTTTGTTCATTGAAAATTTCTTGACTTTTTTTAATATTATAGCTCTAGTTATTTATCAAGTGCTTTTAGGCAAACACTCTGCTAACCTGGAAAATATGTTAAATTCACATAACTTTACACATGCTTTTTCCATTGTGTTAGTGTTTATGAAATGTTTATTAAGATGCAATTTTAAAAACTGTCAAGGCTCTAAAAGTAACTAGATTGACAGATAAGAAGAAAAAATACAGAAAGGTTAAGAAAGAGTGAGAAGCCAAAAAGAAGAGAAAAACTAAAACTAATGTAGACTGACTGCTTTGTGTCCTGGGGTCTATCTTAACCTTTCCTATAACCTAATCAGACATTGTTTGACATTTATTTCGGCTTTTTAAAAAAGTAATTTCTTTTTTTCTTTTCTTTTTTTTTAGTTTTTCTTTCTCTAAAAAGTGTACCAATTTAATGGTCTCATTTTCTTAGAAGCCTTTTTAGGTCCAACTGTCACAGTAACGGGAGACGAATGAATGTCTACGTCCACTCAGGTATCATTTTAATGATGGGGTATATTCAATGATTTGATATTAAGGAGTGCCACAGACATTGGCTGGACCAAGAGAATGCTTTGAAATAAATATATGTAGATCCCATCCTTTTACTGTGAAACCAATAAATTGTAAATGCAAATTCTACTCCAGCAGCTTCTTTTCTCGCACTTCCCGCCTGTGGAATTCTCTTCCACATACTTGCTTTCCTGACAGTTACAATCTCCAAGAATTTAAATGTAAAGTCAATAGTCATCTCCTGTCTCACTAACTTACATCCTCTCTCTCATGCTTTTCTACATCCACCCCACTCTCATCAGTATTCTCTTCCCTCTCTTACTCTCTTTCTGACACCCCCTGCAACCTCTCACTCCTCATAACATTCCTCTTATGTAACTTCCTGCACAACAGTGGCAGTAAAATGCCTTGCTTGGAGTGACACAATTATAAAAAAAAAAAAAAAAAAAGAAAATAAACAAATTACAAGGAGGCAAAGTGTGTTGCTCTCTAGGAGACTAGCATCATCCATACAGATGGTAGGTAGGGGAGTTTCTCTATGTTGGCTTAAAGAGAACAGCTTTTTTTGGTAGACATTAAAATTCACAAGCCATTAGAGCAAGGTCAAGGAGGTGAAGTATGTTGCTCTCTAGGAGACTAGCATCATCCATACTGATGGTAGGTAGGGGAGTTTTGTTTGGGAGGCATTAAAATTCACAAGCCATTTCCTACGCATTCCATCACAGATTATACCTCCAAAATGAAACAGCAATTTTTTAATCACCTTTTTTTGACTTCCATCAGCATGGCTGATGTTGACTTCCAGAAGAGCGACACGTTGTGTCTTTTTAGTCTAATATCTTATGCTGACATAAAGTAGAAAGATTATATTGAATCAATTGCTAGGTTAGCTGTGATGAAAGTTAGTTCACTGTGCCGTGCTAGACAATTTTTCTCACCAGAATCCATCTTACATATCTAAAGTCTACCATCCATCAATGGAACAAATATTGCTGCCACTTCTGGTCTGGTCCTTCAACTATATATTAAAAGATTATTGATGAAATCTAAAGAATAATATGCAATTTTATTAATCCTAACCTGCCATCTCAGCTTTAGTCACTTTCTAACCATTGTAATGTGGCTTCCTTGTACCTTTTCTATAAATATTTCCTTGGTATTTGTTTCAATGAGCTGTTATGGGACCTACCCTTTTTGGACTATAACGAACTATTCCTATTATTATGAATACTGGGAGAATATGCCTCTCAGGGTTGCGTGGAGTTGGGTTGACTTGAGTTGAGTTACCCCGGTCTAATACTTGGCAGTCCGACTGACATGTAACACACTTTGTATTTGTTCTCTCATTAAATATATATGTTTCACTAATACCCGAGTTCGTGTTTTTCTTCCGGACATATTCTGGGTCAACAACACTATCTATCTATCTATCTATCTATCTATCTATCTATCTATATATCTATCTGTTATGGGACAAATCTTTTTTGGAGTATAATGAACTCTTCCTATTTTTATGAATACTGGGAGAATATGCCTCTCGGGGTTGAGTTGAGTTGAGTCATCCCAGTCTAATACTTGGCAGTCCGACTGACGTGTAACACACTTTGTATTTGTTCTCTCATTAAATATATATGTTTCACTAATACCCGAGTTCATGTTTTTCTTCCGGACCTATCTTGGGTTCACAACATGAGCTTTCCTCTTTTAAACTTTGACTTTATGAATTTAAGCATAGTATAATTTTTTTTTTTACCTCCTTTGCTCCCAGTGGAGCATAGACCATCAATGAGGCAGTTGTCAATGCTTCTTCAGCTTCATATTAAAGTAGACCAAGAGAATGTTTCAAAGTATAAGTAAGTAGATCTTTGAATAAAAGAAAATAAATAAATCACAATTGATGGTGGAGGCACAGTTGAGTAATGGATCGCAGCTTGGATTGGGGAATCAGAGAGCCAAGTTTAAATTCCAGTTGGGTTCATTGCATTCATTTACATCCTAATACCCTTGAGAAAGGTATTAATCCATCTCTTCCCTCCAGCTATGGATAAATAGCAAGAGAAATTGGACCCATAGACTTAGCTGATAACCAGTCTAGAAGGAAAACTGGATTCTATCCACCTAGCTGCCTTGTAGGTCCTGCCTCTTTAGATAAATCTAGAAAAAGGTAACTTCAAAAACGAATCCACCTCACATGTTCTTTTGAAGAAAGAAGCTGGTCACATACTGCAACAGAAAATAATGTCTTCTTGGGCTTAGTACAATGATTTGAATAAATACAAGACTGTAGTGCTTGTTCACAAGATTCAAAGAAGAATGTTCCACTTTAAGACTTACAAGAATCATTCACTTGAAGATATTTTTAACCATTGATCTGAGAAAGCTGTGCTATACAGCTAACAGTTTGGATATTTCTAAATATTAGAAAAATTAATGACGAAATAGAAAAAATTCAGTTCAAATCTGAGTTGGGTTAATTGAATTCACTTTAATGCTAATATCCTTGGGGAAGGTATGACGCCATCTCTTCCCCTCAGCTAGGGATAAATAGCAGGACAGATTGTGCCCGATAGCCTTGGTTAGCATCCAGGCTAGTAGAAAGAAAACTTTAAATTCCAGCCTTGTCTCATCATTTTACAGTTGAAATGGCTAGATGTAACTGTAAGTCCTATGTTAACAGTTTCTTCTCTTGCACTTCTCACTTCTTACTTTCTCATCAACTTTGATCTTCAAATATTTAAATGCAATGTCAATCGTTATCTTCTGTCTGTTTAATTTCTCCGCATTTATTGTTCTCTTGTCTTAATAATGTTTATCTTTTTCCCATATTCTTCCCATATTTTTCCCATATTCCTTTTTCCCATATTCTTCCCATATTTTTCCCATATTCCTTTTTCCCATATTCTTCCCATATTTTTCCCATATTCCTTTTTCCCATATTCTTCCCATATTTTTCCCATATTCCTTTTTCCCATATTCTTCCCATATTTTTCCCATATTCCTTTTTCCCATATTCTTCCCATATTTTTCCCATATTCCTTTTTCCCATATTCTTCCCATATTTTTCCCATATTCCTTTTTCCCATATTCTTCCCATATTTTTCCCATATTCCTTTTTCCCATATTCTTCCCATATTTTTCCCATATTCCTTTTTCCCATATTCTTCCCATATTTTTCCCATATTCCTTTTTCCCATATTCTTCCCATATTTTTCCCATATTCTTTTTTCCCATATTCTTTCACACTCATTAACCCCCTCCCCCTGCATCTTAGTTTGTTTTATTGCCTTGCTTGGGATGAAAATAATAAAAAAAACAATATGGCGAACCTCTGGTATAAAAATTAAGTTGACGGTTTCAATTTTGATTCAGATTTTTAAATGAATGTCAACAGAATAACAGAAGTAAAAAAAATTAATTTATAAGTTTGAAATTTCTGCATCCCGACACTTTCAGTATTTCCCAGTTATGAATAATTATAACCAATGTTTACATTTTTATATTCTCTCTTCCTTTCATATGCATATATAATTACATAAAAAAAAACGGCTTTAGTTTGAACTCTTACAGGATGAAACACACCCACTCCAATAGAATAATAGATAGCGGCTTGGATTAAGGAATCAGAGAGCCAAGTTTGAATTCCAGTTGAATTCATTACATTCACTTACATACATAATAGCCTTGATAAAGTTATGAATCCATCTCTTCTCCCCCTAGCTATAGGTAAATAGCAGAACAGACTGGGTTCTATAGCCTTGATTGTCAACTGATCTACTGCATTAAGATTTGGCAACCTACTATGGAAAATCTTCACACTATATGCGGTTGGGACTGCTTGTGGAGCCAAGAAACATGAAACTTCTAAAGTTAAAACCAGCTCAACCTGCTCAGAGTGAATGCCACCACAAGTACACCACCCTCAACAATTTTTTCTATTTCGTCATTAATTTTTCTAATATTTAGAAATATCCAAACTGTTAGCTGTATAGCACAGCTTTCTCAGATCAATGGTTAAAAATATCTTCAAGTGAATGATTCTTGTAAGTCTTAAAGTGGAACATTCTTCTTTGAATCTTGTGAACAAGCACTACAGAATGACAAAGAATTATACTAAATTACCTAAACCATACTATTTGAGGATTTTTAACAGCAGTAACAACTAAAATTCATGCCACATGTAACTCAATGAGAAAATAATTATAAAATCAATTTGTTCAATTTCCACTCTACTAGAAACAAAAAGTTAGCCTCCATCAATACCAGAGAGAACGATTAGTTAGTGAACTTGACAAACCTACTTTGCTAAAAAATCTTGTAATAGAAAAACTTTATAAATTTTGAGAGAAAGTAGCACTGGTTGATTGGTTAATAAATGTTGAATATCTCCTTATAAGGAAACAGCTAATATAGCCATTTCTATTACAGAGCATAGAAGAGGAAATCAACAATTTTTATAACTCTCCTGACAATGCCAAGGCCCTATGTAAATCATGAAAAATAACCATCATCATGGGAGACCTGAATGCTAATGTAGAAAATCAACGAGAAGATGAAACAGTCAGCAGCTTTGGACTAGGATTCTGAAATGAGGATGGCAAAAAATGGTTCCAGAGGTACACAGAAAACAATCAAGAAACAGAAACATCAACATCTAGTTACAGGAGCACCCAAGAAACTTGTGGACATGGAAAAGCTCAGGATAAGGTGTCAAAAAAAAAAAATGATTATGTAAGTATCAACAAAAGATGCGGAAACATAATTCTACACTTTAAGACATACCCAAGTGCTGACTGCAAGAATGACCACCTTCCAGTCTTGTGCTACATCAGAGTTGTTGAAAGTAAGTACGATAACTCGTGTCTACGATCCTTAATTCAATTACCTCCCTTCCTCTGTAATCCCTTTTTCTACTTCCTGTTATTAAAAAAAACAACTTAACTTCTCTCATACCCGTCACACGTGTCTTTGTGTTCCTCCTTCATATCGTTTGTTCTCGTTCATTTTTCTCTATTTTCACTGCACAATGCAACTCGCAACAAGAGTAAAATTATGGAAACTAAAAGAGGTCAAAGTAACACCTAAACTGCAATAAGACAGACTCCTGTAGGACCCAAGTTGCAAGGAAACATATAAAAACATATAAATGAATACAACCTAAATGAGAATACAAAATCAAAGTGGGACATGCTGAGAGAAATATTAGCAAAGTCAATGAACAAGATCATGCCAAAGAAAACTAATAAAGAAAGAAACAAAAGGAATGAATGAATGACAAGAAATTCTAGAGATGATGAAAAAGTGACAAAAATGCAAAGGAATGGAAAACAATACTGAACACTAAACAGAAATTAAAAACAAATGTAGGCAAGCTAAAAAGGAATGGATCAATAAGAAGTGTGCAGAAATAGAGAGAATAGGCAACACAAATACACCAAGTATGCACAAATGAATAAAAGAATTAACAGAATGAAGGGTGAGCTGATCGACAGGCTCTATAAAACCAAAGAAAAGATCAATGGTAATAGAACAAGAAAAAATACCCCAAAGGTGGAGTGAATGCATCAAAGAACTTTCTAACGTTGCTAGAGAGAAAACTACACTGAAAAATATGGAATGGTCAGAAATACGAAAAGCTGAAGTAAGACCTGCACTGGAGAAGATGAACAAGAACCTAGCAGTAGGAACGAACGAGATTGTATCAGATATGATCTTTGCTCGAGGCTAATCCAGCATAGAAAAGATCCCGGATTGTAACCAACAAAATATACAACAGTGGCCATATAACAGAAGACCCACTAAATCCATCTTTATAACATTATTTAAGAAACCAGATACAAATGAATGTGAATTCCAGCAGACAATCAGTTTAATGAGCCATATAAGTAAATTAATGATGCCAATCCTGATGAATAGAGTGCAAAGTGGAATAATATCAAGAATGATATCAAAGAGTACAATACAAATGCAGAAGTATATGCAATTATGTTTTATTTCAAACATTTATTTAAATATAAAATAGGTAGATGAGTCATAAGCATTTATTATGATAATATGAATAATAGGATTGAGCCATAAGAATTCATTATTAAAATGAATATGAATTATTGGTTTTAGTCATGAGTAATTTCCATTTTTTACTTTTTTGTGCATTGTGGTGCATTGGATATCAGCTCGGAATGAGAAATCGGGGAGCTGAGTTCGAATTCCATCTGAATTCATTGCATTCACTTACGTGCAAATGCCCTTGGGAAAGGTATTAATCCATCTCTTCCTTCCAGTTATGGGTTAAATAACAGGACAGATTGGGTTCTATAGCCTTGGTCGGCAACCAGTCTACCGCAGAAAGCAATGGCAACCTACTGCAGGATAATCTTTTGCCCAGTCAGTCATGTCAGTGTGTATCACGTATGGCACTTAACTGACTGACTGACTTTTTTGTAATGATGAATGTATCACCCTAAATATCAATGATATATGGCAGATGAGAATAATTGACCCCAAAAGCTGAGCTCCATCGAAGAAAGGTAATGTTGAGTGAGTGGTGGGATCATTCTAGTATTATTCGTTTAGAGTTCCTAAAATATAATGAACACTAAATGCAGACAGAATCTACAATATTTCTATAAAAGTTTGGTCAGAATGTGCTCTTCATTCTTTGATAGGAAAAATGTTTGCCTTTATGATGATGCAAAGCCAGAAAGAGCAAGAAATGGAACAGGGAACAATTTGGGATTTGCTTCTTTTTTGAAGAATAAAGTTGATCAACAAAAATGGAAATAGTTCTGTCGTAATATGAGCTTAGACAAAGTACTTCTCTTGCAAAGTTATACACTTCATCTTTTCTTCTAACATTTCCAGCCATTCCTCTCTGCTTCTAGCCTAGAGGTATCAGCTTATAGCCATTTGACCAACCTCTGAGACTCTGGTGAGAACATTGGTTTCAGTTAACATCAAAAGTCTCTTTCAGTTAATTTTGGATTGGCCAAAATTATCTGGAATTTCCTTTTCATTTTTTTATAACAGAAGTTATGTGTGGAGCTTCAATGATTTTTGGTATTTTTCAGTCACAAATTAGAAAAATTAATGACAAAATAGAAAAAATTGTTGAGGGTGGTGTACTTGTAATGGCATTCACTCTGAGCAGGTTGAGCTGGCTTTAACTCTAGAAATTTCTGTACCTACAAACTTCCAGCAATTCTTTTCTTCTTTATCCTCTCTTTATTTTAGGGTTGCCTTCTTCTTAGTTGAGAGAATTATATATATATATATATATATATATATATAGAGAGAGAGAGAGAGAGAGAGTGAGAGATGGAGGGAGAGAGAGAGATTTTAAAGAAAAGCACAAATGCCTTGTTTTAATATTGTTTTTTTTTATTTTTGCTGACATATTTTATTGTTATATTTTTTTGGGGGGACTCACTATAGAACTTTATTTTTTTAAAGAATAAAGTTGATAAACCAAAGTGGGAATCATTTACGACTCAGCCTAATATTTGAAGATATATCCAAAAATTTTAGAATGGATTTTATTTCAGGTTGTTCTTGTATAGATTAATCATCTTGATGGCTGCATCTTTTCAGGGATTTTGGTGTTGATCATTCCGAGTTTCTCTTCTTTGAACAGAATTACAGAAAATCATGTTGACAGCTGAATTGCAAAACCATTATTTTATTTCTGACTGATTGTCTTCCATGGTTTCCTTTGCTTGCAAGTCTTTTGCTATTTCTATAGAAACTCCTTTCTTTAGTCTCAGCAGTTCAGATTTTTACATCTAGGACATGCCATGCCACTTGTATCGAGTCAAATCACGATCATTTCTTCCATATTCCATTTGCAAGGAAGAAGTACAGTTCAGAGAGCTTTTTCCTAATAACTAATACTTTGTAGAACAGAATCCCTTGTGGATGCTACAAATGTAACCTAACTGATATATTAACTGACTCTTATTATCGAGCCTCCTTATTCTTGTATTATTCAATTCCTACCACTTCCTCTGTCACATACTCCATTCACCATTAATCAGTGTGTGTTGAGTTGTCTTACTTTGCCAGTAAAATGGTTAGTAATTCATGATATAAAAAATAAAATAGATATCCAACAATGTCATTGAAAATTTTAAAAAATGTAATTTAACTATTAGTATATCCTATTAGCAACTAGGTCCCACCCTTTTACGGTGAAACAGATAAGATGTAACTGCAATTTCTACTCCAACAGCTTCTTTTCTCGCACTTCCCGCCTGTGGAATTCCCTTCCGTATACTTGCTTCCCTGACGGCTACAACCTCCAGGAATTTAAATGTAGGGTCAATAGACCCCTCCTAACACACTAACTCACACCCAGTCTCTCAAACACTTTTCCCATCCATGTAACCCTCATCCTCGGTATCCTTACCCGGCTATCACCCTCCTTCTGAGATTTCCTATCACTTTCCCCTATGTAACCCCCTAACCACTCTTTCTCATCACTTTCCCTTATGTAACCCCCTGCACAACAGTGGAAGTGAAATGCCTTGCTTGGGGTGAAATGATTAAAAAAAAACAAAAAACTCACAAACATCAGGTTGTCAATAGATGTGTCAATACCCCATTAAAACACCCACCTCCATGTTAAAAAAATCCATTTCTGTGATATATAGTCAAAAATATTTAAAATTCATCCACCTGTTGTTTATACGGCAACTATGCTGGGCAGACCTTAGTTACAGTTTCTGGGAGAAAGTGCATTATCTTGCATGATCAACATTCTGGAGAATGCCAGTATGCTCAAACTCTCAGTCATGATGACTTGTGACTTTGGGCTAGCACAACCATCAACAGCTCCCAAAGGGTTCCTTCTACCCAATTTTACTCACAGGACTTGGGTCAACCCATGATAGGGTCCTCAAATATTTTTCAAAGGTGCCACACACTGAGATCACCTCCTTAAAACCAGCAACATCAAGAAATCGCATGCCTGATAAATTGGCAATGCTGTAATTCAAACCTTAGCTTCTAACCACTTGGCTGCGCAACTCATATATAGATTCGAACCAGCAACCCCTAACAACATAGGGGAAGTCATTGATCTGCTGAATGACACACATTTTCATCACAAAATTTATTGTAAATAATCAGGCTGGTAGAAATAAATATGTTGATATACTGTTTGATTAAAAACAGAATATCTACTCAAATACGAGTATTGATTAAAAATAATGTTCAAACAAATAAATTAAATATGTTGGTTGTTAAAACCATTTCATTAATCTTTGAAACTTTCTGTAATATATATATATATATACCTTTAGAAATGAATGTTAATAATATCTGTCAATGTTACAGCTCATTTCTGACATCTTTCAGTTATAATACGTGAAAGAGCATCTGTGAGTATGAACGGATTTTATTAAAAATAAGCAGACACAATGTTTGCAATTTATTTAATCTGACATGTCTAAAAGAAAATTTGCTGCCTAAATACACAAATTTTAATATATATATATATATATATATATATATATATATATATTATAGAAATCTATTAAAAAAATTGTTCTTGATATATGAAAATTTATATATCATTTTCGATATCTATCTATCTATCTATCTATCTTTTTTTTTATTTTTTTTTATAAGCGTTTCACCCCGAGCAAGGCATGTCACTGCCACTACTGTGCAGGGGGCTATGTAGAGTGGAGAAAGGCTGGTTAAATATAGGAAATAACAGAGGGTGGGTGATAGGCGGGTGAGGATACCGAGAATGAGGGTTGGGTAGATGAGAGTGTTGTGAGAATAGTTGGGAGTTAGTGTGATAGGAGGTGTCTATTGACCCTACATTTAAACACCTGGAGATTGTAACTGTCGGGAAAGCAGACTTGTGGAAGGGAGTTCCACAGGCGGGAAGCGCGAGAAAAGAAGCTGTTGGAGTAGAATTTACGGTTACATCTTATTTGTTTAACTGTAAAAGGGTGGGACCTAGTTGCTAATCTAGTATCTCGTGTAAATTCGTGCTTGGGCGGCACCAGTGATCTAAGCTCATCGGAGCAGAAGCCATGAAAGTACTTGTAGAAGAGGCACAGGGAAGCTACATCACGCCGGTGTGAGAGCGGCTGCAGCCGGTCTGCCAAGTCAGTATCAACCACGTTACAGATCCTCCTTTGTATTTTGTCAAGAAGCCCAAGGAGAGCAGCAGGGGCACCCGACCAGATATGGCAGCAATATTCAATACACGGGCGGATGGTAGATTTGTATATGTGCAGAATAGTTTCAGGTGGGAAAAATTTCCGGGCCCTGCACAGAGAGCCGACTTTCATAGCAGCAGATTTGGCAATGGATTCAATATAGTCATTCCATTTGAGGTCCGCCGAGAGTGTAAGGCCAAGGAGGCGTAGTATTTTACTCTCTGGGAGGCTAGCCTGTCCCATGCTAATGGGAGGTAGATGCGATAGTCTATGGTGGTTAGTTGATAACAGCTTTGTTTTGGAGGCATTGAAATTTACCAACCATTTCCTACCCCAGGTCACTACGGATTGGAGGTCCCTTTCCAGTGCGGCAGCGAGGTTCACTTTGTCGTCCAGACCTGGTTTCTGATCGATGCGGGAGTAGATTGTTGTGTCGTCGGCATACATGCCAACTTGGGATCTAATGGTGTCGGGGAGATCATTAATGTAGATCAGAAATAGCGTGGGACCTAGGATAGAACCTTGAGGGACGCCCGCGTTCGTCTGGTAGTTTTGGGAGGCATGCCCATTTAATACCACCTTTAATGTGCGGTTAGAGAGGAAGGACTGGATGAGGTCAAACAGATGTCCAGTTATCCCATAGCTTCGCAGTTTGCACAAGAGGCCAGCATGCCAGACCCTGTCGAATGCTTTGGAGATATCCAAGGCAACGGTTCGGGCTTCACCATTCTTGTCGAGTGCCTGGTATATGTACTCGGTAATGGTCGTTAGCATATCAGCAGTAGACCTGGTGAAGCGAAACCCATACTGTTTGTCAGAGAGAAGCCCGTTGGTCATAAGGTGCTGAATCACCTCGGCGTTGATAATGGCTTCGAAAACTTTGCCAAAGATTGGAAGGAGACTAATAGGACGGTAATTGGCGGGGTCTGAGGGTTCGCCAGAATTCTTAAATATAGGTACTACGCAGGAGGACTTCCAACAGGCAGGAAAGCAGGAAACAGATAGGCAGAGGTTATAGAGTTTAGAGAGGACAGAGGAGAGTTCTGGGGCACATTTCTTCAGTACTATGACTGGGATTCCGTCACCGCCACTCGCTTTGTGTGGGTCAAGTTGCGCAATTATCTTGGCGACCAGCGAGGGCGAGATGAGGACGTTATTTAGTTGAGCCTTAGTTCTGGGTGGGAAGTCTGGTGTAGGTATTCCTAACGAGTCCAGTGTCGAATTGGTTGAGAATTTACGGGCAAAGCATTCAGCCTTGTCGGCTGGGGAGGTGAGAACTTCAAATTCATTGATTAGTGGGGGTATTGAAGTCTTGTTCCTGCTGAGCACGCTTTTGCAGAGACGCCAGTAATCTTTGGAGCCAAACTTAGAGGATGCTATGCGTTGCCTAATTCTGGTAGCAAACGCCCTCTTGGCTTCGTTCAGTACTTTTTTACACTTGTTCCGTGCTGAGGTGAAAAGGCGCCTGTTTTGGTTCGACGAGCAGCTTCGATAGAGCCGGAAGAAATGGTTCCGGTGGGCAATAGCGGCCGAGCAAGCGGGTGAGAACCAGGGGGACGAATTAGGTTTTAGTTGGAATTTTCTGGCAGGGATAAAAGCATCGATGCCAGCCTTAACCCAAGAGGAGACTTCGGAGGCACAGTCTTCGACAGGAAGATCAAAGACGTTGTTCCAGGGGACGTCGCAGAGGAAGTCCCTGAACGAGTCCCAGTTGGCTCTTTGGTAGCAGTATGATATTCTGCTGATCTGGTTTTCTTGGGAAGAGTTAGTGCGGATTGATATGTTTACGGAGACTACGGCGTGGTCAGAGTTTCCAAGGGGGCAGAGTTGCCTGGTAGTGCAGGAGTCTGGGATGGAGGTAAAACAAAGGTCGAGTAAAGAGTCCCTTCCGTTAGGGTTTTTAGAGAAACGCGTGGGGAAGTCCACCACTTGCGTTAGAGCTTGGGCTATTGAAAAGTGCATGGTGCGGATCCCAGCAAGGTCGGTGGCTGAGTTTTCAAGCCACTTGGTGTGGTGGGCGTTAAAATCGCCAAACACAAATATATGGGCAGATGGGTGAGAAGAAATGGCCCTGTCGATGTTAGTCGAGATGCAATCAAGTAACGTACAGTCAGAGGAGGAGGGGGAGCGGTAGAGGAAGAAGAGATAGCTAACCGAGCTTAGAAGTGAGAGACGGAAGCACATGAAGGAATGATCAAGGGATTCAAGAGATGTGACCCTGGCTAGGGGGAGTTGTTCGCTGACATATACACCAAGCCCATGCATATGGACATTGGAGTCCTTCCTGAAGAGAGGAAGGTAACCAGGAACGAACAGCTCTGAAGAGGGGATAGAAGGGTCAAGGTTAGTCTCACATATAGCTAAGATATCGGGTGAGTTAGTTAGAAGGAAAGACTCTACACTATTAAAGTTACTGCGAATACCTCGTATATTTGTGAAGGTAACGCAGATCTATCTATAATGAATTGATTTACTTTTAATCCAACATTTTTATTATTTCAATAATTTTTATAGTGGATACCTTATATTTGAAATGGAAAGCGCATTTTTATTTATTAAACAGTGTGTATTATGTCTATTTGTTTGCTTTCACAGTTGGACCAGGCTTGCCTCCCAGAGAGTAAAACACTACGCCTCCTTGGTCTCACACTATCAGCAGACCTCAAATGGAATGACTATATCGAATCCATTGCTAAATCCGCTGCTATGAAAGTTGGTTCTCTGTGCAGGGCCCAGAAGTTTTTTCCATCTAAATCTATCCTGCACATATATAAATCTACCATCTGCCCGTGCATTGAATACTGCTGCCATATCTGGTCAGGTGCCCCTGCTATTCTCCTTGGGCTTCTCGATAAGGTACAGAGGAGGGTCTGTAATGTGATAGATACCGACTTGGCAGACTGCCTGCAGTCTCTCTCCCACCAGTGCGATGTGGCTTCCCTGTATCTCTTCTATAAATACTTTCACAGCTTCTGCTCCAATGAACTTAGATCACTGGTGCCCCCTAGATACGAATTTGCATGAGATACTAGATTAGCAACTAGATCCCACCCTTTTACAGTGAAACCGATAAAATGCAACCGCAACTTCTACTCCAACAGTTTCTTTTCTCACACTTCCCGACTGTGGAATTCCCCTCCACATGACTGCTTCCCCGACGGCTACAATCTCTAAGAGTTTAAATGTAAGGTCAATAGACACCTCCTAACACACTAACTAGCTCCCATTCTTTCAAACACTCTTCCCATCTGCCCAACCCTCATCCTCAGTATCCTTACCCATCTATCACCTTCCTATTGACATTTTCTATGTCTAATCACTCCTTCTCTTTACCGTCCCCTATGTAGCCCCATGCGCAATAGTGTCAGTGGAATGCCTTGCTTGGGGTGAAATGATTAAAAAAAAAAAAATTCAAGTAATACTAATAAAGAAAATATATTTTTCCTCAATTCTGACAGGGACTGAACTTGTTCACCCCCAACTTTGTAGTAAAAACCACCATTTGATCCAGTATGCTTTACTACTCAGCTGTGAATTTATGAATGGGGATCAAATATGGATTATAATCTGACAGGAGGATAAGATGAAAAACAAATAGGAACCAATATTTACATTATTCAGTCTATTGTCTTTATCTCTGTTGCTATTTGTATGACGTTTCGATCATTGTATGCTCCGGCCTTCTTCAGATGCTAGGAATTTTGAACCAAACTCTTTATTACAATCATTTTTACTCTTTGCATAGTAGTAATGCTGAAACATTGTACAAATGGCAACAAAGTTGAGCAGATAGTCCAAATAATGTAAATACTGTAAATACTACCCAATCTCAGAAATATAGACAAATAAATAATAAACATTTATAAATCTAACATGTTTCATCTATTTTTATTAAAGCTTCATCAAGAAATGAAATATGGAGGAGGAAAAGAAAGAAAGAGAAAAATTTTAACTTTTGTTTTTCATTAGTTAAGCAGACCTCACATGTATATGTCCTGTCAGATAGTGTTTGTGCATATAATTCTTGTATGCTTGTTTGTTTGTTGATTAATGATAAAATATTAATCAGAATTTCTTCTAAGTATTTTCTACATAATAAATTATGTTTTTTTTAAAATTAGGATTGCATTTATCAAAATTGAAGATATGGTCTGTTTTATTTCTGTGTGTTACATATATATGTCTTTGGCTTGTAAACACATAGAAAAAAATTAAATTATTATTTGATATTTATACAATTATGAGTCTTATTGGGACCATTTTTTTCTTTCCCAAATCTATTCTGGAGATTCCTAACAATAAATTGTGAATGTAAAATTAAGTTTGAATCAACTCCAGAAATATCAGTATATATGCTTATACCCACAACCATATTGTCAATATCTAACATCAGCTTTAATTTTGCTCATACACATTTCTACTAGTCAAAATGAACTGCTTCCCTTTTTCCACTTCAGCTTTGTACATCGTGCAGTTCTTTCTTTAATCACCTACATTCTCTTACCTTTAAATTAGGCAGAGGTATTGCCTTTTTCTTGTTAAATTTCAACTGGGCTTTTCTCTCCTCTTCAATTGCTTTCAGTTTCTGGTATGTTTTGAAAGATATTGCTGTATTGGCACATTCAATGTGAAGATTGTCCACTTCCCAAAGTTTTTTCTGAAAGAAGAAAGTCAAATCTTTAAATTAATCATTCAACTCAATTTTGTTTATATTTAAAATGTGAGGATCTTTTGTCATTTTCTTTTTACCCAAAACTAAAAAAATTAGTCTCATATATATCCTAAGTTTATTCATTGCAGAGAATCAGTTTACAATGATATTCTTTGGCTTTTCAATATTTGTGGTATGGATTATCTCCCCTTATATGTATTTGTATTTTTTTAATAATCATTTTATCCTAAGCAAGATATGATATGCAGAGGATTACAGTGAGAGAAAAAACGAGGTATAGGAGATGTCAAAGAAAGGAAAGAGGATAGGAATCAAGGAGACAGAAGATGGTAGTCGACATTGCATTTAAACTTTTGGTGATTATAGTAATCAGGGAAGCAAGTATACAGAAGGGAGTTCCACAATGGGAAGTGTGAGAAAAGTAACTGTTAAAGTAGAAGTGGTTGGTACATTTGACTAATTTGATGGTAAAAAGGTGGGGCCTTGATGCCAATCTAGCAGCACGAGTAAATTCATATGGTCAAGGTACCAGAGAAATAAGCTTGTCAGAGCAGAAACCATAAAAGTATTTGTAGAAAAGACAGAGGGAAGCCACATCATGTTAGTGAGAAAATTAATGAAGGCGAGCTGCTAAGTCAAGATCAATTATGTTGCAGATCCCCCTTTGGATTTTGTTGAGAACCTCAAGATGAACAGCAACAGCACTCAATCACCTATGGCAACAGCACTCAATCACCTATGGCAACAGTATTCAATGCACAGATGAATGGTAGATTTCTAAATATACAAGATGAAAAAATTTCTGGCCCAACAGAGTGACCTAACCTTCTTAGTAGTAGATGCAGCTATAGATTCAATGTAGTCATTCCACTTGAGGTCAACTGAGAGAGTATGGCCAAGGAGGTGCAGTATGTTGCTTTCTAGGAGATAGCATCATTAATTCTGATGGGAGGCAAGAATGTTTCTCTATGATGGTTAAATGAGAGCAGCTTCATTTCAGAAGTATTAAAATTTATGAGCCATTTCTTATCCCATTCCATCACTGATTGAAGCAGTGAGATTAACTTTGTCAGCCTTGACAGATTTCTTATTGAGATTGGAGTAAATGGTAGTATCATCTGCATAGAACTGATTACATTAGGAAGATCATTGGTGAAGATCAAAAAATGCATAGGACAGAGCCTTGAGGGATGCCTTTGTTCATATGAAAGGATCTAGAAGCTTGCCTGTTCAAAACAACCTTCATTTCATGATCTGACTGGAATGATCAGATTAAATCCAACCATTGTCCAAAAATACTATATCCCTGTAGCTTGTGCAAAAGGCCAGCATACCTAACCCAGTCATATGCTTTTGAGATATCTAGAGCAACAACTCAGGCTTTGCTGTTCTTATCAAAAGCCTGTTATATATATCCAGGGATGGCTGTTAGCACATAGTAGATCTGGTGAAGCAGAAGCCACATTGTTTGTCAGAGAGTAAGTTGTGAGATGTGAGATGTGAGATGCTAAACTATTTCAGCATTAATAATAGCTTCAAACACTTTGCCAAAAAATGGTAAGAGGCTAATAGGGCAATAATTAGAGGGGTCAGAGAGCTGCCCAGAGTTTTTTTAAAAACAGGAACAGCACTGTTGTTATATTTGAGCAGGAGCTACCTAGATCTCACTCTCCAGCCTTGATAGATTTCAAAGCCCTTGTGGGTGACAAATTATTTTCCACCCTCCAACCTCTCCCACAGGTGGGATGTGGCAAGCTTCTCATTGCTCTATTGCTATTTTCATGGAAAGTGCTTGAACAAACTTCATTCCCTGGTTCTGCTAATTCAAACCTTCACAGCACAGGCATGCCATGCCACTTGCATAGTAGCAAATCTTTCATATTCCCCCTATATTTCATTAGTGAGAAGTAAGTTCCATTCAAACAGCTTCTTTCTACAAACCACACCATAAGGATCTTTCCCTGATCACTTCAATCTTAACCTATTCAAGGGTAGAGTTAACTATTATTTTCTACTCCTATCTATATAAATGGTCTCCTAATATAACCCTCTAACTCAAGTGGCTCCCAGAACCATTAAATGTTGAACCAAACTGTAAAAAAAAAGAAAAAAAGGAAAGATACAAACATACTGGAATAGATAGATAGATAGATAGATAGATAGATAGATAGATAGATAGATAGATAGATAGAAACAGACTGGGATAGGTAGATAGTAGATAGATAGATAGATAGATAGATAGATAGAAACAGACTAGGGATAGATAGATAGATAGATAGATAGATAGATAGATAGATAGATAGATAGATAGATATGAACAGACTGAGATAGATAGATAGATAGATAGATAGATAGATAGATAGATAGATAGAACAGACTGAGATAGATAGATAGATAGATAGATAGATAGATAGATAGATAGATAGAAACAGACTGGGATAGATAGATAGATAGATAGATAGATAGATAGATAGATAGATAGAAACAGACTGGGATAGAGAGATAGATAGATAGATAGATAGATAGATAGATAGATAGATAGATAGATAGATAGATATGAACAGACTGAGATAGATAGATAGATATTGTAGCTATGCGGTTGAAGGAATACAATCAGTTGAATTTAATACATCTGAATAGCCTAAAAAATTATATGTAAGCAGTAGCATAAATTTTCATGTTGTTTTGGTCACTTCTACAGAAAGTTCTCTTAATATTCTTCTTTCAACACAGCAGCAGCAGTACCTTTTTTTTTGACAAGAAAAAAAAAAACGTTGGCAAATTGACCAGAAAAAAACAGGCAGTTGTAGTATAAAATGCTTTACATTAAAATATAAAAAACAGTCAGTCAGGTGCCATACATGATACATGCTTTGCGCAATCATGTATAGAACCCAATCTATCCTATTATCTAAACCATAACTGGAGGGAAGAGACAGATTAATACCTTTCCCAAGGGTATTTGTGCATAAATAAATGCAAGGAATTCAATTGGAATTCGAACTCTGCACCCTGATTTGTCGTTCCGAGTCGATATCCACTGCACCACAAGGCACATCCACACCACAATGCACAAACTTTCTCAGAAAAAATATATTTGCACTGAAGCAAGAAACTATTTGTTTTGAATCTATTGGCAGAACAGCACTGTTGCAAATTGATACATTGACACAAATTTTTTACTGGTGTGAGATGATCGACCATGTTATCCGTCAATTTTGACCACATCTGAAATTATCACTGCTGAAAGAAAAAGAACCTTAAAATTTATTTGTCAGACATCTACATAGAGATGCTAACATTTTTGTAGGATTCTACCCAGTAAACTTTGACTGTAAATCACTGCACCAATGTGACATTATTAGAACGGTATGAGTAAATAAAACAAAAAACTAGAAGACAAAAACACTAATTTTCAATAGACTGAAGACTTACTGATGACCAGTCAAAGAAAAATAGAAAGAGAATGGTAATTAAATGTTTTTATTTGCCAGAGAGGTAAAGCAAGAGACCATCTAGTTTTGGCCAGGACTGAGATTAAGTGATGATATGTTCTTGAAGGACCAAGAACCTCCTGAAAAGAAAGAGATAGTATTTTTATGACCACTGAGTGACAGAGAGAAAGATTGGCCTCTGGCCATGAATTTGGTTGATTGATGAAGATTAACTTTTAAAAGCAGACAAGTTTCCTAAAGAAAATAGAAAAATATGTATATGCACATACATTTTTAATATATATATTCTGTGTAGTTAATCACTTTCTATTATTTAACATTTAAACAATTTTTTAACAGTTAAACAATTGCTTCAGCAATAACAAAAACCAGAACATTGTTGTAATAATAATAATAATAATAATAATAATAATAATAATTAATTAGTCTAAATCATTGGTTTCTATGATTTATCTAATCTAAACTTATTTATAAATGGAACTTTGTCTGTGTGTGTGTGTGTGTGTGTGTGTGTGTGTGTCCATTACCTATAGACTCCAAAATAGCCGAATTGATTTTCTTGAAATTTACACAGTTGTACTATAAGTGTCTGTGAGTGTTCTTAGCTAGGTTTTGTGTCGAGGTACCCCCGATAAATATTGAAAATCGAAAAAATCGGGTTATAGAAGGAGTGGTCCGATTTTAATCAAATTTGATACACTCAGACACAGACATAAAAAACAATATTCAGAAGTTTCAATGTTGCAGTTCTTACAATAGTGCAGAAAATTGATTATATATATA
The DNA here is from genome assembly GCA_037127315.1 of Ascarosepion bandense. Taxonomy (NCBI): domain Eukaryota; kingdom Metazoa; phylum Mollusca; class Cephalopoda; order Sepiida; family Sepiidae; genus Ascarosepion; species Ascarosepion bandense. Next base: position 3,072,611 of record JBBBDQ010000275.1, read on the forward strand.
AAAGGCAGGATGTTTGTGTGTTTGTCTGTTTATCTGTTTGTATGTCCTTTATACAAATCCACAATTTTTATCCGATTCTCACCAAACTTCACACAAATATTGTTTAGGCTGAGTCCGAGCTCCAGGACCATGGATTAGTTTTAAAGCTTTATTACACCCGAGCAAAGCTGAGCTATACTGCTAGTTAAGTATATTTACTATTTATTTTTATTATTTTCTATTATCATTTAAACAGTTATAATAATAATAATAATAATAATAATAATAGTAATAATAATAATAATAATAAAAATAATAAGCTTATAAATACCTAGGTGTAAATGAGAGCAAAAACATTCACCATAAAAAAATGAAAGAAATAGTGCGTAAAGAGTACTATAGAAGGCTACGAATGATATTAAAAACTGAATTAAATTCACAGAACAGAGTTATGGCCATTAATAGCCTTGCAATCCCAGTTGTCCAATATAGCTTTAACATCTTAAACTGGACTCTAAACGACATCAGGCGAATGGATGCTAAAACAAGAAAGCTTCTTTCTAAGCATAAGATGCATCATCCAAAGGCTGATGTAGACCGTCTATACATACCCCGTAAAGAAGGTGGAAGAGGTCTTATTCAGCTGGAATTGTCATACAAGACAACAACTATTGGCTTACTAACATACATAGAAACAACAAAGGATTGGATGATACAATTAGTAAGGCAACATGAAGAAAGAAAGAAAAAATATTCAATAATAAAAGAAGGCAGTAAATACAAACAAGATTTACAGTTAGTAGATTCTGTAGAAAAGCAAAACAGAAGCCAAGAACCAACTATTGCAGCAAAAAATATGAAAATGAAAGCCAAAGATAAAGCTCTTGAACAGATGAAACAGCGCTGGCAAGACAAACCTCTGCATGGCCAATATCCAGAATGTGCCAATAAATCCAATGTTGACAAAGTTAATACTCATCGATGGTTATGTGCATCTGGATTAAAGTCTGAAACTGAAGGCTTTATTCTTGCAGCACAAGACCAAAGTCTTTTCACTAGAAACTTTCAGGCAAATATTATGCATAATAATATGGATCCAAAATGCAGGTTTTGTGATAAACACCAAGAAACAATAGACCACCTAATCTCAGGCTGTTCTGTGCTTGCCCCAAATGAATATAAAAATCGCCACGATAGAGTTGGGCAATATTTACATTGGACAATGTGCAAACATTATGGAAAAGCTGTAAACAAACAATGGTATGAACATCACCCAGCACCGGTTACAGAAATAGAAGATGTAACCATTCTATGGGATTACACCATCTACACAGACAGAAAAATTGAAGCAAACAGGCCAGATATTATTGTTAAAAACCAGAAGGAGAAAACTTGTCTATTAATTGATATGGCTTGTCCAGCGGATTGTAACATAGCAATCAAGGAATTTGAAAAACTGTCAAAATATAAAGACCTGGAAATTGAAATAGAAAAAATGTGGAAATTGAAAACAAGAGTTGTGCCAGTGATAGTAGGTGCACTTGGAATGATAAAAAATGGAACAAAACAACACATTGAAAGAATCCCTGGAAACCCCAGCTTAAGAGATATACAAAAAATTGTCTTATTAAGTACAGCCCACACACTAAGGAAAACTTTATCTATGTAATGCTAGGGATGATAGGGAAGATAGAAAACATGAAATGGAGTCATAACAACACGCCACGACCTGCCTTAGGTCTCCCCGCAGACTTGGTTGGTAGTGAGACCAAAGCAGAAATCGAAATATGATGAAAAAATAATAATAACAATGCCTGTGGAACTCCCTTCCGTATACGTGCTTCCCGGATAGTTACAATCTCCAAGAATATAAATGCAATGTCAATTCCCATCTCTTATCCATTTGATGCCAGTCCTTCCCTCATCCTTTCTCCATCACCCCATCTATCTTATTCTTTTCCTTTCTCACTCTACCCTCACAACTATCTTCACAATGGTATTCTCATCCTTATCTTGCCCTTTCTCCAACACTCCATGTAACTGGTTTATCTTTCTCTTCGCTCTCCTTCTGCTTAAATTTTCACACTTCTCTTATGTAGCCCCCTGTGCACCAGTGGTGGTATCACCTTGCTTGGGCTGAAATGATTAAAAAAAAAAATTTGTTATATTTGAAAACAATCTATTTACTATGAAATCCATCCACCAAAAAAAAACAAAAAACAAAAAAACAAAAAAAGCCTTTAGTTCATCACCTCTAGTAATGAACTATGCAGACACTCCATGTGTAGTGGTTCTGAGGTTCTTACCAGTGAGGAGTTCAGACAAGAGATGGTAACTACAGCAAGTTTCAGCTGGCTGCAAGTTAAATCTACACATGGAACAGAACTATTGGCAGTATATCCAGGGTAGTGATGGCACAGTATCACTAGGGGAAGGTTTCCTATCCTGAAGTCAATGATAGAGGGTTCCCCTGATGGAATCAAAGGCCATGTGTCTGTAACCTAGGCTAGCCTTTATTTTGAAGGACATTTGTTGTGTTCTGACCTGGAGAAGAAGTTCTATTCTATGCAAGGCAAGTTGCAATTCATATCAAGACATGTGGTAGGAGCTAAGTCAGGTGTTCAGTTGCATAGCGACCCTATGACCACACCTGGTCATGGAACTGATGATGATGATGATAAACCATATATGAACAGTTCACTCTATGAACAAATTGAATAATGATTTTCATGAAGAAAATTAAATTCACTAAACAGGCTAAAATTTGAACAACAAACTGCAAGAAGACATGTGATAGGATAAAGAACAAATAATAAATGTTTATCAATCTAAAATGTTTCACTTTTATGAAGCCTTTATCAGAAAATGAGATATAGAAAAAACAGAAAAAAGAAATTCTAGTATTTTTATTTTTGTCTTGTTTGATACACATTGGTTAAACAGGTTTCACATGCATTTGACTTGTTATGCAAATGTTAGTATAATTTATGGCATTCTAAATTCAAGGAGATATGAAACGTCCTTTCAGAGCTCCAAGAAATTAACGGATTCTAAGTCTAACTGAAAAAACATAAATATTGCATATATTGTTTTAAAAATCAATTCACACTAAGCAAGATGATACTATCACTAAGATGCAAATGGCTACTGGGAGTGAAAAAAAAATGAGAAAATTATAGAAAGAACCAGAAATGCAGTCCTAAGCAGGAAACAAATGATAAAACTCTCTACTGTTCAAAAACTGGGAAAGAATGTGAACTAGAAAGTGTAAAATAATTCTTTCTTGTCTTTGTGGGATTCTGTTGTATTCTTGAGAAAGGTACAATAATGAATTGTGCACCCAAATGATAAACTACCAAATATGGACATCATAGAGCAAACCAGATTATTCTGTATGAGAGGGTCATTGAGAGGTTAGTCTACTGCAATATACACAATCATATACACTTCTTGATAATCAGTATCTATGACTCTCATATAACAGATGGACTAATCCATTCTACTGTACCAAAAGGGTAGCAGGATATTCCACTACAACAGATTCAGATTGTAATGTATATTCATAAGTGTTTGTGTGTGTGTGTCTAGTAGACATTATAGTTAATAGTTGTCTACATGTTGATTTGGGAATTATTTTACATAAACACCATTTGTTTTAGATAAACATTTGATTTTTAAGAATGGATTCAATAAAGTTTGGGGGTATTCATCAGTACTCTCAGCATAAAGAATTATATTCTTTTTTAATTAGAGTGGCATTTGTAAAATCAAAATTATGGCCGGTTCTCTTTCTGTGTATTACAAGTGAGTTTAAAGGGTTGTCAAAACATAAATCTCTTTTATTCCTGTAGATACAGGCTTTTAGATATTGAGATGTTTCACTGAAGTAAGTGCTTTTATATTGCAAACTATTTGTTTGAGAAATATCAGCATCTGAAGTGTTGTTGAACATATTTTTCTTCGAAAATAATTCTCCAGTTGTCTTGGTGGTGGTAAAGATCATAGTATAGGGATAATTTATTTTCAAATTTTGTAGACAGATGGTCAGCCAAATCTATGATACAGATTCCCCACTCTCAAATTTCATAAGGTAGCATTCATATAAAATTCACATTTTATTGGCACCTAATCATGTACAATAATAGATCTCATACAATGTAGATAAACAATTCAACTAGAAAAATAAAAAAAATACAATGTATCTAAATACAAATTAGAGACATGTCATAATAGATCATTTATTTCAGATAAATCAACAATGTTTTAAGACATTTTTTTTTAATATCAACTGGAAATTTTTTCATGTTAAAAATGTTGAGTACTTTTAACACATTCAACATTATGGATAAATATAATGAATTCATATAATGTTTTTTTCAAGAGTTAGCATGAGAAAAACAAATTTGTGGACCTCCCCCCCCCCGAGTTTTTAGTTAACTGTGTTTAGTTTAATTTCTAACATATATAAATGGAGGTAGAAATAGGCAAATATTGATAAGGTAGTGAGGGTCACAAAGCACAGACAGAGGGTTGGGCAATCAGGGGGGTGTGTTTGAAGGTTTTATGTGCTGGCCATAATAATGATATATTTAATAGAACTTTTCTTATTAAAGACATCAGCATAGAATTTATGGTTACATCTCTCACCAATTCAGCTGTAAATTGATGAAACCTTGTTGGTAATCTAGTACTGCACTTAAATCCATAAAGACTACGCATAATAGCAAAGAGTTCATCCAAAGAATTACCATGAAAGTATTAATAGAAAATCACAGGGAAGCAAGTTTATGGCAATAGGAAAGTGACTGAAGCCAAGATGCCAGGTCAGGATCAATAATATTGCTGATTCTTCTTTTGGGTTTTATCAAGAATCTCTAAATAAATAGCAGGAGCTCTGTACCAAATGTGGCAACAATATTCTAGTCATGGATGATAGACATGTAACATATCATTCAATAAATCCCGAGCCTAACAACAACTTTAAGGCAAAATGTGACTTTATACATCAACATTGTCTCCTTCTAGGGCGATACACTGATTTCAATGCTTCTCTAACAATAAAAATGCTTTTTTAGTAGAATGATTTGTACTTGGCTTCAAAATATGCCTCAGTTTTCAATTTCATTTCTTCATTGGAGCCAAATCTTTTTCCCTGGGGCATTCTTTTGAGGTCTGCAAACAGCCAGTAGTTGCTGAAGGTCAAATTTGGAGAATAGGGTAGATGTGAAAGCAATTCAAAGTAAAATTTATGTAGTTTTGCCATTGTTGTGATTGTTTTGTGACATGGTGCATTGTTTTGGTGAAAGATCACTTTTTTGTCTTCATTTGTGGCCATTATTTAGCAATTTCTTTCTTCAAATGCAGCAGTAATGCTATATAATATTCACTGTTGATGGTTCTTTCTTTCTCAAGGTAATCAATGAACAAAATACCTTGTAAATTCCAAAATACAGAGGCCAAAACCTTTCCTGCTGATGTTTGTGTCTTTGGTCACTTTGGATGGCTTTCACTTGCTGCTGTCTACTTAGCTGACTGGTGATTTGATTCCGGAGTGAAGTGGTGGATCCATATTTCATCTGTTGTCACATATTTATGCAAAAACTCTTTCTTGTTGCTTGAAACAGTTGCAAACAATGCTCTGAATTGTCAAAACAGTGTTGTTTTTGATGGACTGTGAGCAAACGCAGCACCCACTTTAAACAAAGTTTTCTCATTGACAAATGTTCATGCAAAATGATGAATACACTGCCTTCAACTCCTCTGTTATCTCATGCAACTTCAATTTACAATTGGACAAAATTAGTCTGGGAATTTTTTTGGTGTTTTCCAGGACAACTGCCAATTTTGGGCAACCTGAGTGTTAAGCATCATTTGTGTCTGTACGACTGCATTTGAAGTCAGCATACTGCCTCTTAATTGATGTTTCCAATGGAGCAGAGTCTGAATAACACTTATTAAGCTATTGCTTTGCTTAAACAGTATTTTTCTCATCAAAAAGCAATATTTTATCAACACATGAAATTCAGATTTTTCCATTGTTTTGAAAATTTGCAACAGTAGCTTCACTTGAATAACTGTAATTTGTAAATTAATGATCTGATTGTGCCCAGATTTTGTCACATGCCATTTGAAGGTTAGTACTTCATAAAAATCATATGGATTTTTATTAGTCATGCCATCTATATGTCAGGCCCGGGACTTATTAAGTGATATGTTATGTCTAAATCCAGATAGATGGGACTCCCTTGATGACAATCTTTCAAGTGGCCAACACCTTCATCTTTGTGATGAGGATGAATGAGCTGTGGCCCAGTAGTCTGCTTCCAAGTAATGATTAGAAGTGGATTTGGGAAGCACTGATGTCATTTTTCCTGATCAAAAATCATGAACAAAATGGAAGAAGCAAAACAAAAAAGCAAAATATGAATTCATTATGTCATGTGACCATTAAATTCTCCAAGTCTTCTTTCCTCATTATGTGTCATAAAAACTTCAATGTCTCATCCTGATTTTAGTGAAGGCGTTCTTTTTGTTTCTCTTTTCCATAAAACTTTATTGTTGCTTATATGTTTTGTCTATAATATTCTCATATCCTCAGCATCCTTCTGTAGAACCACATCTCTGTTGCCTCAATGCTCCTCTTCATCTGTATGGGAATTGTCCAGCATTCACTGCCATATAGAAGGTTTCTTTGTTTCTAATGAAATTTGACTGTTTCTTAAGCATATTAAGAGTGGTTTAATGGATAGCAGCCCGGAATGATACCAGGTTCAAATTCAAGTTGGGTTTGTTTCATTCACTTATACAGAAATACTCTTGGGAAAATTATGAATTCATCATTTCTTCCTTCAGCTATGGGTTAAATATTAAGACAGACTGAGCTCTCTGGTTGTGATTGATAACTAGTCTAGAAGAAGGACAGTCTCCAACCCTCAGCAATGAGGACAAGGAGAAACAAAGCAATATCTGACTGATCAGCAGTCTGACATGGTTTCTTGGTCAGTTTGCCCAAAACAGAACACAGTGTGTAGATCATGTTTCAATTTGAAAACAGTATCTGATGAGTTGATGAGCAAAAATGAAATAAATAAAAAGATTTGAAATATGAGTGTGAAGGAAACAGCTGTCTGTAATATATTTTCTATCAAGGGTGAGTGGTTTAATGTTTCAACTCTAAATCCAGGGGTGTCATCAGATGAAGACTTTATTGGAGGAAATATGGCAGATGCATTTCAGTAATTTTTATTCACATATGTATAGTTTTTGAGAGCAGATGTATATGCAAGTTTAGGGATGTACACATTAATTCTTTTTCTTTATGAAGTATATGTACACATACACACACATAGCTTGATAAAGAGGTATACATCAAACACCTACCTACCTCACACACACACACACACACACACACACACACACACACACACACACACACACACACAAAGACACAGACAAGTATATGTGCACATATACACATGTGTGGCTAACAGGGACATAGCAGATGTTAAAAAAACACCGGGCACAGAGAAAATTGCCCGGATTTATTAGTTGACAATGTGATGATGTCATCAGTGTCATCTGTTTCCAGAAACTATGATTTTTGCAGATTTTTTTCGGCTATTCCAATGGAAATTAGGCACAAAACATGAATGAAAGCAGGAAATCGGGTTTGGACTTTCTGAGTATAACTAGTCTTTTCTCCCAGAATTAATAAATAAACAAATTTTTACTGTGTTCATTCGGATGTTTTCTTTCTTTCTTTCTTTCTTTCTTTCTTTCTTTCTTTCTTCATGAATTGTTTAGTTTGATTTCTGACAAAGACATTTTTCTTTGCCCGGATTTTCACTATGATTGCACAGATTGGCCCGGACCCATGCCTGGTATATGCCCGGTAGTCAGATACGGCCATGGTAGCTAATGTGTACATCGGTAATTATAAAAAAATCAATTTCCAATAACTATGATAAAACTGAAATATGTCTTACTACATCAGTTAAGCATTATGTATTTAGTAATTGAATTTTGGCATATAAAAATAGACAGGAAAATTTCATTGGAAACAAAGAAAAAAGTACTGGATTGTTATGGGATGTCTGTCCTTCAATATAGCAGCAAATGTTTGATAATTTCATTAAAGATGAAGGAAAGACTTGAAGCAACCTGAAGTGTGGTTCTACAAAAGGATGGTGAGGATACCATGTGAACAACGACCAAGGTTTTGGAGAAAATGGAAACAAAAAGGAAACTTATACTTAACATCACAAAAAGACAGCTAAAGTTTCTTGGACATGTATCAAAGAAGGAGTGCTTGGAGAATCTGATACTCACAGGACAGATAGAAAGAAAGAGACACAGGGAAAAGGATTGCATGACATACTTTATAGGCTTGTCCAAATGGATGGCAGAGCAGAATTTGGGAATGGTAACAAGAGAAGGATGTTAAGAGCTACAAGGGATAAGGTGATGTGGAAGGCCATGATTGCTTACATCTGGAAGGAATACAGCACATGGAGAAGAAGAAGAATCAAATAAGCATGAATCAAATGTGCATTAATCAAGGAATGCCTGTATATAAAACACCCATCTAATATGCGCACACACACACATAGATAAGTACACGTCCATCTCTATGCATATAGCTTGATAAAGATGTATACATCAAACACCCATCTAAAATCAACACACACACTTATATACAAGGATGTGCTGAAAAATGCTTGGCTCAACCAAAGGGATTCTAAACAATTCTGATTTGGGTAAGTGGGTCAGGCCAAGAGCCTTCAGCACCTGTCCTATATATGCATATATGCTTGAAATCTGAAGTCTGGGTCAAGGAGAAGGTATAGGTGTAGGGATGGCAATTTCAACCCATAAAAAACCGGCTGTAACTGAAACAACTTTATGCTCCTTAGAGAGTATAAAGGAATCAGTAGATAAATAGATAGATAGATAGAGACATGCACATACATACATACATATATAAGTAAAAGTTTGTTAGTTATCTGATTGATGTTACCTTCAGCGTCCCAACTTCAGAGTTTTGTAGGAGAACCTGTCTACTCTTCAGGGATTATCAGCAAATGTATATATATATATAAATTGTGTGTATTTTGGCAGTATTTTTTCATTAATGCAGGTTTCATTGAATAATATAGACAAGTTTTGTCTATTAATTTTGTGTAGGATCCGTTCATACCGTCTGATATACTTGATGGTGATGTCGTTAAAAGACAACAAAAAATCACAGTATTTGTTGAATTTTTTATCGGGTCTAAGCTTTCGGCTCACATAAGCCATTATCAAAGAGTAAATATTAACACACAGTAAACATAGAACATTTAAGCTATTAACAATAAAGATAATTGAATTGAAAATATAAGTCCATCCCTACCGTGGCAGATGGCCGAAGACAGTGACAATATATATATATATATATATATATATATATATATATATATATATATATAATTTTTTGCTTCGTCTGTAGCATGACAGATTTTCATGTGCAGCACAATCTTCAGATGTTGAATTGAAACTAAATATTCAGTCTCAATTCAGTACCTGAAAATTGAGTTGTGCATGAAACTCAGAGTTGTGCTACTGGTGAGGCAAAACAATAATGTATATTTATTAATATATAATTTACAGCTATGTTTCATGGTTGCACTAGTCATCATTGCTGAAATTTACTGCAATGACCTCATCATACCAGATTTTGTGCTTCTCTTCCAAAAACTGTAACTAATATCTGCTTAGGATAATTGCTGTATAAACCACAGTTGACTCTATGGATGTTAAAGAAACACAAATGTGCCTGAGTAGGGTGTCTGCAACAGGGATTAGCTAGTTACTCTAGCATTAAAGCATACATGGAAACAAGTAACCAGCCACTATATATATGGAGTCTAACCATACTGATGAGCTGTGATACAGCGAAACACATCTGTCTGCGGATGACTATATATATATATATATAAAGAATTAATGGTTTTATTTTTAATCTAACATTTTTATTACTTCAGACATGATTATAATGGATACTTCATATTTCAAGAATTAACAACAACAGTATATGTCTGGAAAACCAGAAATCAAAATAGCTACAATTGAAAAAAAAGAGGGAAATGAGAAAAAGAGAGAAAAGGTAAAAAACCAATAAGGAGTGAGTGCAAAGTGAAAAACAAAAAGAAAAATGGCGAACATATCTACACATATATACATATGTGCTAATAGTTTTTTTTTCTTTTTTAAGTAAATTTACTATCTAATAAAGTGAACAAACATTTTGGCAAACCCAATATCTATATATATATATATATATATATATATATATATATATATATATAGCCATAATAATAATAATGACTGAATTTTGACAAAAACATTCAACTAAGGTAATTCTGGAAGATAACATTTTCAAGCCTTTATAATTAAAGTGTTTGATATAAAGAGAGAGAGACCACTGACAACAAATAAATCAATTAAATGTTCACTTTTCATTTTTTCATTTCACTCCAGGCAAGGCAATAAAGCCACTAAGATCCAAGGGAGTTAGTGAGTGGGAAAAAGTATCAGAAAAAGAAAACATTATTACAAAGAGAGGATAATAAAAGAACAGGAATGAAGAAGAGAGAAGATAATTCTTTTGCAGAATTTACATTCACTCTCCTGAAGAATGGATTCTTCAAGAGAGTGAATGTAAATTTTACAATAAAGACAGAGCATTAATAAAATTAAATTTATGTGGTTATCTAACAATTTTCTCTACTCTGCATTTCACAGAATTATATTCACTCGGATGTGCGTTGTGGTGCAGTGGAACGAGAAATTGAAGAGCCAAGTTTGAATTCCAGTTGAATTCGTTGCATTCACATATATGCAAATACCCTTGGGAAAGGTATGAATCTGTCAATTCTCCCTCCATAAATAGCAGGATAGATTGAGTTCTATAGCCTTGGTTGTCAACAAGTCTACCGCAGAAAGTAATGGCAACCTACTGCGGGAAAATCAGTCATGTCTCTTTCAAGACATAATCGCCTAAGCTTGTATCATGTACGGCACTTAATTGACTGATATCCACTCTTCAAGAGACTTGATTTACCATGAATCTCCTGAAAAATTAATATAATATCATGAAATTCAGACTAGAGAACAAATTTCATTTATATATATATATATATATTTGTGTATTTAGGCAGCAAATTTTCTTTTAAACATGTCAGATTAAATAAATTGCAAAAAATATGTTTGCTTATTTTTTATAAAATCCATTCATACTCACAGATAATCTTTCATGTATTACAATCAAAAGATGTCAGAAATGAGCTATAACATTGACAGATGTTATTTTCATTCATTTTTTACAGTACCCAAGTATTTTCAACATCTTTCCGAGGTCATCTTCAACATTACAGCTCATTTCTGATATCTTTTGATTGAAATATGCGAAAGATTATCCATGAGAATGAACGGATTTTATTAAAAATAAGTAAACATATTTTTTGCAATTTATTTAATCTGACATACACATATATATATATATATATATATATATATATATGTGTGTGTGTGTGTGTGTGGGTGTGTGTGCATGTGTGTGTGTGCATAAATGAAATTTGTTCTATGTATATATGTATGTGTGTGTAAATACAGAGGTGTGCAAAAGTAGATATACTGTATATATTATACCATTAGTGAGATGCTTGTATAATCGGTACAGTACATTTTGTGTGCACTTTTGTTTTCATTACGGTATACCTACTTTTGCACTCCCCTGTACATATTTAATATATATTTTCTATAATGCATCTCTCAGATGCTCTGGCATTCATCATCAGCAATGTTTTTAGCCATGGGTCATGAGGGTTTTCTGGTCTTACAACAACATACTTCTTCTCCATGAAGACTCAATCGATATTGATCGTATATTGACTTGTGTGCCAGTTGTCAGCTACAACTCTTCTTCCCATAAGCATGGACCAAGCGATTCTCCCTGAGAGCAACACACTACACCTCCTCGACCTTACCCTTTCCTCAGACCTCAAATGGAACCACTATATTGATTCCATAGCTAAATCTACTGCTAAGAAGGTTGAGTCACTATGCCAATGTACGATGTTTTTTCCGCCTGAATCCATCCTGCATATATACAAGTCAACCATCCATCCGTGCATGGAGTACCGCTGCCATTTATGATCAGGCGCCCCTGCCGTTCTCCTCAGTGTTCTCGACAGGCTCCAAAGGAGAGTCTGTAATGTGATAGGTACTGATCTGGCGGCTCGACTGCAGCACTTCCCCACCGTCGAAATGTGGCTTCCCTTTGTCTGTTCTATAAATACTTTCATGGCTTCTGCTCGGATGAACTTAAGTCACTGGTGCCTCCTCAACAGGTGTTTACTCGTGCAACCAGACTGGCAACTGGGTCCCACCCATTCACAGTCAGGTCAGCCAAATGCAGATGACAATTCTACTCCTGCAGCTTCTTCTCTCGCATTTCCCGCCTGTGGAACTCGCTCCCATATCCTTGCTTTTCTGATGGCTACAATCTCCAGAAATTTAAATGCAATGTCAATACTCATCTATTAACCACTGGACTCTAGCTCTCTCCCCACCGCATATCCTTCCCTTTCTCTCCACCTATGTATCTGTCATCGCACCTGCATTCTCAGCTTTCTATTGCTCCTTTCTAACTAGTTTGTACTCCTCACTCTTTTCTAATTAATCTTTTTACAGTTATGTAGCCCCCAGCTCATCAGTGGCATTTCTGCCTTACTCGGGGTGAAATGATTAAAAAAAAAAAAATAATGGAATGTGATCTTAACCCAACTTACAGTTGACCAGTTCCTATGCTCATAGGAGGAGTAACCAATGTCCTTCTTGATCGTTCAGCAGATCGTTGACTTTGCTGCTCAACAATGTTTCTCACCACTGGTCACTAGACTTGTGGCAGCCCTCCTCTCCTGACTGCAACCCCCTTGACTATTTCTTCTGGGGTGTGATCGAGGCCAAGACCAACAAGCATGCCCACAATATGGTTGATTCTCTGAAAGCTGCCATCATGGAGATATTTGCCACTATGGACAAGGACATGGTCGCCAAAGTGTGTGACTCATTTCGTGCCTGCCTTGAGATGGTCATTGTCGCCACCAACAGTTACATTGAAAAATATTGTAGTATGTAACTCTAACTGCTGCTAAATAAACTGTCGGGTCTCTGTATATACAACTTTTGTTTTTATTGCCTATTTCGTTTTCTTTTTGTCAAGTGTCGAATTTTGCTGCAACACCCTGTATATATGAAGCGCATGATACAGATGAATAAAGGAAAACCTATTTTTGGATCTACAAAAAGGATTTTTAAAAACAGATGAAATAACCACACATCTACATTCAAGCTGGAAAACTTTAAATATTGTACCAAAGTAGCTAACCATGTGTGGATATTAAAACAAAAAATGGAAAAGCCAAACCTTACAATGGTGGTGATGTCTGCAGATTGTGCCAAGAGGATAATACAAACCTGGATGAAAGTGTTCACAATCTTTAAGTAACGCCTTCCTAATTTTGAAATTTTTGATTGTTTAAAAATTCCAGTTGTGTGTTTGTAAATTCTTGTTGTACATTGGAAAACATTGGAAAATCAGTCATTATAAATTGTCTAAAGATACCAAAGGGCTGAAACCTAGGTTACTAAAATAACTTGTTTCCAAATGAAAAATATTCAAAAGCTCTACAATATATATGTATTGAGAACTTTTTAATACAACTGTGAACTGGTCTTATTTAATTACAACCAAAAACTGTTTAACAATATATATACATATATATATATAGAGAGAGAATAATCTGAATATTATCATCTGGATATTGAATAATCTGGACATATTGTTTATTTATTTCAATCTCTGCATGTTTTTTCTGACAGAAAATGGTCGATGTAAGTTTCAATAAGAATTGTGTGTGGTTTGGCTGCAGATTACTTTTGAATAAAGTACTGCAGTAAAATTCCCTGCAAATACACTTTCTTTGGGACAAAATCTGACACGTTTAATGTTATGAAAAGCAGAATTCTTTACACTTCATTGAAATGACATACCTGGAGTTTCAAACTTTTTTATAGATGCGTTACCATCTGAAACTACACACATGCAGTTCTGGGAACACCATCTGTTAAAAAACAGTGAGAACATATTCTCATCTCACACACACACACAGACACAGACACACACACACAGACACACACACACATACACACACGCACACACACACATATATATATAAGAAGAAATAGAGAGAAGAGGAAAGAGAGAGAGAGAAAGTTGTACTTACTTTGGCCAATAATTTATTTTCAAATTTTTTGCTTTCCAATTTTTTCATTTCTACAGGCTCCTGATACATAGTTTCAGGAACTGGAATTGGAGAGGCTTTCTTTGGGAGCTGAAAATGAAATTGATTCAAAACTCTGTTTAAATATATCTGTTGTTAGCTTTTAGGAAAAAAAAGTCTGTATTTATACACTATCCTAAAAATTCCCATTCATTTGCTCTTGACAACATAATTATTAATGCACACATTAATTTACAAACAATTCAATAAACAAGAATGAATGGAATATGTAGGGTGTTCCATTAAGATAGATCGAAGTTAGCATTAAATAAAACAATGTTATTGGTGAAATTTAATTGATTTCATTATTGGATCATGTAAGTTGAGTCATGACAATTATGTGTGAAAAATAATCCTGCTCAAATGTCTGCCAAGGTTTCACCGGCGCACCTCTACTTGATGGTCAAAATTTTTTATGACGTCTCTGAATAGTTGCTCCTTGACCTCGCCAATATGACTTATTATCTCACCCTTCAGCTGTTGAATTGTTGTTGGCTTGTTGACATAGACGTTACTTTTAGGTGACCTCCAAAGGAAGAAATCTAAAGGTGCCAAGCTGCACGATGCTGGTGGCCAATTGACATCACTGTTTTGAGAGATGATGCAACCTGGGAACTTTTCATTCAATCAAGGCATTAATGCATTGGCTGTGTGGCATGTGGTGCCATCCTGTTGGAACCACAAATCTTCGTCTTCTGCAGCATTCAATTCAGGCCATAATTTCTATTGACTCTCAAATAACATGATCCAATAGCAAAATAAATAAAATTTCACCAATAACACAGTTTTATTTAATGCTAATTTGATCCATATTAATGAACACCCTATATCTTCAAGACGAACTACCCTGGCATGCAAAACTTTTGGTAAATTACTTTTGTTACTTTTACTCCAAATTGACCAATTGGCTGTTTATTTTTCTCAATACATTTTATGTTCTTTGAGGTCCAGAAAAAAAGTTACAGCTTTCTTGTAATAGTGTCGGGTGGGTGATAGAGCATCTTCAGCATAGTTTTTTTTTATTGTTTTTATCAATTCACCCCAAGCAAGGCAATAATGCTACTGAGACACAAGGGGAGTGAAAGAGAATGGGAAAACTTTAGAAGTAGCTGGAAATGCAATCTTAAACAGGAAACAAAGGATAAACCTACTGCAGAATAACCTTCTGCCCAGTCAGTTATGTCTCTTTTTAGACATGATCACCCGAATTGTGTATCACGTATGGCATTTAACTGACTAATCTCTCCCAAACTCTGATTAAATGATGCCAAAAAATGCATACAGCTAAACAATCCCAACTTATTAAAAAAAAGGTCTATCATTTTATGTAGTTGACTCAAAAATCTTGCATACCAGTGTATAATTTTCATATATACGAATAAAGTGTTGCTGACAAGATTTGAATTGCCAAAGAACAAATATTGTCAACCTCATTTTGATGTAATTAGAGGAATCATGCTACTGGGATCACATGACGTTGTAAAAATAATATGTATGTGGGTACATAATAAGCATTTGAGCCAAGAAAAGAAAAGGTCGCACAGTATTCTTTGAAGGTGTTACTTCTAGTATATGTGACTTTACAAAAGTATTGATATTTGAACTTTTGTGAGGCAAAAACAAAGTACATAATAGACATCATATTCGCAGGACTACAGAGAAATAATCAGGTGAAGTTACCTAAAAATTAATCTATGAAATATTCAGCAGAGTACAAGAAAATGGAAGAACTAAAATCTATCATGATTCAAATGTTGATGTTACAAAAGTATCAACAAGTACAACAATTCCAGCAACAAAAACAACAACATGAGCAGCAATTACAATTACAACAACACAAGTATTTTAAATTATCTAATAAAATTGTAGAAGAAAAAACATCAGATTTATTCACTCCAGATGTTGTTGCTAACTCAATTAGGTAACGCCTCTGATGTGCAGGGGGCTACATAGGAGAAAAAGATTAGAGGAGAGTGAAGAGAAGGACAAACCAGTTAGAAAGGAGCAAGAGAAGGATGGGAATACAGGTGTGATAAATGTTGCAAAGGTGGAGAGAAAGGAAAGGATATACAGGGCGGTGTGAAAAGAACTAGGGTCAAGTAGTTAAGAAATGAGTATTGACTTTGCATTTAAATTCCTGGAGGTTGTAGCCGTCAGGAAAGCAAGAATATGGAAGCGAGTTCCACAGACGGGAAGTGCAAGAAAAGAAGCTGAAGGAGTAGAATTGTCATCTGCATTTGGTTGATCTAACTGTGAATAGGTGAGACCCAGATGCCAGTCTGGTTGCACGAGTAAACACCTGTTGCGGAGGCACCAGTGACTTAAGTTCGTTGGAGCAGAAGCCATGGAAGTATTTATAGAACAGACAAAGGGAGGCCACATCTCGTCTCTCAGCAGCTTCTTTTCTCACACTTCCCACCTGTGGAATTCCCTTCCACTTATTTGCTTTCCTGACAATTACAATTTTCAAGAATTCAAATGTAAAGTCAATAGTCATCTCCTGTTTCACTAACTTGCATCCTCTCTCTCTCATGCTCTTTCTCCGTCCACCCCACTCTCATCAGTATTCTCATCCATCTCTTACCCTCTTCTTGACACCCCCTGTAACCTGTCACTCTTTCTCATAACATTTCTCCTATGTAACCCCTGCACAACAGTGGCAGTAAAATGCCTTGCTTGGGGCAACACGATTATAAAAAAGAAAATGTAACGCTTGATGTATCCATGTCATCAAGAATTGTTGAACCAAGGTTTTACAAAAAGAGAAAAAGAACAACAATAGAATTTTTAAATATTGAACTGAAGCTGAAAAATATAAACTCCAGAGGAAGTCATCTCAAAGAGGTGGTGTCATATATGAATAAAGGGTTGCTGCCAACATATGAGTTTGAACATGGATCATAAGAGAACAAATATAGTTGACCTTGTTTTGATGTAATTAGAAGAATCATGTTGCTGGGATCCCGTGATGTAAAAATAATATATATATTGGTGCATAATAAGCATTTGAGTCAGGAAAAGAAAAGGGTTTGACAGTATTCTTTGAAGGTGTTATTCTTAGAATATGTGGCTTTCCAAAAATATTATAGAACAGTCAAATGGTGGTCTTTCTTGCTAAGATCATGTTAGGGCGCCTCTCCTAGTTGACTACAAATGGACTGTTCCCATTGCTATATATAGCAATGGTGGAATCTCTACAGGAGAGTCGTAGAGAGTCACTTGAGAGTCTCTAATGAGTTACTGAAGAGTCAGTGCGAGTCAGTGAATAGTTAGTCACACTTCCGGTGGCGTACCCCAAGTAATCACGTAGTACTGCTGCCATTTATGGTCAGGTGCCCCTGCCGTTCTCCTCAGTGTTCTTGACAAGCTCCAAAGGAGAGTCTGTAATGTGATAGGTACTGATCTGGCGACTCGTCTGCAGCCACTTTCCCATCGTCGAAATGTGGCCTCCCTCTGTCTCTTCTATAAATACTTTCATGGCTTTTGCTCGGATGAGCTTAAGTCACTGATGCCTCCTCAACAGGTGTTTACCCGTGCAACCAGACTGGCAACTGGGTCCCACCCATTCACAGTCAGGTTAGCCAAACGCAGACGACAATTCTACTCCTGCAGCTTCCTCTCTCGCACTTCCCGCCTGTGGAACTCACTCCCGTATTCTTGCTTTTCTGATGGCTACGACCTCCAGAAATTTAAAAGCAAAGTTAATACTCACCTACTAACCACTGAACTCTAGCTCTCTCCCCTCCCCTCCCCTGTATAATCTTCACATTCTCTCCGCCCATGTATCTGTCATTGCACCTACTTTCTCAGCTTTCTATTGTTCCTTTCTTTTTAACTAGCTTGTACTCCTCACTCTTTTCTAATTAATCTTTCTACATTTGTGTAACCCCCTGCTCATCAGTGGTGTTTCTGCCTTGCTCGGGGTGAAATGATTACAAAAAAAAAAAAAATACACACGTCTTACGACGGATTGGACTCTTGTATCTTCCTATTGTAAATATTACTAATCACTTCTGTACATACTAACCGTCTTTCTGCAGAATACAACTTATATTCTGATTCTGTTGTTGAGTTATTCATTTATACTTGGCAACATAACAGATCAAAGTGTTTTACATTCTGCTATGAGCTGAATCAATAAAGAAAATAAAACTGTATTCAACACTTGTCTTTCATAGTTCTACCAGAGAGAAATATTCAACAATGTAATACGTATTAAAAATACAGAGGCAAATAATACAGACCATCGCAGGAACAGGCACCTTTCTCGGATGAGGCTGTGTCAGGTTGAAGGGTTGTGGAACTATAAATCAAAGAATAAAGTAGCAGTATGTAAACAAGTGATGGGATCATGTTGCAAAATTAATTGTCATTAATAAATTCAAGCAGCTTTTTTATTGCATCATTTTACAGTTGAAATGGCTAGATGTAACCATTAATTCTATCCGAACAGTTTCTTCTACCGCGTTTCTCGCTCGAGGAACTTTATTCTGGTTTCTTGCTTCCCTTTCAACAATTTCAATGCAATGTCAATTGTTTTCTTCTGTCTTCTCTAATTCTTGTCCCCTCTCTGTAAGAGTAGTTTTTATCATTTTCTCATTTTCTCTAACACTCATTAACCCTTTGTGTCCTAGTGGCTTTTTTGCCTTGATTGAGGTGAAATGATTAAAAAAAAATCTAGGCTATCCCCAACAATTTTATTTTGGGATATTTCATATGGTTTTGTACCTGATGAAATCTGATCTCAGCAAATAAACAGTTTTTAAATCACTTTTGAAAGTTCTCTCCATAGCCGTTTCCATGTGTACATTCACTTAATAAAGGAAATACTAATTGACCAAAGTCAAATATGAATACTTGCTGTCATCAATACTAATTGTAGTAACTAAATGTAAGTAGTTTTCATATGGTTATCATGTTGATAGATATTTCAAAACTTTCAGCAATTACACTCATAGATGGAACAATGGTAAATGTTCGTTTTAGGTGCCCACGGCTTTTCCCCTTCAAATTTATCCAAAATAGCATTATTTGTGTGCAAATGTATAGACTGAACTCAAATCAACAATTAGTTATTGAAGAAATTTACCTTTTTTGCTTTGAAAGTCCATAAAAAAAACAAATTATATCCCACACTTTTTCTCTCCCATAACTCTCACGAAGTCACGTAATTAACTGCAGAATGACGTTCTACGTAGGCAGAATTTTTTGTCGAATTTTGGCCGATTTTCTTCCTTTACTGAAAATTCTAGCAATGTACTTCCTGCTATGAGAGTAACAAGTGTAGAAATACAATAGCCCATTAATTTAATTTCCGGAAGTATCAGTAAATGAAGAAAAATCGACAAAAAATCTGCCAAAATTCGTTCTTATGCGCAGTCCGTCATTCTGCAGTTAATTACATGACTTCGTGAGAGTTACGGGCGAGAAAAAGTGCAAGATATAGTTCGTTTTTTTTATGGACATTTAGATAAAAAAAGGTAAGTTTCTTCAATAACTAACAGTTGATTTGAGTTCAGCATATACATTTGCACAGAGATAATGTTATTTTGGATAAATTTGAAGGGGAAATTGTCGGGACTTACAATGAAAATTTACCGGAACAATTGAAATATCAGGGTCAGTGGAATTTTTTAACTAATTTTTTTTTTATCTATACTTCTGAGTTGAAGTAGTATTTACATTATTCACATTTTTCGAACTGTTTTTATCCACATAGCCCAGTAGATAAAAGTGTTGGTTAGTTCCAGTGACTTGACCTAAGGAGGTGCGAGTTCAATGCCTGGCTACAGAGAATAATATACTCCAGTGTAGAAAAAAAGTGTTCAGTTTGAAATTCCAATCACCTGAAGAAAGCCAGAGTGTACAATGACTTGTCCTCATCTTTATTGTCACATTCACATTGTGAATGTGACAATAAAGATGAGGACAACAGTTAGAACAATGTAAATAATGTAATTTTCTTTTTATAATTTAACTAGCAGTATAGCCTGACGTTGTAAGCTTTAAAACTAATCCATGGTCCTGGAGCTCAGACTCTTTGGATGTTGGCACGAAAGACTAAAAAGCAATAGTTGTTTCCAGTTAAAGCGAAACCATAGACTGAAAGAAAAATGAATGGATGGAAGTCAAATTTTGATTTCCTGGTATTGATATCTACACACAAAACCTAGCTGAAAACACTCACAGAGGCTTATAGTACAACTGTTTAAATTTTCAAGAAAATCGGTTGAGCCGTTTTGGAGTCTATAGGTAACGGATACACACACACACACACACAAAGTTCCATTTATAAATAAGTTTAGACAAATGAAACACTTTGTCTTTGAACACTCAAGCCTAAATTGGGTGAAGGAGAGAAATCTTCCTGAATGTCAAAATTTTCTATTATAAACGTTACCCAATAAAAAGCCCAAGAGCAACTCAAGATAGAGAGGTACTGACTGAGATTGTTGTATGGATGTAAGATGAGGAAGTAAGTGCAGATTTTGAAGACGCGTAGGATAGATAATGGTTGACCATAGATTTGGAGAGTTAAAGGTTAGGAAAGCATCTTCTTGGGAGTCTGTTCCAGAGTACTGGTTTTTGGGAAGAAACTGTCTGATTGGAACTTCCTTCTTACCAATTGAGTTCAAAGTAAATAAGGATGATTCAAACTTATGTACATGTTTAAAAGTAAAAATATTGTTAGTTTTTTTAAAAAAATTCAATTTAAGAAATGTATATAAATATTCATCAGGCTAACTCAAAAACTATACATTTTTACTTTCAATTACATATAACTGTTACAAAATAAATCCTTACATTTGCCTTGGTAAAATCCATCAGAGGATAAAATACATTATCTAAGATATTTTTAACCTTTTGTCTTTACACACACACACACACACACACACACACACACACACATATATATATACAGGAAGCTCTCCTTCCTCATTGCATGTCCCAGGAACTTCACTTGTCTTTTCCTGATGCTCAGTATTAATTTCCTTTTCATTGCCATTCTTGCCAACATCTCATCGTTGCTTGCATGCTCAGTCCACTGACATCACACAGCAATCCAGCACTCTTTTCTTCGTTTCTAGTGAAATTTTCCTGTGTTAGTACTTTACTCAGCTTCTGGAACATGTCCTTTGCCATGCCAATTCGCCTTCGGATATCTGTGTTGTACTTTCCATTTCCTGTTAGAACACTTCCTAGGTATTTAAATTTTGTACTTGCTTGATTCTGGTATCCCCCACCTGTACTTGGCATTTTGGGTTGCACCTTTTGCTGATGACCATGCATTCAGTTTTCTTAAAGTGTATTTGTAGTCCTTTTTTGTCACTCTCCACTGCTACCTTCTGTAGGAGGTCTTGTAGTTTCCTTTCTGTGTCTGTAATCAGCATTGTATGACGGACAAGTAAAATTTAATTAATTTTTGATTTAGTTTTTCTGTTCTTACTTTTTGCCATTTCCTGGGAGTACAAAAAATGTAAGAACGTTGGAAAAACTAAAAAAAATTAATTTAATTTTCTTTGTCTATCATATTTAATGAAAGATGTTTTAAAGAAATGTTGTTGCCCAAATGTATATATATATATATATATATATATATAATGGTAAATTTACTTTTTATTTATTTTTTTTATATTTAAAAATCTGTTCCTGGTATATATTAAATTCATATTTAAATATGGTAACCAGGAAAATGGAGTAAAGTATACAAAAAATAAATTAAAATTCTTCACAAAGAATTTTTGCTGTATTTTAATGAAATTTATATATATTTGTCATTATACAGTGTGCAACAGAAATACCTCCCATATTTAAAACTGTCACCTGTGTGGTGTGAGTCAACTTAGGCAATTGGCAATGATGTCTTCATCTAGCTAATGTCTTACCATTTTTTTTCTGATACTATCAGTTAGCATCATGACTTAGATGCATTAACATACTGCATTTGCTGTTGAAATATCTTTTAAGTCTGGTGAAGTTGTAATTGCATCACAGAGAGCATTTTGTGCTCATTTCATGTTACGTCAGAATGATGCTGTCCTAGATAGAACATCAATACTGCTATGGTTTGAAAATTTCAGGGCTGCAGGTTCAGTGCTTAAAAGAAAGCTACCTTGAGCACCTTGAGGCAATCAAACTTCCTTCTGATGGAAAACCTTAGAAATTTTCTACAACATCATATGGCTATTAGAGGCTACCATTTAGAGAATGTCATTTTTGAAAACTAATTGAATGAAAACTATAGTCCTTTGTTATAACAACAGTGAAATATTTTTTTTAATAGGAGCTATCTTGGTCTTTTTGTCAACCTTTAAAATATGGAAGGTATTTCTGCCGCACCCTGTATATTACATTATCATGGAAGAGAATAATAGCTTCCTTTAATCCACTGCGTACGATGCCATTGTCCTGAAAAAAAAACTAATGTACGAAGTGTGTCTGAAAAGTAACAGGACTCGATGTGCTGCACGAAGCACGAGCCAAAGAGGGATAAATGGATTGTGGTGTCATCTGACAAGATATCTTGGGAATATATAACTTTCATTTTAGCTTTCTGCAAACATTGCATTTTTTTCACATGCAATAGTTGTAGCAGGAAAAGTGGTTACTGCTTCACCATGACAATGTACCTGTTCACAACACCCTGAGCATCTGGTAGTTCTTGTCTGAGTATGTGGCTGTGCTGGAACAACCTCTTTAAAAGGAATCATCAAGAGAACCCGTTTTGAAGAGATGGATGCCATCAAGAGGGCTGTAATGATAGTACTGTGGAGTTTCCAAGAAATTTATGTTTATATTATATTATAATTATTCTTTATAAGAACCAAGAAATTTATATTTATATTTTCTTCCCTCCCTTCTATATATATATATATATATATATATATTATAAATTATAGTTTAGAGCATGTACAAACTATCATCTACTACAAAGTGTACATTTTGTTTCAACATTGAAAGAACAATTTCTCATCAGGTAGTGTGAAGGGAGATGGAAAATTCTTTTCCTTATATTGATAAATTTTGTGTGAGAGGTAAGTGGGGTAGAGAAAATGGGAAATCAGAATTGGAAGTTGTAAATTAAAATTTGAACAAAAATAGGAAAGAAGAAAAGGAAAGAAGAAGAGAAAAGAGGTGTTTAACGGATATTACATGAAACATTTTTTCCTTTTTGTCATTCAATTACTCAACTCCTGATGTTTACAAAATCCTTCCAGACAAAGACAAAGAAAGATTAAAAAATGCATTAGAATTGAGCGGGATTACTTTGAAGGGGAAACCATGTAGTTTGTTTTTTGGAATTGAAATAAATTGTTTGTGACACCAGTCCTGTTACTTTTCAGATACCTCTTGTTCATTTAAGGAATAAAAATTTCGTATGTTGTATTCTTTCTCATGGAAAAATACGCTATATAAACTTCTATACATCAGAACAATTTTGAGTAATTGAATGAAAAAATGGAAAAGGTTCTATGCAACATGTTTTGTCCTCAAAAAGAACATCATCAGATTAAATGTTCTCTTTGATGGAATTATATATATATATATATATATATATATATATATATATATATTTTCTAAACATATGCTGTTAAATATAAGAGACAATGAATGTCTATTATGTTTAATCATGAACCGTTCTAAACGTCATATTTTTTGCTTTAATTTCAGTTGAAAATAAAGACAAAAAATCTCCAACATTTGGATAATTATTTATTGGTTTTCTTCTAAGCTTTCGGCTCACATGAGCCATCTTCAGAGAGGATGTTTAAATTGAAATATTATAAAATCCACCATCACCGACAATTTTATTTTGTGTTGACATAAAACTCAGCTTGGCAACAGCAATAGTTACCAAAAATAATAAACGCAACACAAAATAAAATCGTATATATAGTGTATCGAGGCAGCAAATAATTTTCTAAAGATATACTGTTAAATATAAGAGACAATGAATGCCTATTATGTTTAATCATGAGCCATTCTAAACGTCGCATTTTGGCTTTAATTTCAGTTGAAAATAAAGACAAAAATTCTTCAACATTTGGATAATTTTTTAATAACCTCTCTGAAGATGGCTCATGTGAGCCGAAAGCTTAGAATCAAATTAATAAAAAATTATCCAAATGTTGGAGAAATTTTGTCTTTATTTTCAACTGAAATTAAAGCAAAAATACAATGTTTAGAACAGCTCATGATTAAACATAACAGACATTCATTGTCTCTTATATATATATATATATATATATATATATATATATATATATACACTACTGGCCATAATTATTAGGCCTCTCCAGTGTTTTAAAAAAATGATGTATTTCATACTATTTTTTAATATTTATTGCCAAGTGAATAATTGTAAATAAAAATAGAATGTTTTCTTGTTAATACTGCACAATAACATGTGCATCAAATGAATTTGTAAATATTTAATAATTACCTATATTGCAGTTTCATCAATGAAAGAATGAAAAAAATTTAGGACGATTCGGACGAGTTCATCTTTGCTTCTTTGCATTGTAAAATTTTGCAAAGTAACAATAACAAAAGATCCGTTCTATTTTCATTTAGAATTATCCACTTAAAAATAGTATGAAATACATAATTTCTTTTAAAAAACTGGGGTGGCCTAATAATTATGCCCAGTAGTATATATATATATAATTCCAGTAACAAAAACATTATTTTAGTCTGACAAAGACTTTTTAGAGGGCACAAACATGGTACATAAAATATTTGTCCTTTTTGCCATCCAATTACTCAACTCCTGCCCCATCAATCCAACAGTTTATTCTTGAGTTCATCATATCATAATGGAGGGGAAGGCTGACCATTTAAGCTCTTTCTCTTTCCTCTCTGACCAATCAACACTGACCTCTATCTATGTTTAAGATCCTCCAATCCATCAATGACCGAGTCCTTTCGATATTTTGTGGTGGTAATCAGTGTTGATAAAGATTGTATTATTGTGCAGCATCCGTAATTGATTTTGCTTTCCTGAATCTGCCGGTCGATATCATTGTTTCCTTCCGGTGAATAACAATAGAATATTTTTGCCCAAGTTCGCAAATATTCAGTCTGGCTTTGCAACAGGAAGAGAAAGGGAAAGTAAACAGTGAATATAATAAATAAGATAAAATTAATGAATTGCTATGCATCTGTTGTTTTGGTTATTTTTGTTTAGTGGCATATCAACCTCTGTAGGTTATTTAATGCTGAAATCTAAACATTTTTGGTACACATTTTTATTTATTTTATTTATTTCTGGAGATAATAATGGTTTAGTGACACAAGTCTTACTAATTAACCCATAGCTGGAGGGGAGAAGAAATGGATTCTTATCTTTCCCAAGAGTATTTGCACATAAGTGAATAAAGCATACCTGACTGAAATTGGAATGTAGGGTTTGATACATTCACACCCACACACACATGGTCATTCAGCATTCACATGATAACCCTAGTTTTCCTGCGCTAATGGCATGCCAATATGAGCCAGGAGTGTAATGTGTTACACCAGTTAGAGTTCTGTCCCAAGCGAGAGCAGACATGTTTATTACCTAACTCACACATACACACGTGCAAATTTTTATTTCTCACCAGCATGCACACACAACATTAAAAAACTTCAATTGGAAATAGACATTAACAGTATGTACATTAACTTTAATCAAACTGAACTTGATTCAATTTAATCTTCTATCAAACATTTACATTTCTCTCCAGACAAAGGGAAAGAACTTTTCTTTCCTTATTTGATTTGCATGCTTACAACTCTATGTAACCTTTGTTAATATATTGTTGTTCTGGTTACTTTTGCCTTTTCGGGTTTCCTTATTTCCTGCGTTATTTCATGATCCAAGTTATGCCGAGTCAACTCGTAAATATAAATTAGTAATGGATGCTTCGTCCTCTACAATTGGTGACCGCTGACGTGGGCATGATCCAAGTTACGCCGAGTCGACTCGTAAATATAAATTAGTAATGGACGCTTCATCCTCTACAGGAACTCAGATCTCTGATTAATAATTTCGAGCTATTATCCATTACTCCACCAGTATATCCAACCTTATAACATCTGGTATTCCCAAGTGGTTACTCATTTGGGTAATGACCAGGCTCGATATTGCTTAACTTTGGTGATTGTATGGAAATTGGTGTTTTGATGTAATGTTGCTGTAAACTATGTATCTGTACATGCATGTTTTTAAAATATTTGTAAGTATGTAAGTTTGCATTATGTAAATAGACACACGCATGCACTTGGGTGCACATGCAAAGCCATATGAATAATGTGTGTGTGTGTGTGTGTGTGTGTAAGATGGAATATGTGAAAAGCAGTGAGTTCTTTGAAAGGTTTTGACTGTTCATTAAGGACGTCATTGGAACAACTGAAAAACTTTAAGAAAAAAACTATTACCGTGGCAACCTTGCTATTTAGAAACATTGATTAAGAGGAGATTTAAAAAAAAAAGTTTAATGCTTAATAAGATTAAAAAAAATATTTGTGAATAAAATAAATAGCTAAGGATGAATCAAGGAGATATATTCCATCTTACATATTCTGGATATTTCATATCAGTCATTTTATTGCACACGTGTGTGTGTGTGTGTGTGTGTGCGTGTGTGAAAATTTCAGATAGAGTCTATCTGTAAATGTGAATAAAGATAAGAGAAGCTAAGTTTTTCTTTTGTCTTTATTCATATATATATATATATATGACAATATATGTGGATATCGTGCGGATATATATATATATATATATATATATATATATATATATATAATGTAGAATACTTGGTATATTAGTCAGATAAATTCTGATAGAGACAAACTCAAAAGAACTCAATGTTAAATTTATTTATTTAATTTAACAGAGTAATATAATTTAGAAAAAATTTTTACATATTCTACAATTTCATGGGTAATACGTATTTTGCCGCTGACCTTAAAATATATATATATATATCCAAATGAATAAGTATGAAGAAAATAATTACAGCGTTCAAAACATTAATTTAAAACAATGCTCAATGTAAAAATAGAGCAATGAATATTTCTTATTTGGAGTACCCTCACCCGACTTCCCTATCAGAACTGAGGCTAAACTAAATGATGTATACATTACCCCGACAGTAGTATCTCGAGTAATATAAAAACTTGATCCCTATAAGGCAAGCGGTGGTGACAGAATTCCGGTGATTGTCCTTAAGAAATGTGCCCCCGAACTCTCCTCTATCCTCTCTAAACTCTATATCTACTGCCTTTATACTTCCTGTTTTCCCGCATGCTGGAAGTCCTCTTCTGTCGTTCCTGTATTTAAGACCTCTGATGAACCCTCGGACCCATCCAACTATCGCCCTATCAGCCTTCTACCAGTTTTTGGGAAAGTGTTTGAGGCCATTATTAATGCTGAAATAGTTCAACATCTTACTGCCCATAAACTATTCTCTGACAGGCAGTATGGCTTCCGCTTCGCCAGATCCATGGCCGACATGCTAACAACCATTACAGAGTACATATTCCAGGCCCTTGAGGAGTCCGGCAAGGCTTGTGCTGTTGCTCTGGACATCTCCAAGGCTTTTGACAGGGTTTGGCATGCTGGCCTTCTATGCAAGCTATGGGGTTACGGTATTACCAGATGCTTGCTTGATCTGATCCAATCTTTTTTAAATAACCACATAATGAAGGTCATCTTTAAAGGGCATGCTTCCACATCCTGCTGGTGTCTTTCAGGGCTCTATCCTAGGTCTGATGCTCATCCTTATTTTCATAAATGATCTCCCAGACGAGTTATGGAATTATTTGAGTTATAGGATTTACCTATAAATATTCATTGTAAAATTATAAGTGGATAAGTGACCAGTTGCAAAATTAATCACTTTAAGTTGAGAATTCTATTGGAGGTGGAGAACGGGTTTATTTTTTTAAATATGATAACATGTTTGATATTTTTTTTTTTTACAGAGAACATGTTTACTTTTTAAATACATTTAGATTAAAAGTCTAGTAATTTTTTTAAAGTGCAGCAGAATTGTTTGGAATATGAACTCAGTTCCCTGATTCTATTTTTCACACTGACTTCAATACACTACACAGACATTTTTCCACATAAAAAAACAAAAAAAAAATACCTGAACTATATTTCAATATGAAATTCAGTATCTAAATTTAGTGAAAATCTTTAATTTTTGAAACAAATTTTTTTTTAACTAAAGTTCATCAAATACAAGGCTTGAGAGTCTCTCAAGGTAAAACGTTACTGAATAAGGTATGTGATGATTTAAAGGTATGGAAAGCTTATGTTATATTAATAACGGAAAGGCCATAACAGAGTCATGGAGTTTTGTGTCTTCATGTATAAACTTAAAATACATGTGCTTGGACTTACTAAAAAACTCACTAATGATTGTACTACTGGACAAATGCACATTGTAAAGGGTGTAGAAAAAAGTAATCTGTCTACAATTTTTATTGGGAAGAAACAAACCAATACATATGCCTCCTTTGTAGCCACCTAGTGGTTTGTTTTACATTGGGACATGCATTATGTCTCAGTGAATTTTCATTTTATTATTACTTCTGCAAAGCACTAGGTCCTATCTTTCACATGGAAATTACTTTGTCAGTTAAAACCTATGTCAACATCTTTGATGACCATTTGCACATTTTCATATCCAGTCTTCAAATACAAACACCACATTTTCAATATACCTGAATTCAAATTCAAGTTTAGGAGGACATTTGTCTGAATAAGAAGCAGCACTGAATTCAGGTCCATAATTATAATAATAAGTTCTATGCTAACAGTTTATTTTTCTTGCACTCATCACTTGTGGAAGTCTCTTTTGGCTCTGTGCTTTTCAGTTAGCTTTGATCTTCAAAGATTTAAATGAAATTTCAATTGCTATCGACTGTCCTCCTGATTACTCATTTTTTGTTCTGCAAATGTTTTGGCAATATTCCCATTTCTAACACTTCCCAGTAACTCAGTCTCAATAGTTTCACTGCCTTGCCTGGGATTAACTTTATTTAAAAAAAAGATTCAATGATTTTCTTTTTTTTCAGACATTTTTATTGATTCACAAATTTATTAATGCTAAAAGTGTTTCCTTGGCTACTTGATGTATTTGATCATTTGAAAAATCACAAACTAGTAGCTTATGAAATATTTTCTCAGTCTTGATACATTTGCGCTAATTTGTCCATTTGTATCAGAAAAAGAAGATTTAAGATTTGTTATTAATCATTTAAGGCTAAAAGTAGCCAAATGTGCCTGCATGTTTCACATGTTTACAGTTTTGGAGCACCCAAATGTGCCTGCAATTAGGCTGCACTATATTTTGATACAGATTGTTAATACCTGTCACATGATCAAGTAGAAGTGCTGGAAATCTACAATTAATTATGTTTAACACTCTGGCCCCCATGAGTCAAATCCTGGTCATGATGGCACCACCTTTAACACTCTCACCCCTCAGGCAATTCCTACAGGTCAACGTGCACCAGACCTAACTCTTCCAGTTTGACTCTTCAATCTTCGGCGTCTTCCTCTTTGGGTTGAGGTGTCTATTTGATCTTAACCAAACTCAAGGCATTGACCGTAGGTCCCTGAGCATCCACAGGTCAGTCAACCCACCCACTATTTCTCTTCCACATTGTGATTATTAGATCCAGAAAGCAGATGTGTTGTTCGTCCACAGTCAACTGAAGATGTAGAGAGCTGGTGTTAAACATTTAGAATACAGTAAAAAGAAACAGAAAGAAAAAAATAATAATGTCCGTAGAAAGCCGAACAAACAACTGTTCAATGTTTGTGCTGTTAATGTCTTTTATATACAAGAAAAGAACAGAAAAAGAAAAAAGTTACAGAAAGTAAAAGTTTTTTTAGCATAACAACTCACACACTGGAGTCTAGACAGATTGAGAATGTGTATGGTTCATTTGTTGTTAAATCGTCTCAGAAGATATATATATAACTCTTTTCAATGTTCTCCAGACTCTTTGACAGGGTCAATTTTTTTCAAATAAAATGCCGGGACTACATGTCTTGCAAAAGTGCAGAACAGTTGATGCAATTCTGATTGTTGTCGTGCTAGCAATGAATGTAAAGTTTCATATACTCAGCGTTTTTTTTACTATGACCGCTATGATGATACTTCTCATAGTCCTTAGGCGACTAGCAAATTTCAACAATTTGCAACAAATTTGGGACAACGCTTAAACTTTTCAAATCATAAATCTCCTTGTCAGGAACTACTCAATCCGATCTTTTCACAAAACATTAGTTTCATATAATCATTTCATAATCTTCTTTTTCCTCTTCCTTGTCTTTTTGTTGTCACCTCACAACAAATACAATCTGTGACAAGCCTCCGTCTGAAACAATAGTGCCAAATGCAAGTAAAATATAAAATATATACTCACCTTTTTCATACTCATGATGTCTTCGGTTAGGTGGTTGATTGGTTCGAATTGTCAGCAACCTTACTCCAG
The DNA here is from genome assembly GCA_037127315.1 of Ascarosepion bandense. Taxonomy (NCBI): domain Eukaryota; kingdom Metazoa; phylum Mollusca; class Cephalopoda; order Sepiida; family Sepiidae; genus Ascarosepion; species Ascarosepion bandense. The sequence goes on from JBBBDQ010000275.1 coordinate 3,103,474, forward strand.
TGAGTGTGTGACGGTTCTGGTCTCTCTTGTCAGCACCCCTCCCTCGGGGAGATCCAATGACACACAACCGTATGCTTTTACGGTTGTCAACCGAGTCTTTTTCTTCATCATTACAATGTGCTTATATAGGAAACTGGCAGGTTATAAGCCAGGTCATTCACATGCTCTTCACAAGTGATCACGAGTATTTGTCACTACAGCCAAAAATCATGTGACCTCCAAATTAAACGGGCATATCTTATGCCTGGATTAGATTTCACCACTGGTAAACAAATACATTTTGATGTTCAATCTACTCCAAAATCCTCTTTATCAAAAATTATTATTTCATTTATCTCTATTGTTTTCTGATAACCCAAATATAATGGCCTAACTACTGTTTAGATCAAATTTCTCTACCAGTAAACAATTACACTGGTTTATTCCAATATTCATTTCAACCCAAATTTTCGAGTAAAAGAAAAATAATTAATATCGCTATGTTTTTCTGGAAGTCAAAAATCTGTTTAAAAAAATTTTTTTAATAAAAATTAAAAAGAAAGAATATGAATGACGTTTTGGCCATTTTGACCTACTTCAGGTGCTAGGAATTTTGAACCTTTTAAATGTGTGCATGTGTTTGACTCTCTCTCTCTCTCTCTCTCTCTCTCTGTCACATATGTCAAGGAAGCTAGATTTAGTGTCATTTGAAAGAGAAATTAATTTATCTTTATTTAAAATCAGTTTGTAATACTTGATTTCAAACAGTTTTTTTTAGATATATCAATAAAGTTGCTTAAAATTAGAAGGTAAATTCCACCACAAAATAAAAAATTAGAAAATTGTGTTTAAAGTTTGTTGACCTTTGAAATGTTATAACTTTTGATCTATTTGAGATAAACCACTCAATTTTAAAAAAAAATCTAGAAGCATCTAATTTAACATATAAAAACTCACAATGGAAAGGCAGTGTGGCATTTTTAAGCAAAAAAATGTATACACATATTGTTATGGATTCCAGAGGAGGAACCGCCAAAATAATAAACAACAAAAACCGGTATGGAGATAGAAAGTAGGTTATATTGAACGTAACGCATAACTGGAACGTGGGTTAGTCAATTCAGGAATACTATTAGTAGAAATAAATATATACAAATCTTGAAGTGAAATAGGTAACTTATTCTAGCTGAGTGGAGCTCAGAGCTAGTCTGGTCTCTGGTTAACTTCAGTATCTGTCGGAACTCTTCAATAACTGTAATGGATCTCTACGATTACTCTCCACTGTAAACTGCAACTACAACTGAGATTCCAGATCTTCCACTGTTCTCTCTATGGCAGGATTATATATACACTCAGTTGAGTCTATTATAATATACAAAAGGAGAGATCTCACAACACATATAATGTAAATCAGGCTCCACTGTAGCATAACTTTTGCTCAACAAAATAATGACAATTTGCACTGCCAAGCTAGATAAAAGTTTTAGAATATGTCTAATGGCAAGCATAAGCTTATACATAAACACACTAATGAATTTTCATGAAAAAATAAATATTTTGAATGAAAAAAAAAAGAATAATCTGATACACTATACTCATTATACACTGTTACTAGTTAGATAACAACCATAATGAATAAACAAAAATATTAATAGTATAAAAAACATAAACAACCAGTATGGGGATGTTGTGAAAGGTACCTTCTACACGAAGACTCACCATGAGCCTGCATAGTCAGGCTAGAGTGTATTCAACATCATAGGAATTTAGGCCTTGTAGCAAGTGCCTGATGATACAGTTGAGTTACTTTCCAGGTAAAAGAAAGTTTGGGAAATACAGTGTTATGCTTAAGTGATTTTCACATACATGGCGGAAAGTACCTTCTTGTACAAAGTGCCTCAATTTGATTACACTAATATCACATATTCAGGTTTTTCAAGAATTTAGTCAGAACTCCAAGGATTTAACAATTGAAATCTTTCTATGAATTAATAAAAAAATTAAGCAGTAATTACAAGTTTATTTCTTCCTAGTTTTTTTTTTAATCATTTCACCTCAAGCAAGGCAGTACTGCCACTGATACGCAGGAGGCTACATAAGAGAGTAAATGTTTAAGCAAGAGGAGAGCGAAGAAAAAAAGAAAAGCCAATTACAGGGGGTGTCAGAAAAAGGGCAAGAGAAGGATGGGAACACAGGTGTGAAGACAGTTGATAAGATAGAGTGAGAAAGGAAAAAAACAAGATACATGGGTTGATGTAGAAAGGACCAGGGAAAAACTGGAGTCAAGTGAATAAGAGATGGGAATTGACATCATATTCCTGGAGGTTGTAGCTGTCAGGAAAGCAGGTATACGGAAAGGAGTTCCACAGGCAGGAAGTGCAAGATAAGAAACTGCTGGAGTACAATTGTTGGCTGCATTTAGTAGATTTAACTGTAAAAGGGTGGAACCTTGCTGTCAGTCTGGTTGCTCAAGTAAATTTGATCAGTTGCCCCTGCTATTCAACTCAGGGTTCTTGACAGGCTCCAAAGGAGAATCTGTAATGTGATCAGTTCAGATCTGGCAGCTTGACTCCAGCCACTTTCTCACCAGTGAGATGTGGCTTCCCTCTGTCTCTTCTACAAATATTTTCATGACTTCTGCTCTAACAAACTTCTGTCACTGGTGCTTCACACTTGTGGTGTTGCATCTTATTAGTCTAAGTTAAGTAAATATCAGTAATCAGCGATAGGGTGAGGACAATTGATAGGAGTGAGGACAGTTGATAAGGCAGATAAACAGTGTCAGCCTGGAGGTTTGATTCTTATCAGTCAAGAAATTTAATAAGCAATAATTTGACCTTCTGTTGACAGCAGCATCTATAAAAGAAACAGCATATTGAAATTGGTGATCATTTCCTGGGTAATCAATCATGCTTTTCAAGCCTGTTTCATTATAAAATTAAATAAACCACAGCCAACTAAAAAAAAAAAAAACAGAAGAAAATAACTACTTTCTTCCTGATTAAATACTGAACTGCTACTTTGATTGAACTAAAGACTTTGATCAGTTAGTTAAGTGCCATATGTGATACACGCTTTGGGCGACCATGTCTCAAAAGAGACATGACTGACTGGGCAGAAAATTGTCTCGCAGTAGGTTGCCATTGCTTTCTGTGGTAGACTGGTTGCCAGCCAAGGCTATAGAATCCAGTCTGTCCTATTATTTGACCTATAACTGGAAGGAAGGGACAGATTAATACCTTTCCCAAGGGTATTTGCGCATAAGTGAATACAATGGATTCAACTGATACAAATTCAAAATTATGCTTGTCTCAAGACAAAGCCTTTGGTAAGCAAATTAAAATATGTGCTCTAGATCTCATGTCCTATGTTAAAAGAGTTCTTTCAATAACAGTATCAGGATGTGTGGGTAGTGTAACAGTTATCAACGCAGAAAGTAAAATTGGCACACAGAGTTCAAATTCTGGCCGAGGATGACACACAAATTTTTGAAGCACCCCACCCTTTCTTTTTTTACTGTTGAAATTACTAGAGGTAACTGTTATAACACATCAGAACATGAAAAACCAATTTTGTTTCTAATCATTTCATCTACAAGCAAGAAAGAAAACAAAAACAAGGTACAGGGGATGTGGAAGAAAAGGATAAGAGAAAAATGGGAACCAAGGAGATAGAAGATGACAATTGATGTTGCATTTAAACTTTTGGAGATTGTAGCTATCAGGGAAGCAAGTATATAGAAAGGAGTTTCACAGGTGAGAAGTGCAAGAAAAGAAACTGATAAAGTAGAAGTATTGTTTATATTTGACTATTTCAACATTAAAAAGGGTGGGAACTAACTTACAGCTTTATTGAGATTGAATGGGACTTACGGCTAAACTGCTTATTTATAGTACCTAAGTAAGGGAGAGTTCTTTCAGTGGAGACAATCAGTCAGCAAGAGAGTTGATGTATATCACAGTAACCATAAGTTCTATGCTAAAAGTTTTTTCTCACATTTCTCACTTGTGAACTGTCTTTTGTCTTCTTACATTTTTTTTTTACAATAAGGTTCACCCTGTATAAGACCCAGGGTTTGCTTGCTGAAGCAAGTTACATTAAGAGGCAGTTTATATTGGATAGGAGAGAGCAGTAACAGTTAACCCTAGACTTGAACAGGTTAAGATTATAGGAACTGGGGAAACATTCTCTTGGAAGCTGGTTCCACAGAGCAGTGGTTCACGGGAAGAAGCTGTCTGAGTGGGACTGACTTCTCACTGATGAAATATAAAGAGAATATGGGTGGTTTACTACAATATAAGTGACAAGGCAGTTCCTAACTGTGAAGGTTGGACCTGGCGGAACCAAGGAATGTAGTTCACCCAAGTACTTACCACTGAGGTTGTAATAGAGTAGCAAGAAGCTTGCTACATTTTGCCAGTGAGAAAGAGGTTGAAGGGCGGAATATAATTTGTCACCAAAAAGGACTGAGAGATACTTTTCAACTCTATCAAGATGGAAAAGGGAAGACTAGGCAGCTCCTGTCCAAATATATGACAATGCTAATCTTTTTTCAGCTTGATCTTGCTCGTGTAAATGCAGAGGATAGTACATTGAGTCAGGTACTTATTGTAGCAGTACAGAGAGCTGACTACTTTTCTTGCATTTTTAGCTATGGATCATATGCAAGAGTTCCACTTGAGGTGTGAGTTTTGTTTTCTTCTTCTTCTTCTTCTTCTTCTTCTTCTTCTTTGTGCCTAGTCTTTTCAGGACGTAGGCAGTCATGGCTTTCCATGTCTCCTTATCGCTGGTGGCTCTTAGCACACTTTCTCCTGTCACACCACACAACCCCAGTTCTGTCATCCACCTGCTCAGGCCCTTCGAATATGTTATCCGCTGCTTTTCTCTGTCTCTTTTTCCCTCTATCTGGCGTGTTAGTATCAGGTTCTCCAAGCCCTCCTTCTGCATTGCATATCCTAAAAACTTTAGCTGTCTCTTCCTGATGCTCAGTATTAATTTCCTTTTCATTTCCATCCTTTCCAAAACCTCATCATTGCTCACATGTTCAATCCATGATATCCGCAGCATCCTTCTGTAGAACCGCATTTCAATTGCTTCAAGTTTTCCTTCATCTTTTAAAGACAAGGAGTCTCTCTGAGGGGACAACAATTCAATGTAACTAGCAGCAATTTCATTCAACTTTGATCTTCAAAAATTTGAATGCAGTTTTTTTTGTTATTTTTATTAATGTTCATCCAATACAAGGTCCAAGAGCCACTCGAGTAGAGGGTTACTATGTGGCTTTGTTTGAGCATAAGAGGAAGCAAGAAGTGCAGTTCATGAGGTTATGTAGGAAAGATAACAGCAAACCCAAGACATGAAGAGATCAAGATTGTTGTGATCAGGATAATATTTTGCTGGAAGATTGTTCCACAAAGTAAAAGTTCTTGGGAAGAAGCTGTCTGAGAGGAACTTCCTCCTTACTAATGTAATACAAAGGAAATGTTTACATGGCATGGTGGGTCCCAGTTGAAAATATCAGGGCTATGATCTTCAAAAATTTAAATGCAACATCAATCACAATCTTCCGGCTCCTTAAATCCATTTTTTATTGCACTCTTACTCCAATGTGGTGTAATGGATATTGGAAAAGAATGAGAATTTGGAGAGCCAAGTTTGAATTCCAATTGGGTTCATTACATTTACTTATGCATAAATACTCTTGGGAAAGATATGAACCCATCTCTTCTCCTTTCAGCTAAGGGTTAAATAGCAGGACAGATTGGGTTTTATAGCCTTGGTTGGCAACCAGTCTACCACAGAAAGAAATGGCAACCTACTACAGAAAAATCTTCTACCTTTTCAGTCATGATATTGAAAGTGATATGATTGCCCAAGCATCTATCACGTATGGCACTTAACTGACTGACTTCTTCAATAATGTTTCTTATCAGATTCTTTCACTCTAACACCTTGCGTCTTAGTGGCTTTATTGCCTGTTGTGTTAACTTTTGAACAAAAGGCCTGAACAAAGAGTGATGTATCAATCCTTTCCCCTCCTTATCCTTGTTTTAAATAGCAGGATAAACTGTGTCCTCTGGCAAAAAAAAAAAAAGCCACAAAGCCTTATATTCAACTAGCAGTATAGCGCGGTGTTGCTCAGGTGTAATGAAAGCTTTTATATATATATTATCGATTTTCTGCACTATTATAAAAACTGCAACCTTGAAACTTCTGAATATTGTTTCTTATGTCTTTGTCTATGAGTGTATCAAATTTGATTAAAATCAAACCACTTCTTTTATATACCGATTTTTTCAGTTATCGATTTTCGATATTTATCGGGGGTACCTCGACAGAAAACCTAGCTAAGAACACTCACAGACGCTTATAGTACAACTGTGTGAATTTTCAAGAAAATTGGTTCAGCCGTTTCAGAGTCTATAGGTAACGGACACACACAGACACACACACACACAGACATACACACACACGGAGAAAGTTCCATTTATAAATAAGTTTAGATTTAGATTTAGTTAATATATAGTCAGCTCAAAGCAAATTAGAAAGAAATCTGAGTATTTTTGAGTCTTATAAACTCTCACCAGAAAATCAAGCACAATATTTAACAATTTGCAACAGTCTACTTACTATAAATGAACAGTCACCTTTCATTTACAGTTTTATAGGAAATGAGAAATGGGTGCTGAAGGTCACACCCGAGGATGTGCCAGGAGGGTAAAGGATACTTGGTGTGGAAAATGAGGATATTCCAGCCTAGTTTGTTGTATTCACTTTCGCACAGATGACCTTCAGAAAGGCATGAACCCACCTTTTCTTCCCTCAGAGCTATAAATTAATAAAGTAACCTTTCTATCCTTGGGTTGTAGCTAGTCTAGAAGAAGACCTTTTTCTGTTGTGTTCAATTTTTCACAAATCCTCTCAGGAAAGGCATGAATCCATATCTTCTCCTCCCAGTTATGTATTAAATAGCAGGGTAGATTGGCCTACTTAGCTTTGGGCAGCAGCTAGTCTAGGAGGTGGAAGAAGACTCACTGAAATGAAAACTGTGGAGAAGGCAACAGGAAATCACTCTACTATATTTTCCCAAGAAATCAATGCAATTTACAAAATCTTTTCAAAACTCCTAAAGTTATAGCAATTCACAGGAATCAGTGGTTGGTGGGGATGGGATTGCCTGTGCCTTGAAGAGACACAGTAGTTAAAGAAAGAAATAAAAAATGAAGACCATTGCAGTCTTTATCATTATCACCATATCTTGCTAATGCTGACTATAATATATCACCCTTTTCTTTCATCACGACATTGCTATTTATATTCTGCTGACATTCTTTAGTAAATCAGATTTGCTCATAGGAAAAACAAAAAATCCCATCCAGCGACAAACAGATTGGTACAACTGTAAAATGAAACTAATACAATTACAGGTCGACTATAGAAAAAAAAAAACAAAAAAAAAAAAACAAAACAAAAAACAATCCAAATGCAACTACTGAAATAAGTTTATACTTAATTGTATGGCATGTAAAATATCCTGAGAAACATGTTCTGCTGTTTTGTGCTAATTTTAGATTACAGACTGTCTAGTCTTGCAAGCATTCATTAGCATATATAGGCTTACAGCCATATCATGTTGAAACACAGGTTGTTATATGATCACTGAAGTTAAGCAATGTTGAGATTGGTTAGTGCTTAGATGGGTGACTACTTGAGAATAACAGGTGCTATAAGCCTGTATGTGTGAGTAATCTAATGGATAATGGCTTGGTGTTGGAAACTGGAGAGCCATGTTCCAATTCCAGTTGGGTTTGTTATATTCACTTAAAAATATCTTTTGGAAAGGTATGAACTCAACTCTTAACCATTATGCAACAAAGGGTTCAAATAGATACAAAAGTATCTCGCTTTAAAAGAAAAAAAAGAAAAGAAAAAAAAAGGACGAAACTTCATATGGACATCTTGGAGTCTCTGACTGTCAATTTACAATGCCCTGTTCTGTGCAGGCAGAGAGAGTAAAAATTCAAATTAGAACTTTTCGGAGAGATCACCACCCAACATGGGTAATCTAATTTTAAAAAATTTTTTTTTTGTTATTTATCAGTCGTTGTTAAAAACTTTTCTTAACAACTTCTCAGTTTTAATCTGCCAACAATTTTTATTCTGATGATGTGTCTCTTTTCCCCTTTTTCTTTTAAAGTGAGATACTTTTGTATCTATTTTAATAATAAAAGATGGTCCTATTTAGACTATCTATCTATCTATCTATCTATCTATCTATCTATCTATATTACCATCTAAATAACCTCTCTGAAGATGGCTCATGTGAGCCGAAAGCTTAGAAGAAAATTAATAAAAAATTTTATTTTAATGGAGAATTTTTGTCTTTATTTTCAACTGAAATTAAAGCCAAAATACGACATTTAGAACGGCTCATGATTAAGCATAATAGACATTCATTGTCTCTTATATTTAACAGTATATGTTTAGAATATATATATATATATATATATATATATATATATATATATATATATATTGTTAAATATAACAGATAATGAATATCTAACAATATTGATAATATTAATAATAATAGTGTACATCAAAATAAACATAACTGTATTAACTTATGCTATTGCAACCAAAGGTATAATAATTGCAAACTTGTTGAAACTACTCTCAAAAACATAATATGTAAAAATGTTAAACCAATAAATATTAGTAATTAAATTAATCTCATTATATATTATAAAAAATTTAAAACAATTGACCTCATAGTCTCTATTAATCTTACAGCCATACAACTTAATCCTCTATATAAAATCACTGTCATGTATCAATTTACATGCCCTTTCAGAGATTGTATGTCTGGTATTAATAAAAAAACCCACTACATATATTGATTTTACTACAACCACACTCTCCTGTTGACTTACCTGGCACCTTTTTTATCATAGTTCAATTAAACAACATTTCTTAAAAAAACATAGCCATGTATAAAATCTTAGATTTTAGTTGATAACACAGTAATACTCACTCACACACATAGTAAAAAGAACCTTCAGATATTGGAGGCCATGCACATTAAATCAAAGCAACCCACACTCAATAAAATCACATTTCAATCTAGTCACAACATATTACATTGCATTTAGACGTAAGGTTCTGTTGTTAATATTTCGGTCTCTCACGCAGTGTGATGTCATAGAACAGCATTCCAAATTCATAACCTGTGTTTACTATTCAGTGACAATTATCATCATATAGCAATGTTTTATGTTAACATGTTATGTTAGCAATGTTTATGTTAAAGATAATATCATCTTTGATGGTGCATGTCTTTATGTTAATGCCCTTGTAACCTCTATGAGAATGGCTCATGTGAGCCAAAAGCTTAGAACCAGCATAATAAAAAAATATTTTACAGAAGAAAGCATGCTAAGAGCCACCAGGGATAGGGAGACATGGAAAGCCATGATCATCTACATCCTGAAAGAACAAGGCCCACAGAAAAAGAAGATGGTTACCTGGACTGAAAAACACTTAAAGAAGACCAGTTCATACAATGGCCAAAACATTGTGATAGAAATCACAAAAATGAAGACATTAGTTTGAATGTAAATACATTTCAGGTGTTGTGTTCTCCAGCCATCATCAGGTGTTTGGGCCAGGTAACCTTCAGGGAATTTAGAACTGGGCCCTTTAATTACTCTACAGATGTAATGGATTAAAGCATTATTTCATGAATTTGGTGACAAAGCAATTGTAAGTTCAATCCCTGGGTTGGGTAGACTTAGATTCAACAATAACTAAGCAGTAGTGAAAGAAAGGGGAGATATCCCTAGCCATGAACATGAGAATAATCTAACCTCCACCTTCTGTAGATTAATTAAAGGGATTAATTTGAAGTTCGCTGAAGGTTACCCAAACTGACAAACACCTGAAGAAGGCCAGAGGACACAACTGCTGAAGTGTTGAGATAATAACAACCAAGATGAGGATATTAGTCTGAATTTAAATAATACAAATGATGTTAAATCCACAATACAGATATTCAAGGAGAAGCTTACCTGTACTTGGAATTTCTTTCTTTTGCGGTAAAGTTTTGTTATTCAGTTTTTCCTTCAGTTGGTCCACATATTCATGTAACCCTGGTAGGTACCTGTTTAGAAAAAAAATCAAATCCCTTACTTTTTTTGTTTTAAGAATATTCAACCAATACAAGTCCCAAGAGTCACTCTAGGTAGACAGTTACTGTGTGAAGTTGTATTACTACTAATACAATTTCAGAGATGAAGTAGACTTTAGAAGGCACCAGAAATCCAATCGTAAACAGGAAGCAAGAGATAACTTCTGTTTGAAAGACCAGGGCAAAGTTTACCCTGGACAATAAGCAAACATATTTATTCTAATGAGAGAGAGAGAGAGAGAGAGAGAGAGAGAGAGAGAGAGAGAGAGAGAGAGAGAGAGAGTATGAGTATAATGAATAAAATTTCATAGTTCAGGTGCAGATGTTAGAAGCACAGAACTGAAGCAGACTTTAGAAGGATCCAAAAATCCAATCTTTAATAGGAAAAAATGTATAGACCTCTACTCCTGTTCAAAAGTGTGAACCGGATGATAAATAAACCTATTTAATCCTATTAGTGGAGGAGAGAAAAAAAAACTCTTGTGCAAATTAATTAAAACAAAACAAATAATGCCTTCCTAGGATCTTTCACATTTTCCCTGATCACATATACATTGTCTCTTGGCATTGTTTTTCTCTTCTGACTGCATTTTCTTTAATATTTTGGACTGATGGATCCAGTTTATTTCCTTACCTTGATGACACTACTGACAGTTGAAAGGCTGACACCAACAATATCCATGATCTCTGTAAGGCTTACCAGTGTGTTTGTGCAGTGTTACAATTTTTGTATGTTTCCTTGGAGTAACATCCGTCACAGACAATGGCAGTAGGACAACTAATAGACAGTCGAGACAATAGTATCTAGGCATAAAATTTGATGCAATCATGGATGATGCAATTTTTTTAAGGCCAAAACAATTTCATCATACACCCTGAAAACAGATTCATATTACAGCACATCACTGTAAATGACCTTATCTAAAGAAAAAATAGAAATCGATTACACCCTGTCACTCCAGTGGGTCTAAAACTGACTGTATGGTGAAAGAAAGAAAACTAAATCTCAGTTGTTTCAATTAATTTGCATAAGGATGTAAATAATGAATAAAATTTCAGATTTTAAGTGCAGACATGAAGAATACAGAGATAAAGCAGACTTTAGAAGGAACTGGAAATCCAATCCTAAACAGAAAACAAGGGATAAAATTCTACTCCTGTTCAAAAGACTGGTGAGATTGGTAATTATCTTTCATTTCTTTCTTTCTTCCTGAAGATCATTATGGAACAATAAGCAAATCAATTGCTGCTCTACTAATTATCAGCCAGAAACTGTGATTACAGTGTTATCAGAGTTACATCTTGGTAGTGTCCTGCCATGTATTTCAAATTAAAGACATCAAGTTATCCTGTGGCAAGTAGAAATAAATATTTATAACTCACAGTGATGTTATCGGAAAATTGTCGAAACATGATTGTAATCTCCAAGGAATAAAAGATATTAGAAAAAAATGCAACAGCAAGAAAGCTTCTTCTTTTTCTTCTTCTTGTGCTGCGTCTCTTCAGGGTGTAGGCGATCATGGACTTCCAATTGGCCCTGGCTCTTGTTGCTCTCAATATTTTTCCTCTTGATATCTTTCCTAAACTCTGCTCTGCCATCAATTTGCTCAGAGCCTTCAAGTAGGTCTTGCACTGCTTTCCCTTGTCTCTCTTTCCTTCTATCTGTCCTGTGAGTATTAAATTCTCTAGTCCCTCCCTCCTCATTACGTGTCCCAGGAACCTCATCTATCTCCTTCTGATGTTAAGTATGAGTTTTCTTCTCATTTGCATCCTCTCCAACACCTCATTGTTGCTCACATGTTTAGTCTATAGTATCCTCAGCATCCTATTGTAAAACCACACTTCTGCTGCCACAAGCCTCTCGTTTATCCTTGACAAGATTGTCCAACATTCACTTCCATACAGAAGGACATAGCGATCCATCACTCTTTTCTTTGTTTCCAATGAGATTTTCCTGTCTCTCAGTACTCTATTTAGCTTTCAAAATTCATCCTTGACCATGCAAATGCATTTTTGGATCTCAATGTCGCACTTCCCATCCTCTGTCAGAACACTTCTCAGATATTTAAATTTCTTAACTTGTTTTATTTTAGTTTCTCTGACCTGTAGTTGGTTTCAACCTGTAGTTGGTATTTTGAGGTGTTCTTTTTGCTGACACACGCATTTTTCTTGAAGTTTAGCCCTTTCTTTTCACTTTCTTTTGTTACCTTCTGTAGGGGGTTCTGCATTTTTCTTACATGGAGTAAAAATAGGAAAGTTTAACTTATCATTTCTTCTTCTCTGTGTTGTGTTTGTGTCAGGATGAAGGTGACTATGGTCTGACAAAATTTTATCTCCTTTTTTATCTTTTGTTATTTCCCTAAAATATTGTTCCACCATCTATTCACTCACGCTCATTCTTCTATGTACCATGTATCTTCAGGATGTTGACATTCATGGCTCTCCACAAATCCCTGTCCTTTGGAGCTCTTAATAAATTTTGTCTTTTTGTTATCTCTTCTAAACCTTGTTCCACCATGCATTTAGTCAAGTTCATTCAGTAGGTTATGCGTTGCTTTTCTCTGATTCCTCTTGCATTGAATTTGTCCTGTGAGTATCAGATGTTCCGACCCCTCTTTTTTCATTATGTGCCCTAGAAATTTCAACTGTCTTTTTCTGATGTTAAGTAAAAGTTTTCTTTTTTTCCATTTTTTCTAAAACATTGTTGTTACTTACATTTTCAATCCATGATATTCTCAGCATCCTTCTATGGTGTGTGAAAAAGACGTTTTTCTCTTGATGTTTATTTACATTGTTTAAACTGTTATCATCATCTTTGTTGCTGATTCATGTTTTTCTGTTGCATGTTTCAAACTTCTTTAGGTGATTGGAATTTTGAACCGAATCCTTTATTTTATTCACTGGGGTAGATTTTTCTCATTCCATGAGTCATGCTACTTCCAGATGTTTCAGTTTCTTCATTTAATTCAACCCTCTAAGTTTTTGTTCATCTGCTGTGGCCAGGTATTGAACTCATAACTCTTTGGGTCAAGTCACTGGATCCAACCAACACTTGTATACATCTCTTTAAGGATGTCAGTGTATGAATTTTTGGGGACTTATGAACCTAATGTTTCAGTATCATTTTTTACCAGAGCTCATATTACAATCTTGATGTTTGTAACTGTTTTTCTGTAGCAGTCCGTATTACTAGTTGCCATATTGAATTCATTTCGATGCTTGGCCAGATTTTTGTGTTATTTTTACAGCCTTGTAATGGGAAAAGGAGAAATAGAAACATCAGGCATAGTTGACCACATATGGAGGGAAAAGTGAGATTACTGACCCCTGTGTGATGAAGTTGAAATAACAGACAGAGAACACCACTGGAAAATACAAAAAAACTAAAGGAAACAGAGTATATACTGGGCCCCAAAAAATCTACTATGAAATATAGACAAATATTATTCATTTATTTTTTAATCCTTTTATGCAAAGCAAGGCTATAAAGCCACTAAGGGACAAAGGGTTACTGAGAGAGAAGGAAACTGAGAAAACATTATTTAGGACAGAGGACAATGTTATCCCTCAGTAATTTTCATTTTTTAAAAATAGTAAACTGGGCTTACGGCCTATCATGTTGAATACACAGGTTCTCGCATGATCACCAAAGTTAAGCAACGTTGAGCCTGGTCAGTACTTAGATGGTGACTGCTTGGGAATACCAGGTGCTGTAAGCATATAGTGACAGATGTGCGTTGTGGTGCAGTGGATATCGGCTCGGAAAGAGAAATTGGTGAGCCGAGTTCAAATTCCAGTTGAATACCCTGCATTCACTTAAGCACTGGTACCCTTAGGAAAGGTATTAATCTGTTCCTTTCCTCCAGTTACGGCTTAAATAACAAGGGTAGGACTAGGGGACCCTGCTCTTAAAAACAAATCCCAATGAATCTTGATACTCGAAAAGAAAAATGTATTACTAGAGACAAAAACTTATATAAAAGAAAACAATAAATTGTTTAAACAAAAAGGCATTACCAGCAATAAATAAATAAAGTTTAGCTGGCAATAAATGACCCGCCGAGGTTGATTTAAGGAAAAAAAAAAATAGTAAACTATGTATTTTTATAATCTTGTAAATAAATAAATTATTGTTTTTGTTCAAAAATTAAAAAAAATTATACTCTTACAAGATGGACTGTTATTCTTGCTTCATTCTTTTATAATCATGTAAACAAACAATTGAAAAAAATAAGTAGTGTTTAATATTATTGTTGTTAATTCTCAAGATAAAAATGTATGAATTCATTTTCATATGTTATGGTTTTATGGAAAGTTAAGGATAGTTATGGCAAGGAATATTAGCCATTTCCTTACAAGGAAACCTTTGGCATTCAGTGACCAAGAAGCCAGCACCAATTTAAGTAGAAATTCATTGAAATATTTCTCTTAAAACAATTTTTTCAGGAAAAAAGGTTCCTTAAACCCAGTAGTTGTTATCACTCTTTTCATTATTGACGGAGGCTTCATTTTTAACTTTCGTTATTGATGGAGGCTTCATTTTTAACTTTCGCTATTGATGGAGGCTTCATTCTTAACTTTCGTTATTGATGGAGGCTTCATTTTTAACTTTCGTTATTGATGGAGGCTTCATTTTTAACTTTCATTATTGATGGAGGCTTCATTTTTAACTTTCGTTATTGATGGAGGTTTCATTCTTAACTTTCGTTATTGATGGAGGCTTCATTCTTAACTTTCGTTATTGATGGAGGCTTCATTTTTAAATTCCATTTTAAGTTGTGTACAATGTCAACATCTTGATTACGTCATTGCTTTCTCTTCAAGTTGCATGTGATATTGATTTTAGTTGTTGCTTGGTATATTTGGAATACAATGAGTGCCTGAGTCGGGCATGATGAAGAACATCTGGCCTTGTAAAACATTGCTTCAAATCGTTACGAACTGCTTTACTTTCTGTGAGATTAATCCCAGTCATGCCACAAAAAAAAAAACAAAAAAAAACATGGTGATATGTGCATGTATTCTGTTGAAAGTCCTCAAGTAATTTAGTTTCTCTTATGTGGTATAGTTCTTTGTGATTCTGTAGCATCAATCCATAATGTTCAAAGAGGGATGGTCTTTGCCGAGACCAACAGGCTTCACTCGCTCAAAGCCATTTTTAACCACTGATCTCAGAAAGCAGTTGTATATGATAATAACAGTTTCAAGAGAAAAAGGTCTATTTTTCTGGTTCTATGTTAAACTTTACTTGGAAAAAATATTAAACAACTGATTATGGATAGTTTTTGTTTTATTTTTGATAATATGGGATTGTTTTGCACTGATGATTTTGTCCATAAAACTAAAATATCCTTTATATACTGAAAATAGCAAAATGTCAATTACTAAAACTTACAACTATGAGTCAATATCTACTCTCTTCCTGGAGATCAATACGGAATAATCGTTCCATGTTTAGGAAACCAGAAATCATAAAATGAATGATTAACCTCATCTCCCTCAGGCTTCATATTTATGTGTGTTGTGTATCTAAACAAGTTTCATTAGAAAGAACGAACAAGGTCTGTTTGTTAAGTTGCTTTTGTGCTGCCTCATTTCTACTAGTCATTACACATGAGATCACACTATACCATTTCAAACGTCCAGCTTCCCAAAGAATACCAGGGTGCAGACAAAGAAATTCTAACCATTCTCAATACAGATATCACGTCAGTTTTTGATAACGACTGCAAAAGTCAAAAATACTTTAACAAAAATGACAAAATATGAACTTTGAACAGTTTATCCACAACCTTGAGTGCAATACTGCATGTGAGAGCTTGGACTGAATGTTTCTTTTTCAAAAACAACACAAAAATAAATTACTATGTAACAGTCAAAACATGAGGAAAAATAACAACACCAGAGACAAAAACACTCTTGAAAATGGCTGTAGAAATGGTTGAAATTATTTAGGACGATAAAAATAATGGACAATTTTTACATTCCTTAACTCATGCAAAATGGGAAAAATGTTAGAATGAGGAGAAAACTTAATAAAAATTAATTAAATCTTCCTTGTCAACCATATTTAATGAAAGATGTTTGAAAGAAAAGTTGCTACCCAAATATACATTAATATATATATATATATATGATAAAATATAGTTTTAAGATATGCTGTATTTATGAGTTAAATTGATCAATATCATGTAAATATATAGATAAGGTGCAGCAAAAATAATGGCCTTTCTTATTTATTAACTTTTAGTGAACAAAAAATAAATTATAGTAGTTTAAGAAAATTTATAAGAATTGTCACAACAACAAAACATGATTTGGTATAACTAATAAACTATTTAACATGTTCCAAATTCTTCTCTTCATGTACCATACAATGCTGAGTCCTATTAGCAACACTTTTAACAAACCATTTTCCTACATTAATTTCAAACAATTTATCAGAAATTGTTTGTTTTAATTCAGGAATTGTTTTTGGTTTGAACCTGTAAACAAGATCTTTCAGTCCACCCCACAAGAACAAGTCTGGTTGTGTTACGTCTGGTGATTGTCTGGTGATGGCCATTAAATTGTTCCGTGTCATTCTATTCATCTCAGCTCAAAATGAAGATTTAACCATTCCTGAATGAGTGAGCCATAGTTGATCTTAATCCATCCGAATTTATATATTTTTTTCAATCAAAGTTAACGAATAAAAAATGTGTTACTTTTGCCATAACCAGTATACATATGGAAGAAGATTATATATAAATTTTGATATACCAGAACCATGTTAGGAAAACCAAGGAATCAAAATTATTATTCTATCTACCAACTCAATCACAATTACAACTGTGAAGAATTTATCTAAGCTTAACATAAAATTGTTATAACTACATTTAAAATAATGAAATACTTGATTAAAACTTGAATAATAAAAAAAAATTTGAAAGAGGAATTTTATCAACTGTAATAATTATCACAAAGATTGCATTAGAGAAACCTTGAGGAGTTTAAATAAAAGATTATATGAACAAAAAAAAGATCTCTTACAAAACAACACACTCAATGCATGTTACTCATTGTAATAAGTCTGACCATAATTTAAATTTAGACAGATGATGGCAATTGACATTGCATTTAAGTTTTAGAAGATTATAGTTGACAGAGAAACAAGGAATCAGAAATGAGTTCCGCAGGCAAGAAGTGGGATAAAAGAAACTGTTTGAAGTGGTGGTTGCATCTAGGTAGTTCAACAGTAAAATGGTGAGACCTAGCTGCCAATCTAGTAGCTTAATTAAATTTATGTAGTAGAGGCACTAGAAAAAATTTATTCAGCACAGTTTCCATTAAAATATTTCTAGAAAATACAAAGGAAAGCTATGTCACGTTGGTGAGAAATTGATTAAGACGAGATGCCAGGCCAGGATCAGTTACCCTACAGATTCTTCTTTGAGTTTTCTCAAAAATCTCGAGATTCAGCAGAAATTCCAGACCAGATATGGAGGCAATATTCAATGCATGGATGAATGGTAGATTTATAAATGTGCAAGAGGAATCCTGCCAAGAAAATTTTCTGGCATGATACAGTGAACCAACTTTCCTAGCAGTAGACATAGCAATTGATTTGATATAGTCACTCCACGTCATGTCATGTCAGGGGAAAATGTGAACCCAAGAAGGTACAGTGTTCTTTTGGCTATAAGAGTAAAAAAAGGCTCAGAATAATAATAGCTGTTGGTCGTCTAAGATAACACAAGCTGGCTGGGAATTAGTCCAGTGTGGCTTCGGGGTTAGTCACTGGAAGTGCTTGCAGGAACACCTTTCCATGCATGACATGTTACCATAAGGACCCCTATATCATGCAACCACTGACCAGAGCAGCCTCTCTAGGTGCTACCCAAGAGTTTTGGCTTCTAACTATCAGTTGGAATGCAGCAAGCAGAAAATTACCAACATATTATTCTCAGTATTTGTCTATATTTCTGAGATGAAGTAGTATTTACAGTATTTACATTATTCGGACTATTGTTGCCATTTGTACACCATTTCGGACATTGTACACTCTGGCCTTCTTCAGGTGCTAGAAATTTTGAACCAAACCCTTTATTTTAATAAAGCGTTTGGTTTGAAATTCCTAGCATCTGAAGAAGGCCAGAGCATACAATGGCCGAAACACCATACAAATGGCAACAAAGATGAGGACAACAGTTCGAATAATGTAAATACTGTAAATGTTATTTTCAGTATGAAGAGCCATAGCCACAAGATAGTCATATCATCAAAAATTCTTGAGAAATTTTTTAATTAAGAAAATAAAAATAAGCAGATATAGGCTCAAGAGATCCAGTGTTGAGTATTTCTTAAATATTAAATTGAACTTGCTTTGATGTATATGTATATACATATATAAGGCTTTTTTTATGGTTGACTGGGGTTAACAATGCATGTCCCTAACAGGCATGTTGAAATAGCTATTCCCAAATGTAATCTGAATTTACAGATAATTTATATATATATATATATATTACCGGCCTTAATTATTAGGCCACCCCAGTGTTTAAAAAAAATGATGTATTTCATACTATTTTTTAGTATTTATTGCCAAGTGAATAATTGTAAATGAAAATAGAAAGGTTCTTTTGTTAATACTGCACAATAACATGTGCATCAAATGAAGTTATAAATATTTAATAATTACCTATATTGCAAAGAAAGTTGAGGGTGATTCGGACTAGTTCATCTTTGCTTCCTTGCCTTGTAAAATTTTGCAAAGTAATAATAACAAAAGAACCATTCTATTTTCATTTAGAATTATCTACTTGGTAATAAATACTAAAAATAGAATGAAATACATCATTTCTTTTAAAAAACTAGAGTAGCCTAAGGCTAGTATATATATATATATATATATATTTTTAATTCAGATACTTCAATCCAAGGGAAAAAAGGGTTTCTGAAAGGTTTTTTCTGTTGCTGAGGTGATGTGTCGTCCCCCATGGGGATCTTCATATCGAAATGGCCATTCAACATCTTTGAATTAATCCTTTTTTAATATATATATATATATATATATATATATATATATATATATATATATATAACTCCTGAGCATAGCCAAGTTAGGACTTATTTAAACAGAGATGAAAACCTAATAAACTCATCTGCAATATACTAGTAGAAAATACAAGTATAATAGTCTCACCCACATGCAAGAAAATATTAAAAATAATGGAAGCCCTAATAATTAAAAAGGAAAAGCCAACACTTAATAACATTAACTATGAACACAGCCGCAATGTGCTGACCTTGATTAAAAAATAAAACATTCCTATAACTTCAGACACATATATAAAAAAAAACAAACCTGCACATTCAGTTGAAAATGAGAAATACAAATCATCTTTGATGATGGTTGAGGGAATAGCTGAAGGCGCTTGGATATGCAAAACTTTTGAACAGTTTTTATACACTGTGTACATAGAAGGGGATGCTTACATGAACATAAGACTGATTAAATAAAAAGCTTGTCTTTAACAAAACATGTATAAAAGAGGGATTGCTGCCCAAATACACAATATATATATATATATATATACAGAGAGAGAGAGAGAGAGAGAGAGAGAGAGAGCAAGAGAAAGAGAGAGAGAGAGAGCAAGAGAAAGAGAGCGAGAAAGAGAGAGAGAGACATACTGGAGTAATGGATATTGGCTTGGATTGAAGAATCAGAGAGCTGAGTTCAAATTCCAGTTGAGTTCATTACATTCACTTATATACAAAAACTCTTGGGAAAGGTAGGAATCCATCTCTTTTACATCCTCCCAGGTATGGGTTATTTACTGGGTCTTATAACTTTGGGTAGCAACTAGTTGGTGAGAAAGTCATCTCTGAATTTAAAACCTGAATGGTCAAGTGGTTGGTGACTAAACTGGCTCCCGGACCAGACTCTGGACTGGTGAGGTGGGTAAATAGATCCCTCACAGCACAAAAAGACAAGACCTGTTAAAGGGTAGATGAACTCTTCCCTTCATTTTCAATTTGTAACTTGCATGTAAGATTTCCTTAAATTACTTCTATGTTATTTTGCCACAAGCAAACATTTCGCTCCAAAACCAATGTTGATAAATATGTTGCTGGTTTAATAAGAATAAAATTCTACAGTCTAATAACTCATTTTCATTTGAATCAATAACTGAGCACGAGCTTGAGTGTGTGTACATCCCAAAATCAACAAAATAATCCCATCATCCAATAACAAATATTTAACTGAAACTGGAAATATGAATAAAAGCTTTAATAATCTGTTAAGTAAAGATGGCGTCAAGCAAATGAGTCATTACAGAAGACAATCCTTCATCAGACTGTATAAGACTGGGCTACAAAATCAGAAAAAACTTTATAAAATTATAAAAACTGCATCACCTGAACACTTTGGTTTGGTTTGTTTAATGGCATATCAACTCCTTATGGGTCATTTAATACTGAAATTTAATTTTTGGTGGAGCTTTAGTAATTTTTTTTTTCAAAAATTTATTGCTGGGAATTTTTCCCTTCTTTTCCAATAATGTATTGCTAATAATTTTGTCTTATTATGAAAATTTATTGCTGGTATTCTTATTACAAATATGTCTTTTTATACTTTCTTGTGCATTGTAGTGCAATGGATATCAGCCCGGAATAAGAAATTGATCTGAGTTCAAATTCTAGTTGAATTCGTTGCATTCATTTTCGCACAAATACCCTTGAGCAGCTCATAAAAAACTATACCCAGCTGATCCTATCAAATGCAGAACAGAAGCTTTGAAGCATGGATATTCAGCTTTGGTGCCAAAGTTGATGCACAGCCAGGCTTACCCCATGATCTTCTACACTTAGGTTTGTCATAGTGTATCCCCTTTTCATCACCAGTTATAATATGACGCAAAAAAAAACCCTGCCTTTTCTGCCATTGAAGAAGCAGTTCACATGTGAAAAGACACTGTTTAACCTCTCTTGGCTTTAACTCGTATGACACTCAATGTTCATGCTTTTAAATTATTCCTAATGCTTTCAAATGTTTCAAAACTATTGTGTGATCAACCTCTAATGATTCAGTTTGCACCTGACATGCTTCTTCATGAACTATGGCCTCCAATTCTTTGTCTTCAAAATTTTTTGGTGTGCCAGAACATTCTTTATCTTCAACATCAAAATCTGCATATTGTTTCTGACAGAACATGGTTGTCATAAGTTTCAATAAGAATTCTGTGTACTTCAGCTGTAAATTTCTTTTGAATAAAGTAGTGCAGTAAAATTCCCCACAAACAAACTTTCTTTAGCATGAAATCTGACGTGTTTAACCCCATGAAAAACATAATTGTTAACACTTCAGCGAAATGAAATATACTGAATTTCAAGCTTGCTAATAATACTTCTTTATAGATATGTGACCATCTGAAACTACACACACAGAATTCTGAGAATGCTATCTGTTGGATAACAGGGAGAACTTATTCAAGGTCTTAATATATACATAGCAGTGATTTGGAAGACCATGTGAAGGCAAAATTGCTGACAGTCAGTGGAATGCTGATAGAAAGACATTGAAGGCAAGCAGGCTCTGTAAGAAAATGCTTGATATCAAGGACAGAGCATCAATAGAATTTTAAAACAGGAAATATGTGCAAATCCACATAAACAAACAATTCCCAACAGAATTTAAAAATATCAACAGTAAATTGGAAAAGGTCCATGAAGATGGACGAAAAATCTGCCTACAAAACTCTGGAGTCAGGTTGCTGAAGATAACATCATTCAGCTAAGTGACAACATTCATGTCTACTCAAAGTAATTGTCTGTCTATCTGTCTGTCTGTCTCTCTCTATATATATATATGAAAATGATAAAAATATAGATTTATGGTATGTAATATTTATGGGTTAAAGAGTTTAATATCAAGGATAGAATGCGTGTAACTATAAGGCACTGAGGTCAACACCCAGCCGCAAAAGTCTGTTTTGTGCTTAAATGCAATCTTCTGGCCATGTTTAAATGCAATCTTTTGGCCATGTTTAAATACAATTTTCAGGCCATGTTGAAATGCAATATTCAGTCTATTACCTGAAGATTGTGCTTAAGCATAAAAAGGATTGTTGCCACTGGGTGTTGATCTTAATGTCCTTTTTTATATATATAAGTGGACATTAAGGTCCATACTTATATATACAGGTGAATACCACTGGCATGAAATAGTGAGGAAGAACATATATATTTATTATTAGTATAAATTTTAGCTCTGTTATTTTATATCAAGTACTGTTTTATTACCATCAGCACTCACTGTAAGCTATTATATATATATAGAGAGTCATCAGCAGACAAATCTGTTTTGCTGTATAACAGCTCATCAGTATGGAGACAGTCGTTTGCTTTTTACCCAGGATTGAAACCCAACTGACTTGGCGTCACTCAGCGATTCTACCTCGGTAGAAAGAGGCAGACATTTTAGCGTATATATATATATATATATATATATATATATATATAAATAAAATATATATATAAACATATACATATATTATATATTATATTATATATATATATATATAAACAAAAGGAAAACTTAGCTGATGTGTTGTTCATCCTCTAACGGATCAATGCTGATGTAATTTTTTTTTATTTTGTGACACGCAAAAATTTCATATATATAGATATAAATATTTATACATACAAATAAAATCAAACAGAATTTGACTTAGTGAATGTGACACTTATTAAAAAAGAAATTAACTAACTTAGAGGGAAAATTCTTGAAACTGCAGCTGTTGAATCTTATCAAAATATAAATCTGTATCTTGCATCCTTCCCAATATCTCCTTTCCTTAAAGAATTAATTCAAGCCAACATACATGACCACAAAATACCAAAAATTGAAAGAAAACAATTAAATCCATAAATATTCCTGACCTCTTCAATCAATTTTAGGCGCTAATATCCTCTGCTGGATGTGCATTGTGGTGCATTGGATATCGGCTCGGAACGAGAAATCGAGGAGCCGTGTTCGAATTCCAGCTGAATTCATTGCATTCACTTACGTGCAAATACCCTTGGGAAAGGTATTAATCCATCTATTCCTTCCAGTTATGGGTTAAATAACAGGACAGATTGGGTTCTATAGCTTTGGTTGGCAACTAGTCTACCGCAGAAAACAATGGCAACCTACTGCGGCATAATCTTCTGCCCAGTCAGTCATGTCTCTTTCGAGACATGATCGCCCAAGCATGTATCACGTATGGCACTTAACTGACTGATCCTCTGCTGATAAAGCTGGTTACTTGGCCCATAAATTCTTCTCAAACTCTATTCTTAACTCATCTGGTATATCCCTGCCTAAATACTCACTTAGGACTGAGTCTCTGTTGAGTGATACGCTTTCCACAGTTTCTGCTATCATCTCTAACCTAGATCCCCACAAAACATATGAACCTGATGGTATCTCTGTAATAGTCATTAAGAAGTGTGCTTCTGAACTGGTTCCTGTTCTTTCTAAATTGTATAATAAAATTGGAGTAGATAGACTAAACTATCACCCGGTTCACACTCCACCCACGTCTATTGAACAGGTGAAGAGGCTCATCCCTTGTTTCCTGTTTAGGATGCGGTTTCCAGTTTTCTCTTTTCCAATCTCTTCAATCTTATGTAGCCCCCTGCACTTCAGTGGTGTTACCGCCTTGCTCGGGGTGATATGATTAAAAAAAAATGCCTCATTGCCTGCAGCTTTCCTGCCTGTTGGAGGTCATCATCTGTTGTTCTAGTTTTTAAGAAATCTGGTAAGCTATCTAACCCTTCAAACTATTGGCTTATTAGCCTTCTACTTATTCTTTGGTAAACTCATAGAAGCTCTAATCATCTCTCACCACAGGGTATTTTCTCAGACAAACAATATGGCTTTCATTTCTCCAGGTCAGCTACTGATGTACTGACAATAAACCTTAAAAGATCCCATTTTGTAATCTAGTTCAGTCAGTCAGTTAAGTGCCATACGTGATATATGCTTTGGGCGATCATATCTCAAAAGAAACATGACTGACTGGGCAGAAGATTATCTCGCAGTAGGTTGCCATTGCTTTATGCAGTAGACTGGTTGCCAGCCAAGGCTATAGAACCCAATCTGTCCTATTATTTAACCCATAACTGAAGGGAAGAGACGAATTAATACCTTTCCCAAGGGTATTTGTGAGTAAGTGAACTTTTCTATTTGTGGAATAGGACGGGATTCTCTTTTGGCAAGCATATTTACTTTTTGATAATCTGTAGAAAATCTTATTGACCTATCTGTTTTTTTTTTTACCTATACACATGATGAAACCCATTCACACTGACTGGGTTTAATAATCGCATTTCTTAAAATTGGGTTTCTTCTTATAGAAGTTTTGTTTTCTGTGGGTTCATTCAGTAAGGATGTAGGGCCTTATAAAGAAGGAGCAAGAGTTATATATTACGATAATTAGTATGATGGATAATAGTTGATCACCGACTTGAAGATGTTAAAATTGTAGTGATCAGGCCCTCAGGAGCATGTTCCGCATTGCAACAGTTCTGGGGAAGAAGTTGTCTGAGTAGAACCTACTGCTTACCTATGAAGTATGACGAGAATCAGGATGTTTTGAATCAGTGTATGTGGCATGGTGAGTCCTAGCTGTGAAGGTCTGGTCTAGTCATGGCGGTAGCAGGCAGATACTGAGGCAAGCCTGTTTGCATGTGAGGGGACTAAAAGACCCACTGAGAGTACAGGGGCTTTAGAAAAGCTGCTCTGAGAGGAGCTGACTTTCCTCCCCTTTTTGAATTTAATGTTGTCATATGACATAACCTATCCACCAGAGTAGATACGGATTGAAGACAGTAAGATTTAAATATCTTTGTAAGAAGAAAAGGTATAAAATTGAAGGAGATCTTCATTGTAGAAATAATTAGAGAACAAATAGGTAACACTTGACAGTTTTGAAAGTAACAGGTTGTAAATTCAAAAATTCAATAAAAACTGACAAGGAGGGTGTACCCTGGGTTAAACCAGTCACAGACATTAATGAAAATTTATTGTATAAACACTGATAAGACTACTTTCATCAGTTGTTGGTTGTTGTTCAGCTACAAAATTGGGACAAGGTGAGAGATGTGTAGCCAAAATAAGGAAGTAAGGAGCACTGGGTGGTGTCTGGGAGTAAGGTCTTTTTCTTGTTCTGATTGTCCTTTAAGAAGGCATTTACTTTTTAATGCTTTTTTCTCTTCTTTTGTTAAGTCTTGTAAAGGTAATGTACAACACTTGCTTTTTAGAAATGGCGTACTTACATATAGACACATTCTTGTCATTATTTTGGCAGCAGGAGTTGAGAAAAGATTCCCTCCCTATACCCACTTCATCTACTCTGACACAAATTTCTACATTCACGAGAATAAAAGAGTAGGAATGTGATAAATTATTTATATTTATATAGTAATACCTTTTCCTTTCAGCAAGAGCAATTTCAAAGTCATAGCATTAGTTCATGAATGTATGTGGCATTTACTTACATAAAATCTACCCTAACCAAATCTTCTATCATAAAAGACATAATTAATAGGTCAAAAAACAAGAACAATTAATATAATTCAAATACTGATATATACATATGGATGGTCACTTGTATCCAAAGATTCCTGTCTACTAGGATGGCATGCTAATCCCTGTTGTAGATGCCTGTTCAGGCACATTTGTGTTTGTTCAACACCCACAGAGTCTACCTGTGGATTATACTGTGACTATATCGAGCAGACCATAGTTACAGTTTCTGGGAGAAAGCGCTATATCTAATATGAACCACAGTCTGAACAAGGCCAGAACACTCAGACTCTTTCCCACGTTGACTTGTGACTTTGTGCTAGCACAACAATCGATGGATGTCAAAGAATCCCATCAACCCAATTTCACTCACAAGGCTTGGTCAACCTGTGGTATGATTCTCAGGCACTTTTCAAAGGTACTGCACACTGAGATCATCTCCTAGAGATTGATAACATCAATAAGTTACCTTTCTGACAAATTGACCATGGTGAGATTTGAACCTAAGTTTCATGGTCAGAAAGATACATTCTAACCCTTCAGCCATGCACTCATATATATAATCATAATAATGGCTGACTACTTGTATTCAAGGATGCCTTTCTACAAAGGTGGCTATCTAATCCCCACTGCAGGCACTTGTTCAGGCACACTTGTGTTTATTCAACACCCAGAGAGCCCACCTGTGGTTTATACTGCAACGATGCTGAGCATACCTCAGCTACAGTTTCTGGGTGAGAGTGCATTTTATATATATATATATATATATATATATATATATATATATATATATAATATTTCAGATTGAGTGCTGGTGTTAAAAAAATACTTGCTCAATAACAGAGTTATGAATTACCATAAAGCATACATTTTTTCTCCCTGTCAACATGCTCAACGCAATCTTCAGGTGCTGAATTGGTACTGACTGTTATATAATTCAAATTTTGTTAAATATATTGGGTTATTGCAATGTTGGGGCAATCCATATTTAATATTGAGATTGTTAGTAAAATAAAAAAATATATTTTGAATATTTTATTTGAAATAACCAGAAAAAAGGGAAAACCTACACAAATTACTTCAAATTATAAAGGGCGTAATTATAATCTAAATATAAATAGTTACCTGTAGGCAATTATAATAAATATCTTCTTTATGTGCCATGTCCCTTCAAGACGTAAGTGATCACGGACTTTCACATGGATCTGTCTCTTGTTGCTCTCAAAATTCTTCCTCTTGGTATCTCTCCCAAACCCTACTTTGCCATCCATTTGCTCAGGCCTATCAAGTAGGCCTTACACTACTTTCCTTGACTCTCTTTCCCATTATCTGTCCTGTGAGTATTAAATTCTCCAGGCCCTTCTTCCTCATTTGTGTTCCAGGAACCTCATCTGTCTCTTTCTGATGTTAAGTATGAGTTTTCTTCTCGTTTGCATTCTCTCCAACACATGCTCAGTCCATGGTATCCTCAGCATCCTTCTGTAAAATCACATTTCTGCTGTCATAAGCTTCTCTTTCATTCTTGATCAGATCGTCAATATTCACTTCCATACAGAAGGACAGATATTACATAGTAATTCAGCACTTCTTTCTTTGTTTCCAATGAGGTTTTCCAGTTTTTCAGTACACTGGTTAGCTTTTGAAATGTGTCCTTGGCCATGCCAGTATGTCTTTGAATCTTAATGTCACACTTTTCATCCCCTGTCAGAACACTCCCCAGGTATTTAAATTTCTTTGTTTTTTTAGTTTATCTGACCTGTAGTTGGCATTTTGGGGTCTTCTTTTTGCTGATGGTCATACATTCAGTTTTATAATTAAGCAGCATCCTTGGTAATTAGTAAGGTTAATTCCATGGTGGATTGTAATTTGATGAGAACTCAATGCTAGAAATTAACAGAGTATTATAATGAAAATAAATTTGAAAATTTATAAACCCAGCAATGTGTATACATGTAAGTATTTACATAGTTACAAACAAGCAGGTGTGTAAGTAAAGATTTATAAGCCAATAAGTTATAATTTAAGTCTGTTAAAACAGCCCTCCAATGTTTTTATATAATACTCATGTAATTCCCTGTTAAAGATTCTATACATTGTAAGCCTTTTTTAAAAATTTATAGTGTTATTAATATTATTTTTATTTAAATTTCAAGTTATTATTATTATTATTATTATTATTATTATAATAATGTTATCATTATTATTATGTCATTTTTTCATCATATTTCAATTTCTGCTTTGGTCTCACTACCAACCAAGTCTGCGGGGAGACCTAAGGCAGGTCGTGGCGTGTTGTTATGACTCCATTTCATGTTTTTCTATCTTCCCTATCATCCCTAGCATTACATAGATAAAGTTTTCCTTAGTGTGTGGGTTGTACTTAATAAGACAATTTTTTGTATATCTCTTAAGCTGGGGTTTCCAGGGATTCTTTCAATGTGTTGTTTTGTTCCATTTTTTATCATTCCAAGTGCACCTACTATCACTGGCACAACTCTTGTTTTCAATTTCCACATTTTTTTCTGTTTCAATTTCCAGGTCTTTATATTTTGACAGTTTTTCAAATTCCTTGATTGCTATGTTACAATCCGCTGGATAAGCCATATCAATTAATAGACAAGTTTTCTCCTTCTGGTTTTTAACAGTAATGTCTGGCCTGTTTGCTTCAATTTTTCTGTCTGTGTAGATGGTGTAATCCCATAGAATGGTTACATCTTCTATTTCTGTAACCGGTGCTGGGTGATGTTCATACCATTGTTTGTTTACAGCTTTTCCATAATGTTTGCACATTGCCCAATGTAAATATTGCCCAACTCTATCGTGGCGATTTTTATATTCATTTGGAGCAAGCACAAAACAGCCTGAGATTAGGTGGTCTATTGTTTCTTGGTGTTTATCACAAAACCTGCATTTTGGATCCATATTATTATGCATAATATTTGCCTGAAAGTTTCTAGTGAAAAGACTTTGGTCTTGTGCTGCAAGAATAAAGCCTTCAGTTTCAGACTTTAATCCAGATGCACGTAACCATCGATGAGTATTAACTTTGTCAACATTGGATTTATTGGCACGTTCTGGATATTGGCCATGCAGAGGTTTGTCTTGCCAGCGCTGTTTCATCTGTTCAAGAGCTTTATCTTTGGCTTTCATTTTCATATTTTTTGCCGCAATAGTTGGTTCTTGGCTTCTGTTTTGCTTTTCTACAGAATCTACTAATTGTAAATCTTGTTTGTATTTACTGCCTTCTTTTATTATTGAATATTTTTTTTTCTTTCTTCATGTTGCCTTACGAATTGCATCATCCAATCCTTTGTTGTTTCTATGTATGTTAGTAAGCCAATAGTTGTTGTCTTGTATGACAATTCCAGCTGAATAAGACCTTTTCCACCTTCTTTACGGGGTATGTATAGACGGTCTACATCAGCCTTTGGATGATGCATCTTATGCTTAGAAAGAAGCTTTCTTGTTTTAGCATCCATTCGCCTGATGTCGTTTAGAGTCCAGTTTAAGATGTTAAAGCTATATTGGACAACTGGGATTGCAAGGCTATTAATGGCCATAACTTTGTTCTGAGAATTCAATTCAGTTTTTAATATCATTCGTAGCCTTCTATAGTACTCTTTACGCACTATTTCTTTCATTTTTTATGGTGAATGTTTTCACTCTCATTTACACCTAGGTATTTATAAGCTTCTTCTGGTTTCAATTCTTTTATTGTTACAGCAGGGTCTAAGCTAATTGAGGATGTTTCTTGTATTGATCCACGTAAAACTGTAGCTTTAGCACATTTATTCAAATTGAATTTCATTCCAATGTCTTCGCTGAAGCATTTTACAGTTTGCAGAAGACCTTCCAGCTCATTATCATTCTTAGCATATAACTTTAAGTCATCCATGTAAAATAGATGGCTTATTATTATTATTATTATTATTATTATTAAACGTAATTATTATTGTTATTGTTATTATTCTTATTAATAATAATATTATTATTAGGTTTTTTAGTTAAAATTGTTTTTTTATATTTTTTATCCTAATTAACATTGTTATCATACTATATTCTAAAGATTATTATTAATATCATTCTCGTGAAACTGAAACAATCATATTTGTAAGGAAATGATATTAATTATTTAAAATATGGCCCCCAAATTTACTATTCTGTAATTGAAAATATTTAACCCAAAGTTCAATCGAAGGTCATCTTATCATCAGATTTATAAATGCAACATTCTGACCATGACATCCACATTAAAAATTAACATTGTATATCTAACTCCCTATTTTAACAACAAAATGTTTTCCTTTTTCTCCTTTTTCCTCCACTATTCATTCATTTTTGTAAAATATTTTGGTCTGATGAGTTGAATATTTTTGTAAATATTTATGAAATAAATTATCACAGATGGATTTTAAAATTTTACAATTTATTCTCATTGTATATATATATATATATATATATATATATATATATATATATATCGCTCATTCACTAATGAATTTGAGCCCTCTGGCTATGCTAAAAAGTCTGCCTTCTTCTACCGTGCACCCATGGTCCAGAGGTAGAATCGCCGACTGACGCCACTTTGGTCGGGTTTCAATCCTGGGTTAAAAGCAATCAAAGTCTAACCGTACTGATGAGCTGTGATACACTGAAACAGATCTGTCTGCAGATGACTATATATATATATATATATATATATATATATGTATGTATAAATAACCACATTTATGAAAAAATACTAGATTATGATAATATCTATTTATATGTCCTATTCATATAAGTGACACATTACATTGAAAACATGACTAATATGTGTAAAATATGAATATTAGGTATGAAGAGTTTTTTAAAAAAATATCAAGAAATACAAATACATATAAACTAATCAGAGCTAATAAATGAACATTTATAGAAAAAAAATATATATTTAATCAACTAAAAATAAAGTAACAAAATAAATCAAAATAGAAAGGTATAATCTACAATTGGAATCAATCTGGTTCAATGTGTTTTAACAGATATTATTTTTTGTCCACATGTTACTATCAATTAATTTCTTTTGCTTAACAAATTAGGGTTGTTTAGATATTTTAAAATAATTAATTTTTTACAATACATAGATTATATCTTTTGACTTTCCCATTGGAAGATTTTGTTTTTGCTATCATGCCCCATAGATCTATTGGATTAATAAAATAAAAAAATTCATTACTTCTTTAGAAAAAGTGTGTATATATATATATATATATATATATATATATATATATATATATATATATATTATTATGGATGTAAATAAGTATACATATGTGTATACATGCAGATACACACTAATATATAAATACTAGCAGTATAATCTGGCATTGCTCGGGTGTAATGAAAGCTTTTAAACTAATCCATGGTCCTGGAGCTCAGACTCTTTGGACGTTGGTACAAAAGACTAAAAAGCAATAGTTGTTTCTAGTCAAAGTAAAACCGTAGATTGAAAGAAAAATGAATGAATGTAAGTCAAATTTTGATTTCTGGTATCGATGTCAAATAAGTTTTCCGTTGCAAACTGAATTTTGAAGGCTAAATAAGCCCTCTGAGTAAATGGTATCATGGCTGAGACTAAGAACTACAATTATACCTACTTAGAGCAAAACCCAAAGCAAAAACCAAAATAAAAGGGCTGAAAACCTGATATTGATCAAACCTGATAGGATATTAGAGTATCGATTTCCTATATCAGAGTCAAATAAGTCATCCAAGGATAAACTAACCTAAGTAAATACATGAAAACTTATCGTACCCATTGGGAGTAAAATTGGAGAAAATGAGCAATATTGATGGCTGAATATTGGTTTTTGATCAGATTCGATTGAATATCGGGGGTATCGATTTCTAATATTGGGGAAAATGAGTCCTCTGAGAAGATCTAATAATGTTTGAGACTAAAAACTATAATTTTACCAAGTTAGAGCAAATTCTGCTGCAAGGACCACGATAAAAGGGCTGGAATCCAATCTTGATATCAGGGGAAATTAGAAAAATAAGTAGCCCATGACCTGACCAGAAGCCTAAAGAATATTTGTGTGAAGTTTGGTGAGAATCGAATAAAAATTTTAGATTTGTATAAAGAACATACAGACAGACAGACAGACAGACAGACAGACACACACACACACACACACAAGCATCTTGCCTTTTATATATATAGATTTATCAGGTGTTAACAGAACAGTGTTCAATCTAATTTGACTTACATCCATTCATTTTTCTTTCAGTCTACGGTTTCACTTTAACTGGAAACAACTATTTCTTTTTAGTCTTTCGTGCCAATGTCCAAAGAGACTGAGCTCCAGGACCATGAATTAGTTTTAAAGCTTTCATTATACCCGAGCCATGCTGGGCTATACTGCCAGTATGTATATATATATATATATATATATATATATATATATATATATATATATATATAAGTGTCATAAACCATCCAGAAGAATTGTAGAATCAGTTAGAATATCACGATTCAATTCAATTAATTAAAATGTAGATGTTTATAACATATCAGCTTTTCTTGCTGAGATAATACACAAATATTCAAATAGATTGTTAGTCAAATGACACAATGGAGTGAGTAATGGATAGTGACTCATATTGTGGAATCAGAGAGCCAAGTTCAAATTCCAGGCAAGTACATTGAATTCACTTGGGTGCTAATACCTTTGGAAAATGTATGAATCCATCTCTTCCTCCCAGCTATTGTTAAATAGCAAGATAAACTTGATCCTGTAGCCTTGGTTCACAATCAGTCTAGGAGAGGGAAAAATTCTGAATTCAAACCACTTGCTGCCTTGTAAGTCCTGATTCTTTAGGCAAAGCTAGAAGAAGGTAACTTAAAAAAAATGACCTTGTATGTCGCCACAAAGAAATAAACTCCCTACCACCATATTTTGAGCTGTGACTGAAAATAATGTTCAAAAGTTCAAACAATCACAAGACTGAGACACAGGATGGAGCTGCTGACCTTTCTGATTTTGGACCACTCACGTCTAGGTGTATCACCTTTAGATGATATAGGTTATAAAAAAATTAATTATAAATTTCAATTGAATTCCGTCTTTTCTTTCACGTCTGAATAATAATATAAATTTGAATTTGAATTATATGTAGTCCCTATTTTCTCTGAATGTATGCAGTTTATTTTGCTCACTTTCTTATAATTTTTATCGAATGACCATGTTAACATTTTAATTTAAACTATTTCCTATATACAAATCTCAATGATTCATTCATAGCTATTTATAATTACATTTTATTAACTGTTAGAAATTTTCAAATTAACCATGGCATTTGTAAGAAGTAAGGTTGCCATGGTAATGTTTTTCACCTTGGATATTTTTTTCTGTTGTTTTGATGATGTTCGTAAAGTGTTAATCATTAACAACAGAATAAAAAACTTTTTTTCACAAATTTAGTTTTACATATTTGATTATTTCATGTTAGTCTTTTTATCATATATATATATATATATATATATATATATGCTCTCTCCAAAAATTGCATTCACTTCATCTTGGCAGGAGAAATCATCATTAGATCTAACATGCCTTAGACTGTACATCAACAATCAAACAAAGTCAAATAATCTTTCTCAGATTCTCAAAACATTCATATCTGCTCAGTTTCATATCATAATGTAAAAAAGCAATTTCTAAAGAAGTGATGGATTTTTATTTATTAATCCAACAGATTTCATTACTTAAATGTTATTTCTTCTGCCAAGAGATATACAAGATCGAGTTTTACCAAAGAGTGCATATTTTAAGATTTTTCAAATGTATATATGTAATATATAAACTTAGCCTGACAAAGATATGATTGACACCAAAGGCGAAAACACAAGTAGTGGCCAACAAAAGTGTGATTGAAATTAAAGCAGAAAACACAAACAATGGATGACAAAATTATGATTCTCATCAAAAGTGGAAAACATGGGCAATAGCTTACAGGGTTATGATCAACATCACAGGCAGCCAGCTTGAAAGGCAATAGTCAACAAAGATGATTGACAGATGTGACTGGCCACAGATTACACAATTCAGCAAAAATCTGAGGAGGCAAACATGTATGGGAATTTTGGGTTATATAAGTTTAGGGTTTTCTCACTGAAAACAGAATGCAGGAAGAATGTAGAGAAGAAAGAAGAAAAGAAGAGAATTCCCACTGGTTAATGACTCCAGACAACTCTTGCGTGTGTGCGATTCTCTCTGGCTACATCCTCCTCCACACAAATATCACTGATAAAGAATAAAAATATAAGTTTATATTTCTATATATGTCTATTCATGTTCTTCATTGTTTGTTAAGACAATTATTGTTTTCCAGCAGCAAAGACACTATGTATATATATATTATAAATTCAGATAAAACTTAGTGGGGAAATAACCATTTTCAACATGTCATTTTAAGGCATGCATTCTTCAACCCCTTCTAAACAGAGAATGAAAAATATTCTAAGTGCAGAGGTCAGTTTAGGTAAAGGAAGGGGTTGGGGTGTATTGGTTTGTTTTGGGGTTGGGTTGGGGGATGGAGCCAGTAGTAATTCTTCCTTAGTAGTGGGAGGTATGTGGCCTGACCCTAGGTTTAGCAGGGTAAGTAGTGTGGAGATGACTGCTAGGTCAATTTAAAAAGATTTTTGCAATTTTTTTTATCGGGACTAACTGAGGGAATAGGATAATTATTGTAATTTATATTTATTTCTATGGCGACACATACTTATGATCTCCTTTCGTTTTTTAAGGAGTATATTTTGGTCTTATATGGTAAAATCATGTATAAATTTTTATATCTCTCAAGAACAATTTTAGGAGAAAGAAGTATGACAAAGGTTTTTGACTGAAACATTTTGTTCTTTAAGATATCATTGGATTAAATTTATGCTTATGTGAATTTTAAAGTTAATATTTTTTTTAATTTGATATGTGTTTTGGTTATTTAATCTAGGCAGGTCAGGCAGGAGTTGGTGAAATTTCTTTTATACAAACTGACAACATGTGATAGTGGCCAGCTCACATCCCCCACCCAAGGATAAAGTGTCACCCAAGTAGGTGAAGGAGACAAATTAAATATATAATTAGTGTAAAGATGTTTTGGAGACTTTCTGAAATTAGGAACAAAGAATAAAATTTGCTTTTGAAAGTTGATTACATCATCAGATTATTAATTTATATGTATCTTCCAATGGACCAGAGCAAAACCTCATTACGGGCATTATTATAACTGTGAACAAAATGGCTGAAAGAAAAAAAATGACACACCTGCTTTGTTCTCAGAAAGACTTTTTTATCACTAAGACATACACAAAGCTATATATACATATATACTCATGTCCTGCACGGTGAATAATATATCACATATATATACACAGTAAAGCAGAGTGTAAGGAGAAACAAAAAGGAAGGATCTTGCATATAATATAAGGACACTTCTGTCTCGTGAGAAACCATATTTAGGACTTCAAATTTAAATGGGCTGGATTCATCTATGTTCCAGGCAAGGATATATTCCACAAATATGAAATAACACCCTGAACAGCTGGGGAGGCAGATTTAGCCTCTGTCTGGACTGAAGAAAGTAATCTTTTGGTTTGACTGCTATAAACAAACTGAATTTGACTGCTGGTCTAGTCACTATGGGATGACATCACTAAGCAGCTGTCATGTAATCCATGGGAATTATCTCCACCAGAGAGAGATAAGTGGCTTCTGTATCCATACATGACCTAATGATGAGATGGTAGAAAGCTCCATGACTGCTAAAAAAAATAGAGTTGCATTGAAAAGAAGATACCAAGCATCCTACTTAAATTACAGATTTTTTTTTAATCATATCACCCTAAGCAATGCCACTTCCAAATGTCATGTGGTTATCATCCTTTAACTCTACTCTCTAATTTATTTGTTCACCCCTGCTATAGCCAAGTATTGAACTCACAACACTTAGTGACATGTCACTGGATCTCTTTTATCCACTGGACCATGTACATGGATGTGACAATACATATGGAATGAAAATGACATGCCTCAATGATCAGAATAAAGGGTTCGGTTTGGAATTTCTAGCACCTGAAGAATGCCAGAATGTGCAACAGCCGAAACGATGTAAACATAACAATAGAAATCAAGACATCATCCCGAAAAATGTAAATAATGTAAGTACCACTTCATAGAGATGCACTACTATGGGAAAATCTTCTGCTTAGTCAGTCATGGATTTAAAGAGACATGATCACCCAAGTGTGTATCATGCATGGAACAACTGAATGTTATCTCACCGGGTGAATAAAGGGGTTTGTGTAGAGTCAACACCCCTACCTGTAAAAAAAGCAAGTTACAGAAACACTGATGACCCCTTGCTGATGGTGAGGGGCTTTTGATGGCCTATGCTCCACTGGGAATGATAAGAGTAATAGAAAAAGCTCATTGCCCAGGCTAAGGATCCTTTAAGGATGAAGAATTGATACTGTCTGCTGTTAAGAACATTTGCCAAGAATATTTAAAAGAGGCTGCACTTAAAAAAGGTAGTTATACCGAGGTACCGTACCTAGCACCATAACTAAATAAATTAATGAAGTAGCAGAGGGTATTAAAGCAAAATTGTTAGCTAGGATTAATGTGTCTTTGAGGTATGCTATCCAAGTTGACCAGTCTGCAGACATTGACAACAATGCTTGTTTTTGCATGATATATTTTCCAGGGGGATGTGCATGAGGATATGTTGTGTGCATGGTTGTTGCCAACCAACACACCAGCTGCAAAACTATTCAAGTCTTTGGAAATATATCAAGAAAATTAAACTGATTAGTTTGTGTCAGTGTATGCACAGACCGAGCAGCTGTCATGACTAGACGACCTTCCGGTTTCAGTATTTGGGTCAAACAGTTTGTGTTTGAATGTGAGTCTAGGCACTGTGTCATTTGCAGACAAATGCTGGCTAGCCAAAAAATGTTGCTTGAACTTAACAGTGTTTTGGAAGATATTATTAAAGTTATTAACTACATCAAAGTGTTATTTACATTGTTCAGACTGTTGTCCTCCTCTTTATTGCCATATTCACAATGTTTTCACCATTGTATGCTCTGACATTTTTGAGGTGATTGAAATATTGAACTGAACCCATTGTTTCAGTCACTGGGGTAGATTGCTCCTGTTTCATGAGTCATGCCACTTCCTGATGCCATAATTATCTTCATTTTTGACTCAACTCTCTAATTCACCACTACTGTAGCTAGGTATTGAACTCACTACCCTTTGGGTCAAGTCACTGGACCTAACCAATGCTTTTATCCACTGGGCCATGTGTTCTCAATAGCTCAGTGGTAAGATCTAGTGATAGAAATAAAGGGTTCAGTTTGAAATTCAAATCACCTGAAGAACGTTGGAATGTATAATGGCTGAAGGGGCATGAAAATTGACAATAAAGATGAGGACAACAGTCTGAACAATGTAAATAATGTAAATAATGACAATACCTCATTTCAGAAATATAGACAAATAAATCAAAGAATATGCCCCTGACTTGTATCTGTTTGGACCAGAGTTTTTGATACTTACAAGGACTGCTTCATATTCCTTTTATAAAAACAATCACCACTTGTAGCACATTTCAGTAGCACAGAACGGGTTGCAAAAGTTGCTTACTTGTAACAAATTCAACCTGCTCAATGAATTCAATTTGTCACTTCGGGGGATAGCAACAACTGTCTTCAAGTTCACAAATAAAATGACTGCATTGAAAGCCAAGCTAGATGTGTGATCTTTGATTCTCTATATTAGCAATTCCAACAATTTTATCTCAACAATTCTTGAATTCTTTTCTGTTCACTTCACCAGCTGTACTTGTTGTTTCATTTATTCTCTTGTACTATCACATGTGTGTTTATAACAACAGTTAAACATGGATATGGAAATATAATTTTCAGTTGTTTTTCTTCCTGTGGTCATTGAAGGAACAATGAACAGGGTTATATATTGTGATATACTGAAGAATTTGGTTCAATCATTAAAATATCTTAAACTATGCAAGGTTACTTGGATATTTAGATATGTTTAGTGGTATATCAGCTTCTATGGATTATTTAATACTGAAATCTAAATATTTTGTATGAAATTTTGTTTTTGAGATAAGTTTTGCTGCTACAAGTCTTACTAATTAAGCCATAGATGGAGGGAAAGATGTGGATTCATACTTTTCCCAACGGTATTTGCGTGTAAGTGAATATAATGAACCCAACTGGAATTGAAACTTGACTCTTCGATTAACAATTCTAAGCCATTATTCATTACAACCACCTGCACATCCAAACTTATAGCACCTCCTATTCCCAAGCATTCACTCATCAAAGTACTAACCAGGCTTGATGTTGCTTAACTTTAGTGATCATACAGGAACTGGCGTTTCAATGTGAAAGTGGTTGTAGGCCCCTAAACTACTTAAGGGTTGGAAGTTTCAGCATGATAATGGCCTGAAACAGGCTACATTTAGAAGGAAAGATTAGATGAAGACAAAGAAAATAAGAGTTTGGATTGGTCAAGTTAGTCATCTGACCAATATCCAATAAAAAGAATCTATGAAAGGAGGTAAAGTTAGAGGTCATATTGGGAAATACTGAAACTTAGCAAACTTATTGTATATTTCCATGTATAAAGCGACCTTTAAATCTTAAAAAAATTATCCTCAAAAAAGGGACGTGATACATGCTTGGGCAATCATGTCTCGAAAGAGACATGACTGACTGGGCAGAAGATTATCCCGCAGTAGGTTGCCATTGCTTTCTGCAGTAGACTGGTTGCTGACCAAGGCTACAGAACCCAATCTATCCTGTTATTTAACCCATAACTGGAGAGAAGAGACGGATTAATACCTTTCCCAAGGGTATTTGCATGTAAGTGAATGCAAGGAATACGACTGGAATTCGAACTCAGCTTCTTGATTTCTCATTCTGAGCCGATATCATCTTTGTCCGGTTCACACTCCACCCACGTCTATTGAACAGGTTAAGAGGCTCATCCCTTGTTCCCTGTTTAGGATGTGGTTTCCGGCTTTCTCTTTTCCAATCTTTTCACTATTACATAGCCCCCTGCACATCAGTGGCATTACTGCCTTGCTCGGGGTGATACGATTAAAAAAAAAAATCTATTGCACCACAACGCACATCACTTACAAAAAGCTAACCTTAATCCTGTGGTGTAAGTAGGTTATGGATCATCGTAGGCCAACCAATATCTTGGTATGGTAACCACTGATATAAATATTTCCAGTTGAAATAACTATATTATAATGTTGTACTACAGTTATAAATGTAATAAAACTACTTTTACATCTTGATTTCACATTACAATCCAATGTTAAAGAGACGATTACACCACGATTTTTACAAGTAACAAAAAAATCTTTTGTTCTTGATTTGTAAAGCTATGTCTGTGTTCACACTAATCATTATTTCTTGTAGTAGTTAGATAACAACATTTAGGTTAACATAATCTGTATTTCTAATTAAAATTCATTATCATTGTGGTGCTAAATACCAACAACAGTTAGTACAACATGCAAACTTTATTTTTCAATAACATACTTTATATGGTATTTTTGGAGATGTTAAGTGACAAATTCCAGCTGAATTCATTGCATTCACTTACACGCAAATACCCTTGGGAAAGGTATTAATCCATCTATTCCTTCCAGTTATGGGTTAAATAACAGGACAGATTGGGTTCTATAGCCTTGGTCGGCAACCAGTCTACCGCAGAAAGCAATGGCAACTTACTGCGGGATAATCTTCTGCCCAGTCAGTCATGTCTCTTTCGAGACATAATCACCCAAGCATGTATCACGTATGGCACATAACTGACTGATTAAGTGACAAAACATTTAAGTTGCCATAAAATCTTTATTTCTCATTTCAGAATAAAGACCATAAGACATAAACATACAGAATTAAAACCCTTCAAAATTATTATGATCATCATCATCTGATGCAAAGAGATCATCATAAACATGGTCATGTACAGTTTTGTCATCTGGGTCCCAGTCGATTGTCTTATACTATGGATATCAGATAAAATCATCTAAATTCACCAAGATTTTGGGTTTTGTATTATCCATAGTTCACCTTTTATATGGAAATATTTGTTATGGAATAGTTAATGGTTAATTTCTGCAATTTCCTACCTCAAATTATTTTAATCTTCATGTTTAGAATAATTTCTAATAAAAATCCTAGAAAAATAGGGAGTTCAATACTAAATACTGTTGTCCTGAGTATGATGATGAAGTACATCTGGCAGCAAGGCCTCTGATCAAGAAATTGAAAGTTTTGAGAAGCATGAAATCACCTAATTATTGTTGCTATTCCCAGATCAACCTTGACCTGGGGTGGTAGCACCTGTTAGGATCCCAGCTATGGACAAATAGTTAACCCCCAAACTGGAGTCAAACACTAGGAAAGTATAAAAATACATTTTTATGGTGAAAATACAAGCAATGAATTTTCATCGTAAAAACAAATTTCCAGCAATAAATTTTTGAAAAAAAAAAGATTACCAGCAGTACATTTTTATAAAGAAAATTAATAGTTCTCCCAAGAAAATCAAAGTTTGGCATTTAATGACCCATGAGAAGTTGATATGCCACTAAACAAGCAAACAAACTGAATATGAATATTTTTTATTGGCGTGTATCTAAAATATTTACTTCGTAATTCTTTTTTAAATGTTTGAATAAATTTGTGCAAAGAGTTAATGTTTGTAGCCACATTCAGTCAGTTAAGTGCCATCTGTGATACATGCTTGGGCGATCATGTCTCGAAAGAGACATGACTGACTGGGCAGAAGATTATCCCGCAGTAGGTTGCCATTGCTTTCTGCGGTAGACTGGTTGCCGACCAAGACTATAGAACCCAATCTATCCTGCTATTTAACCCATAACTGGAGAGAAGAGACGGATTAATATCTTTC
Source organism: Ascarosepion bandense (assembly GCA_037127315.1). Taxonomy (NCBI): domain Eukaryota; kingdom Metazoa; phylum Mollusca; class Cephalopoda; order Sepiida; family Sepiidae; genus Ascarosepion; species Ascarosepion bandense. The sequence goes on from JBBBDQ010000275.1 coordinate 3,144,197, forward strand.
CCAAGGGTATTTGTGCGTAAGTGAATACAATGGATTCAACTGGAATTCGAACTTGGCTCCCCGGTTTCTTGTTCCGAGATGATACTTTCATATGTGAATGCATTTATTCAGGCATATTTCAGGTCTGTCTATTACTGCATGCAATTTTGGTTGGTGCTATCATATTGGAACATATCATCACCATAGAGAGTGGGGTGTAAATTGTCTGCAATGTGATCTGCATCTGTCACGTCAATCAAGAGAAATTCCAGTTTCATGCAAATAACAACTGCACCCGCTCTCAAAACAACTGACTGACAGGCTGGGTCCATAGCCTCATGCAATCTACACCACACACAAACTCGACTGTCTGCCCAGAAGTGCAGAAAAAAATGATCAGGTAACATAGTGCTAGTCTTCCATGTTGATGATCATTTGGAATGCTCATCATCACTGGCAGACATTTACTTGTCCTTGAAGAGATTGTACTACAAAAAGTTATGGCGCTGACATCACAACCAAATACATCCTTGAGCATTCGATTGATTTCTGCAGGAATTTTTTTTATTTCTTTTTTTTTCATGATTAAATAAAAAATAACAGATTCTCTATTCTTTAAAATCTGTCATTCTGGATTCTGGATGAAGATGAAAATCATTAAGCTACTGAAAGTCAGTCAGTTAATTGACAAAGACGATACACCCTTGGGCAATCATGTCTCTTTTTATACATAAGCAGAAAATTTTCCTGTAGTAAGTTGCCATTTCTTTCTGCAGTAGACTGGTTGCCAACCAAGACTATAGAACACAATCTGTCCTGCTATTCAACCCATAGCTGGAGGAAAAGATGAATTAATACTTTTCCCTAGGGTATTTGCACGTAAGTGAATGTAATGAATTCAACTGGAATTTGAACTCCGCTCTTCGATTTCTCATTTCGACCCAATATCCATTACACCACAATGCACATGAAACATTCTGTACCACAAAATGCAGCCTTTCATTTCCTCATTGCTTTGGACACTGACTTACAAATGATTTGTATGACATTCCCAAAGGTTCTGGTAAAAGTCTGTATAGAATTCCCTAATGTTACTAGCAAAGGGTTTGTATGGCATTCCCTAATATCTATACAGTATTCCCTAATCTTACTGGCAACCATCTGTATAGCGTTTCCAAAGGTTACTGGAAAAAGTCTGTAAAGCATTCTTTAATGTTAGTAGCAAAGGTTCCTCTTTTGGGTATTACTGAATGTTACTGGCAAAGGGTCTGTATAACATTTCCTAATGTTAATGGTAACCATCTGTATAATATTCCCAAAGTTTACTGGAAGAAGTCTATAAAGCATTCTCTAAAGTTAATATCAAAGGTTCCTCCTTTGGGTAGCACCTAATATTATTAGCAAAGAGTGTGTATAGCATCCCCTAATATTACTAGCAAATGTCTTAAAGATAGCCTTACAAAAGTAATATTCTCTGACATTAAACAATACCTTGGTACCAACAATGGCACTCTTGTAGGCTAAGAACTACAAAAACCCATTGAATGCATTGTTATGCTGCACAGTGTTGATTGATGGTTTGAGTAGCCCAAGTGTTGAATTGGGATGTGATTTGATCCAGTCTTAAGCACATAATGAAGAAGGAAGGCTAGGAAAATCTGTTACTCACAAGACAGATTGAAAGCAAGAGAGACAGAAGAAAACAACATAAGACTTTTTTGAGTTTGAGTAAATGGATGTTGAAAGAGAGTTTAGGAAAAATAACAGAAAGATAAAATTTATTAAGAGCTACAAGGGAAAGGAAGCTGTGGAGAAACATGATAGCTTATGTCTTGAGGGGATATGGCACATAAAAAAGAATAAGAAGAAAATCTTCACTCATGTCCTAATTTAAACTATTATTCTAAAGTATGCCACGTTAAAAACAAATGAAGGTCAACAGTGGGCTCTGAGAAGTTTCATTGGTTGAAGCACATGTTAATCAGATTGAAGAAAGATGTGTTCTGATGTTCTTAGTTTGGTTTGTAGCTTTCTCTTCAGTAATTAGGTAAACATCACAAGCAGATAAGATATAGAGTGAAATTTCACAGCTGTCCAATGGCCAACCCTCTTACTGGGTCCTGGCCTGCAGATTCTTGCTTCTTACTTTCCTTTTTATACATGTTTCTACAATTGCAATCAACTTACTGAGGATAAACCACCATTTTGGTATTTCATTTATATAAACATTGTAAATGAAGAACCCTTTTAAGTTTATGTTTTAGATGTAAGCACTGTATCAAATGAGATGAAAATTCAGTCCAGCAATGACATTCATTGTGTTAAGATATTCACATTGTTTTTTGGACAGTCTTGTAAATGGAGTAAAGTAGTATTAAAAAGGTAAACACATATGTAATATTATTAGATATTTTTAAATATGATTTGTCTTTTATACCTATGTTGCAAAATGTATGCATGTATGTATACTTATATGTATACACACACACATATATTTTGGCGGCTGGAATCAAACAGATGTCTAGCCACACTGATGAGCTGTGATAAAGCAAAACAGGCTTGTAAATGTGGATGACCATTTGTATATATACTAGCTGTATATCCTGGCATTGATGGGTTTTTTTTTAGCAGTTATGTTGAAATGGTAAGGCCAAGTAATTGTTCAAAAAGCTTCAGCATGAGGTTGCCATGCTGCATAAGTTAAAAAAAATGCAAAGTAAGTATTGGTTTTTGTTGTATTTGTAAAACAAGATTAATGCTTGATCAATTTTGCCAAAAAATGGGAAAGGTGTATATACAATTGGAAGAACTGGGGTAGGCATTGCTGGTGCCTGTAATGTGATGTGATGACATTGTGATGCATAAAGAGTGGATGCATTGTCCCTGCATTGTCAAAGGAGTTGGCACCTTGTAGAAAATGTGAAATTGTTTTGGCATATGATAAGATAGAAGTTACAAAAAAGACTCGATTTTTGTTGGAATACAACTAAGCATTTCGGAGAAATAAACATTCACAAAAAGCAACATTTTGCATTGGTTCCATTACGGGGTCATATTTATATATCGATTTGGAAATTCAAAATAAAAAAATAAAAAATGCCACCATATTAGTTGAATGTACTGGAGTAGAAGATTATAATAACTTTGAAGATTTGTGGGTGTAGACCAATGAATATTGAAACATTAAAGTGTAACAATGTGGCAGGAGGAAGTGTCAGTTGTGTCAGTTTAAATAAATTTTGAACAAATATGTAGACAATATATTGTTTGTGATGCAACGGCATTGAAATTAAAAGAATAAAATATTTGTTTTAAAGATGTTGTTAATATAAAAACAATTTTAATGTAAGGAAATAGGTGTAAAACCATTAAGTTAATTATTAAAGATGGAATTACATGATTTTAGAGTAAACTGGTTGTGAAAGTAAGCATAAACAGCAATGCAAGAGATAATTAAAGTTAGGTTGAATGTATATATATATATAATTAACCAGAATGGGTAGAATTATAGATTATAACATATAGCAAACAGTTTGAGATAATTTAAGATATATTTAAGACAGTGAATTATCTTATGGTGGCAGTAAGTAGTAATTTCATTACCTTGGTTTAATAAGTTAGTTTTCAAGAATTTAATTATTTGGATTTTTTCTTGTAAGAAAAGAATACATTTTTCATGCAATGATTTGTGTGTTCTAGCTATTTTTAATATCTTCCATTTTTCTGAAGGTGTTTTATTTGCATTTTTCATTTGCCAATAGTATTTGAAAAGTGAAGTTAATTTACTATGGATTTTATTATTAAAGGATATCTTATGCTGATACAATCAGGACTTATAAGTGTTTTTAGTACTTCTAATATAATGTCTGATAAGAGTTGGATTTTCTGTAGTGGAAATGGTAGCTTGGTAGACTATAGAATCTATAAGGCATCTATTTTGCAGAGGACATTCATTTGGGTTACAACAATTGCAAGTATTAGTATTATTGTAGTTATTTATAATAGGGCAGTTTAGAATGCTAATTTTGTTATATTATTTTAGGAATTTATTGTTATGTTTTTATTACCATTTCAGGATTATCAGTGCAGCTCTAAGTTTCAGTGTATTCTTATAAAACTTTACTGAGAGGGTTATTAGTTGGGAAGTGTTTCTGAACTAGGTTAAGAAACTTACTGCTTAACTTAGTACTAAACATTTGGTTAAATGGTGGCATGGACCAAATTATTTTTCTATTTCTATTATGCTTGGTATTATTATTATTATTTTAGTACACTTTAATGTGACAATATTGTCACACTTTAGTGTTTCAATATTCATTGGTCTACATCCACAAATCTTCTTAACCTCCCACTCCACTACATTAGGTTAATATGGTGGCATTTTTTTTATTTTGAATTTTCACATCAATATATATATATGTCCCCATCACTGAACCACATTTAATGCCTGATGATGGTGCATTGATCACAAAAACTTGATAACTTTTGCAGTTGCAGTTGCAGTAGCAGTTGCAGTAGCAGTTGCAGTATACTATTATTATAATGATAATTATAATTATATATCTATATCTATACCTATCTATATATATATATATATATATATATATGGGGATACACAGTTTTTTCTGATATTATGGATCACTTTGGGACATATTGGGATGGGGGATGCCTGTTATTTTATTATATATACATATATGCACACATATATGTGTATGTGCATATGTATGTGTGTGCATATGTCTGTATATGTAAGTAAACAAACCAGCCATCTCAATGTGACCTATAATCTCAGGAAAAACAGTGCACACACACACACACACACACACACACACACACACACACACACACACACACACACACACACACACAATATGCAGAGTTTGCATAAATTATCACCATTTTATATTTTTAGTTTTATGCATACATGTCATGCCTTTTTTATTTTGTTGACAGCACAGAAAAGTAGGGTCAGCTGGGCACCATCTATAATAAAAAGAGTACCATGATGCAATCCACTCTGCCAGAAATTTGAAAACAGCATGTTTTACTGCTTATTATTCATGCTGGGAGCTTCAATATGAATATTTCAGAGTGTGGGTGTCAAGCTGAGAAACAACTATTGGATTGCTGTGTTTGCAAAAGATGTACTGAGAGTGATAAAAACCAAAAATTCAGTTAACATTATGTTGTTTGGAGTGATCACTAGTGATGGCAATGTATTCATGTTCCCACAAGGCTTCAGACTCAACACATAAGCCTGAATCAAGAGCCTTGAGGAGATATACTGCTACAGGTCAAGAGGGTGGCTGCTCAAAGACCCTATGTATGGCAACAGGACTCTGCACCATGCAGGAAAACCCAGTCATCACTATCAAACAAATTTTGTGACCACATCACTCCTTACATCTGGCCACTTAACTCCCGAGACTGCAACTCTGTTTATTATGTGTTGGGTGTAGTTGAGCAACAGACCAGCAAACCTTCTGGGCAGCATTCACCAACTTAAACAAAGAGACAGTCTAGAAGAGTTGCAGGAGATTCCAAAGTTGTTTGGAGGTTGTGGTTGAAGCCAATGGTGATTTTATTGAATAATTTTACTCTTGAGGACATCCTGATCAAACAATTCATTTCCTGAAAACATTGTCTTAGTTTACATTAGAATACAAAACAGCAGATATGTATACTTTGAAAATTATGCGTGTTTAAAAGCACTCTTTGGTCAGGAGATCCTACATAGCCAAGCAGTCAAGGCACATCAAATTTAATGATGGCTTCTCCCAGGAGATGCATATTCGAATCCTGCCAGAGAGTGTATATTTTTCAAACAAGATTTCTTGAATATTCAGTCTGATAGATGTAAATCAATAAATACACTCTTTAATAATAAAAACAGAGGATCTTCTCAAATATGAGTATCCATTAAAAATAATATTTAAACAAATAAATTAAAAATATATACATATACAGATGCAAAGAGCAAAGGAAGATAAATAAAGGTTCCAATTTAAAACCAAGAGATACCCACCTGCTATTGAAGAGCTAGCTGGCTTTGAAAAAGATATGATTGATATAATAGATAAGATAAAGTTTAGGGAGCATAAGTTTAGTTTCTAAACGTACCTCTTGGCTGAAGGGAAGAAAATAAAAGTACTAGTCAAAAAAGAAAATATCTATATGATGAGCCTTAAAGTCTACAGGGAAAAATACAGAAGGAATTCACCAGATTTTACAAGCAGGTACCAGTTTTGTATATACCAAAGATATCAACAAAGAAGCTAAAAACAGCTGGGTATAAGGGACAGAGCATAAATGTTGTGTGGAATGCAAGCATTTTTAACAATAGAATATCATAAATAGAATTTTCTCAACAGCCCTTAATTTTTGCTGATTAACCTTACTAAGACAGAGTTGTGTAAGATAACCCAAACGCTATTACAAAAGAAAGGTGGCTTGTTAAAGGTCGCCATGCAAGCAAACCAATGAAAGGGAAAAAGTGAATGGATCTCTTGGTTTCACAAAACTAATAATAAAAGTAAGCGTGTATTCATAAAATATGATATCAGACATTTTTTTAGATATGCAAGGAGCAAGAAAGGTATAGAAAAGTTCTAAGATAACCCAAACGCTATTACAAAAGATAGGCTACTTGTTAAAGGTCGCCATGCAAGCAAACCAATGAAAGGGAAAAAGTGAATGGATCTCTTGGTTTCACAAAACCAATAATAAAAGTAAGCGTGTATTTATAAAATATGATATCAGACATTTTTTTAGATATGCAAGGAGCAAGAAAGGTATGGAAAAGTTCTAATTTAAAACCAAGAGATACTCCCCCACCCCTCCACCATGCTATTGAAGAACTAAGTGGCTTTGAAAAGATCAAGTTTAAAGTGGATAAGAGTCATTTCCAAAATACCTGCTGGCTGAAGTGAGATACCAAAATCACTAATCAAGGGTGACAAAACAAGAAAGAGGTGTATGATGAGTTCTAGAGTCTATGGGAAAAAATACACAAGTAAATATTATAACCCTAAAAGGTTACTGCTATGAATAATCACCAAAACGAAGATTGGAAATAATAGAACTATCAATATATACAAGACTTACACTTTGCATGAAATCCCAGGCCTGACATATGATTTTTATGAAGTATTAGCCTTCAAATGGCACAAGAGAAAATTTGGGCCCAATCGGATTATTAGTTCACAAATTACGTTAAGTGCAGCTACTGTTAAAATTTTCAAAATAATGAAAAAATCTGAATTCCATGTGTTGATAAAGCATAGCTTTCTGATGGAAAAAATACTGTTCAAGCAAAGCAATGGCTTGGTAAGTGTTATTTGGACTCTGCTTCATTGGAAATAATAGTTAAGAGGTGGTTTGCTGACTTTAAATGCAGTCATCCAGACACAAACGATGCTGAATGCTCGTCACCCAAAATTGGCAGCTGTCTTGAAAAACAACAAAAAAATTCCACAAATTTATTTTGACTGATCGTAAATTAAAGTTGTGTGAAATAGCAGAGGAGTTGAACATATCAGAAGACAGTATATTCACCATTTTGCATGAACATTTGTCAATGAGAAAGTTGCGTTCAAAGTGGGTGCTGCTTTTACTCATAGTCGATCAAAAACAATAACGCGTTGACAATTTAGAACATTGTTTACAGCTGTTTCAATGCAACAAGAAGGAGTTTTTGCATAAATATGTAAGAATGGATAAAACATGGATCCACCACTTCACTCTGGAGTCAAACTGGCAGTTAGCTGAGGGGACAGCAGCAGATGAAAGCCATCCATAGTGACCAAAAACGCAAAAATTTGCAGGCAAGGTTTTGGCCTCCATATTTTTAGATGTGCAAGGTATTTTGTTCATTGATTTCCTTGAGAAAGGAATAAACCATCAATAGCAAATATTATACAGCATTATTGGTGCATTTAAAGGAAGAAAAGGCCAAAAAAGTGATCTTTCACCAAGACAATACACCATGTCACAAGTCAATTGCAACGATGGCTAAACTACATGAATTGCACTTTAAATTGCTTCTGCATCCACCATATTCTCCAGATCTGGCCCTCAGTAGCTACTACAGCTGTTTGCAGACCTTAAAAAAAATGCTCTACGGAAAGAGATTTGGTTCCAAAGAAGAAGTGATATCAGAAACAGGTATATATTGAGGCCGAAGACAAATTGTTCTATAAAAAAGGCATCCAATTGTTAGAGAGGTGTTGAAATCACCATATCACCCTAGAAAAAGACTATATTGATGAATAAAGTTGAATTTTGCCTAAAAGTTGTTGTTTTATTTATTAGGCTTGAGACTTATATATATATATAGTGTATAGAGGCAACAGATAATTTTCTAAACATATACTGTTAAATATAAGTGACAATGAATGTCTATTATGTTTAATCATGAGCCATTCTAAACATCATATTTTGGCTTTAATTTAAGGTGAAAATAAAGACAAAAATTCTCCAACATTTGGATATTTTTTTATTATATTGGTTCTAAGCTTTTGGCTAACATGAGCCATCTTCAGAGAGGTTACAGGGACGTTAACATAATAACAGCTACCATCAAAGATGATTTTATCTTGTGTTGACATAAAACTTTGCTAAGCAATGATAGCAGTTACCAAACAGTAGACACAGTTCATAAATTTATAATGCGATTCTATGAAGTCATACTGCGTAAGAGCTTGAAATTTTAACAGAACCATATATTTAAATGCAATGTAATGTGTTATGACCAGATTTAAATGTGATTTTAAGTGTGGGTTGTTTTGATTTAATGTAGATGGCCTCCAATATCTGAAGGTTCTTTTTACTGTGTGTATGAATGAGTGTTATTGTGTTGTTGACTAAAATCTGTTTATATTACGTAAATGGCTAAGTTTTTTTTAAAGAAATGTTGTTTTATTGAACTCTGATCAGAAAGGTGACAGGTAAGTCTACAGGAGAGTGTGGTTGTAGTAAAACCAATTTATGTAGTGGGTTTATTATTATACAATCTTTGAACGGGCATGTAAATTGATACACTACATTGAATAAACATAATAGACATTCATTGTCTCTTATATTTAACAGTATATATATATATATAGTATTGAATTATAATGTTGTTTAGTGCTAAAATTGCTGTTTTGTCAATAGTTTACTGATAGGGAGAAGATTAAGCAAGAGTGAAGACATTTTAATAATGCCTTCACGAAACATTGAAGTTAGCAAGAATGAAACAACTGCTCAGTTAAAGAAAAAACTCTCAACATTAATTCTCTCTCCTCTCTTTCTCTCTCTCTCTCTCTCTCTAAACTGGGATCAAATACATATCAAACATGGGTTGAATCTGACAGAACGCTAAGATAAAGAACAAAAAAATTGGAAGCAGGATTATAATACTAAGAAAAAACTATATTTTAATAATTTCTTCTCATTTCAATCTTTTACTTTTTCATTATTTCAACCTAAACATGACAATAAAGTCACTAAGACACAAGAAATTACTGAGAGTCACAAAATAAGGAGGTAGAACAATAAAAAAGCTGGAATTAAGAAGACAAAAGATGATTTAAAATTTTTGAAGATCAAAGCTGCTTGGAAAGCAAGAAACGAGAAACAAGAATTCAGAAGAGAGTTTCAAAACTGAGAAGTATGAGAAAAGAAATAACATAGAAATTATGGTTACATCTTCCTAATTCAACAACAAAAAAAATGGCGAGACATTGTTGCCAATCTTCTAATGTGATTAAATTCATAAAGTTTAGGTACCATAGCAGAGAATTCATCAGAACAATTACCATTCATCTGACTGAACAATTACTTTGGTCTTATGCACAGCGCCTAATTTATGTCAAAATGTGTGGTTAAACAAAAGACAATGACATCCCACAATCATCAAAGCAAGATCTGGCAAATGAAATTTAGATTGACAAGCTCCTGTCTCACTTTTATTGTCCCAGTCATTTGTTTAATTAAAGCTTCCAGAGTGGAGCCAAAATGTCTGTTGCCCAGATTAAAGACACTCACAGATTTTTAGAAACTCATTTGGAAAAAAAAATATCCTTGACTCAACAGCTATACTTCCTCCCCGCTTACGAAAAGTAAAAACAAACATTTGAAAGAAATAAATAAAAAATATGCATACTTTTTTCAACTATGCACCAAAAAACAAATTATACAAGTAATTTTGTTATAGAGAATCATTGAGAAAATCATATTTGTTATTATTTTATCATTTATCAGATGGAAATTGCAGCCAAACAGAAGAAAGAAACTATGAATTTAGGTACCTCCACTCAATTGCTAAAAAAAAAAAATAATAAAAAAACAGGATATCATGATGTTAACTTAATAAAATCAAAGTTTTATCATCAAAATGTTTATGCTATTATTAAGAGGAAAGATCAAGTTTTGTTGTTATTATTTTTTTAAAAAATTTTAAATCCTTTCTAACACATTCAAAATTTTAATTAAAATTTCATTTTTTGTTTTCCGTCGGCAATTCACACTATGTGTATATAAGGTGACTATTTAGAAAATTGAGTCAGTTGAGTAAAATGATTTTGGGTCAAGTAAATTTTTCCTTGCTTTTGACTGCCGGTCAAGTGATTTCTTTTTCAAATCTCTGAGGTTATATATATATATATATATATATATATATATATAGTAAAGAATATATAAAAATATTTTTTTAAAAATATCCCTGACCCCAAAAGTTTGACTTTATTTTTTATTTCTTATTGAGAATTTTTAACATCTTTCTTATTCAGTTTTCATTTTGTCAAAAGCCTACTAATATACAATAAATATTATTAGTATTATTCCAAATATTATCGTCTTTTTATTATAAATATTATCGTATCTGCAACATCAATTGTTATTTTCTTTTTAATTCCTGTTTGTTTACTATTCTCTCTTTTTAATAATCTCATTTACTCTCACACTCAGTAAGCACTTGCATCTTAGTGACTTTATTACCTTGCTTGGCATGAAACTGTTAAAAAAAATTTCACTGATGACTCAACTACGTGAGAGATAATACTGGGTTACATAATACCAGAAACACACGTAGAGTTACCTGACATAATTAAAAATCAAATGCATGTACATTTTCGACTAAACCTGTCTCATTCTGTGCAGCTCTTTACATCATAATGCTGTTGACTTACATACCACAGGAGAGTCAACAACATATACACACAACTAATATATACCCAATTATATCTTAAATATACTTTTAGACAGGCGTCAATTGAAGACTGGTTCTCTCGTCTCTCTTCTCTCTTCAAGGTTTAATGACCTATCAATCCGTATGGGATCATTTCTTTTAACAGTTTCATGCCAAGCAAGGTAATAAATTCAATGATTTCTTTTGGTTAAGGTTATTTTATTTTTACAACGTTTTTTTTTTATTTTCAAGTCTCAAGATTCATTGGGATTTGTTTTTAAGGGCAGGGTCCCCAAGTCCTACCCTTGTTATTTAACCCATAACTGGAGGGAAGATACGGATTATTACCTTTCCCAAGGGTACCAGTGCTTCAGTGAATGCAGGGTATTCATCTGGAATTCGAACTCGGCTCACCGATTTCTCTTTCCGAGCCAATATCCACTACACCACAACGCACATCCATCACTATACGCTTACAACACCTGGTATTCCCAAGCGGTCACCCATCTAAGTACTGACCAGGCTCAACGTTGCTTAACTTAATTGAAGACTGGACTGTTCCATGGCTAATTTCCAAAACATTGCAATCTCTGTTGTCTTTCTTTCTAGTCTGTCATATGTTTATCTCTACAGTTAAAATTCCTCGTTATATAACCAAGTTGATTATCCCCAGTGCTATTAATTCTGTATCCCCTGCCATGTCATCCACGGAGAGCTGATCCTGTCTGCTAGACATTTTGCCTTCACTCTTCTCACTTGAATCATACCAAAATAATGAGATGATCAGGTTCCTATTTTTAGGGATGCTGGCATTTACAGCTGCACTAGAAAGGCTGGCCAACACCAGACAAATTATGACCAGTTCATTTGTTACAGAGAACAAAATAACATAGAAAAATGGCAATATGCAGACAGAGCAACCGATTAATACAATTCCTATGGAAACATTTATATATTTATCTTCTGAAAGAAAGATAAAAAAAAAGAAAGTAAGAAGTTTGTTTTAAATATGTTATACTATGATTAACTTCAAGTGCTTTGATTTTTATGTTTTCCATTTCTCAATGGCAGTTGATCAAATGAAGGAATTTAGAAATGTGATTAGTCTTCAAAAAGAATATATCTTTTCAGAGCAAAAAAGGTACGATGAATCAATAATTATGCACCAAGATTAGTAGTATTATGTCTGTTTTATCATTGTATATATAAAATATTATATACATGTAAGTTTAATTAAAAATGACAGACAAGAAATGGTTTTTACATAATTTTTCATGTGATCTGATAATTTTTATTTCATAACTTAAATTATATAAAAACTGAATATTTTATTTCTACAAGTGCTTTTGGATATTCTTTCAGCCATTATCAAGGACGAATTATATTTTACTTTGAACTAAATATATAAATTGTTTTGTGGATGTATATAGAATCATAGGAATATTTTATATTCCAAAAACGGTGAACATATTGTGGCCGTGTTTATAGTTGATATTGTTTGAGTGTTGGCTTTTACTTTTCTATTAATAATGCTTCCATTATTTTTAGCCTTTTCTTTTTATAGGTGGATTATATATATATATATATATATATATATAATACAAAAGCATACCGAGAGACAGGCATATATATATATTAATAAATATACATAGTATTTTATGTCTATAGCATGACTTGGAGTTTCATGCATTATGCAATCACCAAGCATAACATTGTTTGGTTTAACCCTCTCTTCAGCCATAACATCCAGTTTACATTGGTAAAATTTTCTTTAACTTAATTCACAAACATTTCTACCATTCACCCACACTAAAAATTTTTTTAACAAAACAACATTAAAGTCAGTTATAGATGTGTTACAAACATAGATAAATATATTTCGCAACATAATACTATAATATCAAATAAATATTTGGCTCACATAAAAAAAAAACATCTGTCACCCAACCAATAGCAAAAATGACAATTCTAAAAATAATTGCAACTGCCAAAAAAAAATAAAACTTGCCTACTGAATGGCCAATGCATGTTTGAAAGTCTTGTTTCTAGAGCTCAAATTCATTTGGATGATAATGATGTTAAATTTTTTTTTGGAAGTACTTCTAACAGGTGGAAGATAAGATTTAACAACCACACGTTGTCTTTAAGCAACAGTTAAATACAGCAAAAGTACTGCTTTATCCATACATTATTGGAAATTAAAATACTCCAACAAGAACCCAATAATTAACTGGAATATCGTAGCTAAATTCAAACATTACAATGGAAAAGGAGATAAATGCAATCTACGCCTTTCAGAAAAACTTGTCATCTTAAATTATATCTATATTTAACTTTTAATTTTGTTATTAAAAAAGCACTAAATTAACTTTATAAGATTTAATTCCCATGAACATCGAGTTGATTTAAATTCAAATCTATTAAACTGTCAGTTTAAAATATGCACCTGATGGTTGCATAATGCATGAAAGTCCGAGACGTGCCATAGATGTAAGATTATGTTATTAATTTACATCACTATATATATATATATATATATATATGTGTGTGTGTGTGTGTGTGTGTGTGTGTGTGTGTGTGTGTGTGTGTGTGTATATATATATATATATATATATATATATATATATATATGCATTTGTGAACATGGATATATATATATATATATATATATATATAGATATATAAAGATTTGTACCCACAGAAATTACTAATGGCTTTAAAAAGAACAGACGTCATATTATTTAAACCCGAGGAACCTTTCGACCAACTCTTATCAAGGGTTCTCGTTGGCTTTAATTTTAAGGGAATTAAGGAAAAAGACAAGGCAAAATAAATTACTTACAATGCTGGGAGATGATGGAACTCGTTTAAAAATAAATTTATTGAAAAAAACAATATTTCCGTATTTTGGAAGCAATTTGCTTGAAAATTCAACAGCCGAGCCTGTGCAGACAGAAAGAGCGGTTTTTACGCTCCTTACAATTGCTGGTGAGTCTGTGAATGTAACATCTTTTCACTTTTAAACACTCTTGTGGAATTATATGTGTACAACCCCCCTTACATTTTATTTGTTTTTTTCAATAAATTTATTTTTAAACGAGTCCCATCATCTCCCAGCATTGTAAGTAATTTATTTTGCCTTGTCCTTTTCCTTAATTCCCTTAAAATTAAAGCCAACAAGAACCCTTGATAAGAGTTGGCCGAAAGGTTCCTTGGGTTTAAATATATATATATATATATATATATATATATATCCATGTTCACACACGCACACACACACATACACACACACACACATATATATAACTAATATAAGTAAACATTTTCACTCAGCTGATTGATGTTACCCTCAGCATCCTGACTCCAAGGCTTTGTACACAGTCTTCGTATACTATCATGTAATGATGTATTCAGGTGCTCTGCTAACACAAGTAATTCTGCATCTTTTTGCTGCGATGTCACATGTGCTGTACGTTGAAATGACAGAACAAGATTTTATCAATACACTAATGGGAGGTGCCATCGTAAGGACAAATTATTGCAGGTCAGGAACTCTGTAAACCAGGAACTTACTATATATATATATATATTTGTGTGTGTGTGCTTACAGTTAGTTTTAGTTAAGTGCCATATGTGATACACACTTGGGCAATCATGTCTCTTTTGATCCAGGACTGACTACGCAGAAGATTTTCTTGCAGTGGGTTGCCTTTTCTTTCTGCAGGAGACTGGTTGGCAACCAAAGCTATATCACACAATCTTTCCTGACATTTAACCCATAGCTGGTGGCAGAAGAGATAAATTAATATCTTTCCCAGGCATATAAGTGAATGCAACAAATTCAAATGGAATTTGAACTTGTCTCT
The DNA here is from genome assembly GCA_037127315.1 of Ascarosepion bandense. Lineage (NCBI taxonomy): Eukaryota > Metazoa > Mollusca > Cephalopoda > Sepiida > Sepiidae > Ascarosepion > Ascarosepion bandense. The sequence goes on from JBBBDQ010000275.1 coordinate 3,159,209, forward strand.
CGAATTTCTCATTCTGAGCTGATATCTATTGTAGCACATTGTCTGCAAAATAACCGTCGACACTTTGTTCAGAATTTCAATATTCAGTACACCAAAAAATTTGCCATTGCGGACTCATGTCTCTTTAACTATCAAAATGAATCCTTCTAATAATACAAGATAGCAGATTGCAATATAACAATACCAAGTAAATGCTTATGAAGACTTATTAGACTGAGTTAGCCTTAACACACAGAAATATCATATTTATTGTAATTGATACTTACAAGCAAGACAGGAGATACGGTGTGGTTATTTTATTACCACACAGACATAAACAAAAAACCCTTATCAGCCATGTTGAATTAATCTCTTTCTCTACAACAATATTCTACTGGAATTATCCAATATTAAACAAACACTTTGCAATTATGGCTTTCCCAATCACTTTGTCAATGAGCACATAAAATTATTTTTACAGACAACTAATCATATTTACATATATAAGATACTTGATTTAAATACAAACATATATATATATATATATATATATATATATATATGACCTTTGAGATTTGAAAAAAAATTGCTCGGTCGGCGGTCAAGAGCGAGGGAAAATTTACTCGCCTAAAAATCATTTTACTTGGCTGACTTCATTTTCTTAATAGGCGCCTTACGTAAACATAACGTAAGTTGTTTATGGAAAACAAAAAATGAAATTTTAATTAAAATTTCGAATGTGTTAGAAAGGATGTAAAAAATATAAAAATAATAATAACAACAAAATTTGATCTTTCCTCTTAATAATAGCAGAAACATTTTGATGATAAAACTTTGATTTTATTAAATTTGAGCCCTTTTAACATCATGATATGCTGTTTTTTTGGGGTTTTTTTGGCAATTGAGTGGAGGTACCTAAATTCATAGTTTCTTTGCTTCTATCTGACTACAACCTTTATCTCATAGATGATAAAAAATAACAAATCTGATTTTCTCAAGGATTTTTATAAAAAATTAATTGTATAATTTGTTTTTCAGTGCGTGGTTGAAAGAAGTATGCGTATTTTCTTTTCTTTCTTTCAAATGTTCGTTCTTACTTTTCATAAGTAGGGAGTCAAGGATAAAGTTTCTAAAAATCTGTGAACTCTTTAATCTGGGCGACATCTGGGATCCACTCTGGAGGTGTTAATTAAATGAATGTTTACACTGATTGAGATGATAAAAGGTCATTGTAGATCATTCTAAGTAACTTGTGAATCTTCAATGGCATACTCTTTGGTTGTAAAAGGAATCAGATTTCTTTTTTTCATTGCAAGATTTTTAATCAACCACGTGTGAGTAAAGCAATAAACTTTAATTGCCCAATTAAGTTTTTAATCGGCTGAGTCGATCAGGTGAGTGAAATCTCAAAGGCTATATATATATATATATTGTTGTGGATCTTCATCGCAAGATTGTGGTGTAGTTGTGGCAAAGCTTCAATGCAAAGTTGTAGTGACTGGTTTGTGCTGGAAGTAAGACATGGTGTTATATATCGACAAACAACAAACATGCATATATATAAAAATATAAAGTTATATTTTTATTAATGACGATGAACCGTGTAGAATAGGAAACAGAGAATTGAGAGAGCGCGCTTCTAATGGGTTGACGGGAGTGTAGTCTTATCTGTTGTGTCTCTCTTCACCGGCCGATCTCTGTTGCTCCTCTACTGGCGAATCCGTGTGCCGAGGTCTTTTTATAATCTTCCAGAACCGGGACTTTTTCTTCCGGTTTTGCCTCGCCCACGCACGCCCACGTAATTCTCAGAGACACCTGTTCTGTTTGCCTCTGTAGTTATTTCTGCTGCTGCTGGAAATAAGGTCAAACGACATCCGTTCCTTTCAATGACCGGAAACACCCTTGCTTGCATCAGCCTTCCTCGGGTGGGGCCAGATTGTTATATTACAATGGAACAAGAAGGTAGGTTAAAAAGAGTGTATGAGTAGAACAAGAAACAAGATGTTCAAAGGAAGTGTTAATAATAAGTAATATAGAAATAAATAAGTGCGAAGGTATTATTACGTTGTCTGACTAGTAGCTATCGTTAACTGCTGTACTTGAATGCTAATAACTGCTCCTGTACTGCCCTTGTTGACTGCCCTCTAGAAGTCATGCAGGTAATTTTATTTATATCCAGAGGAAGAGTTCATTCCTTGCAGTAGTGCACCATAACATACATATATGTTTTATTAACACCTGAATAATAATACTATACATATGTGCACCCTCATATGCATATTTATTAATTCACATCACTAATTAATTTAAAACAGTGCTCAATATAAAAATAGATTAATGAATATTTACTATAAATTATGCTTTAGAACATGTACAAACTACAAGCTACTACAAAATTGTACATTTTGTTTTGACATTGAAAGAACAATATCTCATCAGGTAGTTAATAATTATGGTAATCTATTATTACTATTTATTATTAACTACCTGATGAGACATTGTGTGCTTGTAGTTTGTACATGTTCTAAACTATAATATATATATATATATATATATATATATATATATATATATATATATATATATTTGCTTGTAATTATATATATGTGTGTGTGTGTGTGTGTGTGTGTGCAAATGTTGTGGGTGTATATGCATAGATACAACAATAAGTCTGCCACCTAATTAGGAAAAAAACATATTTTGCACAACAAATATTTATATTTATACCCTATTTATTTGTCAATATACTTAATTCAAAGATGAATGTTAATCATATAGATTCTATATTATACAATGAAAATTTCAGATTGAAATTCAGCTCATATCAACAGGTCACTTATGGAAGTATTGCTCCCCACTTATATATATAAAAATCATTATCATCATAAGTTACAGCATTTCTTTGGGAATGAAGAATCGAGGTTGGTGTTATTGATCCACACCTGTAAGAGACTTATTTGTGATTGGCTTGTCCCACACTAGACATGCTCGTTTTTCCACAGTAGATATTAAAGTAAAATTAGTGACTGGAATCATATACCTGATAAACAGCCCAACTGCAGTCGTAATGAGTCTGTCATGTCATTCTGTGAGATCAGTCATCTGGAAAATCTTGTAGTGTCAATACAGCCTTGTCATCTATTGGTTTTGTGGTGTTTAGCACCACAAGAGACAAGAATAATTTTTAGGAAATCTACTTCTCTCCTTTATACTACCTTTCTCTTACAATAGCAAGTGACCAACCTGTCAAACAGTTGATTCTTTGTCAATGCTGAAGTGGTTCAATATCTCACAGCCCACAACCTCTTCTCTGATAAACAGTATGGTTTCTGCTTCACCAGATCTACTGCTAATATGCAAACGACCATAACAGAGTATATATACCAGGCTCTCGATAAAAACGGTGAAGCTTGAGCTGTTGCCCTAGATATCTCCAAAACATTTGACAGAGTCTGGCATACTGGCATTCTATGTAAACTACAGGGCTATGATATGAATGGATGCTTGTTTGATCTAATCCAGTAGTTCCTTTCAAATCATATAATGAAAGTAGTATTGAATGGGCATGCTTCCAGATATGAATGTGGGCATCCCTCAAGGCTTTATTCTAGGTCCCACACCTTTTCTGATCTTCATTAACGATCTCCCTGATGTAATCAGATCCCAAGTAGGCATTATGCTGACAACATCACCATTTCCTTCCTCCTTGATAAGAAATCTATTGAGGCTGATAAAGCAAACCTCACTGTTGATCTTGAAAAGGACTGCCAATTTGTGGTGGACTGGGGTAAGAAATGGCTTGTAAGTTTTAATGCTTCCAAAATGAAGCTTCTATCCTTTAACCACCATAAACATCAGCATGGATCAGGCTAGTCTCCCTAAAAGCAAAACATTGCACCTTCTTGGTGCTAAGAAGGTTGGTTTGCTGTGGAAAGCCAGGATGTTTTTCCTATCTGAATCCATGCTGCCATATATACATCTAACATCCGCCCATACATTGAATACTGCTGTTTGGGTGCCCCTGCTATTCATCTTGGGGTTCTTGACAAAATCCAATGGAGAATTTGCAATGTAATCAATCCCGACCTGGTAGCTCAACACCAGTCACTTTCCCATTGACGTAATGTGGCTTCCCTATGTCTCTTCTACAAATACTTTCACAGCTTCTGCTCCGATGAGCTTAGCTCCCTGGTGTCCTCTCTTATAGAATTTATTTGAGCTACTAGACAAGCAACTAGGTCCCATCCTTTTACAGTGAAACCAATCAAATGTAACCACAACTTCTACTCTAATAGCTTCTTTTCTTGCGCTTCCAGCCTGTGGATTTTCCTTCTGTATACTTGCTTCCCTGACAATCTCCAAGAATTTCAATGTAAGGTGAATTGCCATCTTTTATCTCCTTGACTCGCATCCTTTCCCTGACAATCCTTGTTTCATGTTCTTTTCCCCATCCACTCTACTCTTATGCAGCTCTCTTCACATTAGTATTCTCATCCTTTTTTTACCCATTTTCTGACACCCACGGTGACTTGTTTCTCTTTCTCATCTTTCTCCTTTTATGTGACCCCCTGTGCACCAGTGGCAGTACTGCTTTGCTTGGGGTGAAATGTTTATAAAAAAAAAGACGTGATAAAGTCCATCAGAGGATAAAAAGCATCAGCTAAGATAAATTTTCTTTTTCTCTTTGTTCATAAATAGTCAAAGATAAATTTTCTGTAACTACAGTGTATTTGCTTTTATTTTAACAAGAAAATTATCATACAAGAGCTTCATATTTTTTCCATTAATAAAGCCATCACCTGCCTTAATTTCTGCTTTACAAATTTTTGGCATTCCTTACAATAGTTTTTGAAAAAAAAAAGTAGAAGACAGACGCAAGCATTTTTGAATCACTGAAAAAACTCACTCACTCTTCATATCTTCTTCAAACTCTTCTATCCAATTCACATCCCATAATAATTCAATGGGAAAAAGGACAGGAGATTGAGACAGCCAAGTTATAATTTCAATTTTTTCTTTTTTTTTTTAACTGGAGGTAATTTTGACATAATTTAGAAGAATGTTTTGGATCATTGTCTTTTTGAAGGAAATTTTTTTTCCAATTATGTGTGAACCAGATGATATAGCATGATATTGTTCTTTCTTCCTTGATTCCCTTGACCTGAATCAAATCTCCAGCTCTCTCTCTCTCTCAGAACAACAAATTATCGTGCTTAACTGTTGAAACCATATATTCCTCATTCAGTCTTTCTCCTGGCTTTCTTCTCACATACCCTCTCCTCTTACTATCAAAATGCTGCTCAAATTTGGACTCATCTGTCCACAATACATTTTGCTACTTTTTTAGTCTTCAGTTCTTATGCTTTTTTTTGTCCATAAGAGTGTTTTATGCATATTCACATTCCATAACAGAGGTTTCTTGGTCATAATCATTCTCTTATCCCCATGTCAAATTCCAATACATATTTGATCCAAATCTAAACTTATTTATAAATGAAACTTTGTGTGTGTGTGTGTGTGTGTGTGTGTGTGTCTGTTACCTATAGACACCGAAATGGCTGAACTGATTTTCTTGAAAATTTACACAGTTGTACTATAATTGTCTGCGAGTGTTCTTAGCTAGGTTTTGTGTTGAGGTACCCCGATAAATATTGAAAATTGATAATAAAAAAATCGGGTTATAGAAGGAGTGGTCCGATTTTAATCAAATTTGATACACTCATAGACAAAGACATAAGAAATGATATTCAGAAGTTTCAAGGTTGCTGTTCTTACAATAGTGCAGAAAATCGATAATATATATAAAAGGCAAGATGTTTGTGTGTGTGTCTGTTTATCTGTCTGTATGTCTTTTATACAAATCCACAATTTTTATCTGATTCTCACCAAACTTCACACAAATATTCTTTAGGCTGAGTCTGAGCTCCAGGATCATGGATTAGTTTTAAAGCTTTCATTACACCCGAGCAATGCTGGGCTATACTGCTAGTTCATATATATAATGATAAAAAATATATTATTTACCACATAATTTGGTCAGCCTGGGTAATTCTGGAAGATAGCCTTTTTAAAGTAAGTAATATTTATAGTTAAAGTATTTAATATCAAGAGATATGGAATTAATAGTAATAAATATATTAAATGTTTGTTTATTACTTATCTTCTTCAGGTGTCTGTTATACCTGGTAGCCTTCTTGGAATTAAATGAATGAAACCTTTTCTTCAATCTAGGGGGGTAGACTGCTCTCATTCCATTTTCTGTGATCAGGGGATATTTTATCACTTTAAATGTTATTTTTAGTAGATATTTGAGTAGATACCTCATTTATTTATTAAACACTATATTTATTTATTTTTGTCTACCGGCCTTAATATTTGTGAAATCTTATTAGCAGGATTTGAACCTGTGTCCCCCTGGGCAGAGGGAGCCATTGATAAATCTGTAGGGCTTTAACTGATTTAATCACAAAGATCTGCTGATCAAGCAAGGTTTAATAGTGGCTTTGAGTGAAATCCTTCTTGACTTTGGAAATTTCACATCTGCTCAGTTTCGTATCCAAATGTAAAAAAGTAATTTTTAAAGAAGTAATAAATTTTTGATTAATTAATCTGACAGATTTTATAACTTTAAACTTTATTATTTAGTTGATACTCATATTTCAGTATATGCTCTATGTATTTATCAAACAGTATATTTTTTATTTTTACCTACTGGCCTGAATATATATATATATATATATATATATTCAGAAATTATAACATGGATATGTTATGTTACAATATCAATACAAAAGTAGGTATTTTGTTTCGACACTTCTTGTGTCTTGAAGAAGTGTCGAAACAAAACAGCTATTTTTGTAGTAATATTGTTACATATCCATGTTATAATTTCTGAATAAATATTATCAGCTCTACTTTGTATTGAGCACTTTTTAAAAATAGTGTTTCTTTGAACAAGGAATATTATTCCGCCCAAACTTGTATATATATATATATATATATATATATATATATATATATATATATATATATATAATATTCAACAGCAATTGAACCTGCAACCCTTAACAACATTGGGGAAGCCATCAACTGATCTGGTGCATCTTAGACCGTTCGACCACGAATGATTGGTAGCATCCCATATGTTGTTAGGAGTAGCAGGCTCAAATCCTGGCAAATGACACACATTTTCCTAACCAAATTTCTCACAAATAATCAGGCTGGTAGAAAAATATATATGTATCAATAAACTGTTTGATTAAAAACAGAATATCTACTCAAATACGAGTATAGATTAAAACTAATGTTTAAACAAATAAATTAAATATATTGATTGTTATAACCATTTTGTTAATCTCTAGAATTTTCTGTAATATATATATATATATATATATATATATATTCCCTGATTAGTGCAGCTAATGTGTACATTGGTAAGTATAAAAAAATCAATTTTCAGTTACTATGGTTATACTGAAGATTGTTTTAATCAAATATGCACACTAATAGAATTTTGGCATAAAAAAATTATAGTGCACTAATCAAAAACACATTAATTGAATATAGATTAATTTGGGGATTCCCATATATAAACACAACCAGCCGTAATTATTAAGCCACCTTAGTTTTTTTTAAAATTATGTATTTCATACTATTTTTAGTATTTATTGTCAAGTGGATAATTCTAAATTAAAATGGAATGGTTCTTTTGTTAATACTGCACAATAACATGTGCATCTAATGAACTGTTCTAGAGTCTAGTTTTTGTGCTCTCTTCCCCATGCTAGTCTCTTCTTATTGGCTGGCTGAAGCAAAGGCTTCCTGGCTGCCTTGTAAAACTTTGCAAAGTAATAATAATAAAATAACCATTCTATTTTCATTTAGAATTATTCACTTGGCAATAAATACTAAAAATAGTATGAAATTCATCATTTCTTTTAAAACTGGGGTGGCTTAATTATTATGGCCGGTAGTATGTGTATATACATATATATTATTTTGCTGTAAGGTTCACCCTGTACAAGGCTTGGGAACCACTCAAGGTAAAGATTTACAAGGTTACATTAAGATGTAGTTTATATGAATGGTGGGGAAGATAAAGGTTAACTCTAGACTTGAACACATTAATATATATATATATATATATATATATATATATATATATATGTGTGTGTGTGTGTGTGTGTGTGTGTGTGTGTGTGTGTATTTTTTTTTAATCATATCACCCCGAGCAAGGCGGTAAGGCCACTGGTGTGTAGGGGGCTACGTAAGAGTGCAAAGATTTGAAAAGAGAATGCTGGAAACCATATCCTAAACAGGGAACAAGGAATGAGCCTCTGTACCTGTTCAATAGACGTGGTTGGAGTGTGAACCGGGCGATAGTTCAGTCTATCTACTCCAATTGAAAAAAAAATAATCAAAAAGGAAAAGTGAAAAAGCTTGGAAAAGAGAAAGCCGGAAACCACATCCTAAACAGGGAACAAGGGATGAGCCTCTACACCTGTTCAATAGACGTGGGTGGAGTGTGAACCGGGCGATAGTTCAGCCTATCTACTCCAATTGAAATAAAAAATAAGGAAAAGTGAAAAGATTGGAAAAGATGAGACTAACAAATGTTCATCTTGCTATATTATTCAATGAAATTGTCTTTTAGTAAAAGCACAACATGGGATAATCTTTCATTTGCATGACCTCTGAAACAAACTCAGGATTAAGTATTTGGTCTCTCCATTCAGGATTGAAAGAATCAGACATTTCTGTTCATATTTTACTCATATATAAAAAATAAAATCACATAAATAATGTTTAGTATTTATTTTCAAACAATTTTCAATGCAAAAGTAACATATAACAAACATCTCTTTCAATGTATGTCAAGGTGTATTAGAAAATTCCTTCATTTCCTTGATATTAAATCAAAATTCTTTGATAATTCCCTGATAATTATGAGGTCATGTGTTATCCTGCACAGTTTTCCCACCCTAATCATTGAATAGATTTCTTTTGATCATTCCCTGAAAAAAATTCCACAAATTCCCTGACTTTGTGTCATTATGTAACAGTAGAACCAGTACAGGGGTCTTGTGCCCCCCACCCAATCTATGGTACCGCTTGATGTTTGATACAGGCCTCTCTCCACTTTTCATCTCAATTTTCATGAGGTAGTATTCATATAAAAAACATTTTATTGTAACCTAATTATGTACAATAATGAATCATATGCAAGATAAGTGAACAATTCAATTAGAAAAAATTGCAAATTAATACAATGTATCTAAATGCATTGGATATCGGCTCGGAACGAGAAATCGGGGAGCTGAGTTCAAATTCCAGCTGAATTCATTGCATTCACTTACGCGCAAATACCCTTGGGAAAGGTATTAATCTGCCTATTCCTTCCAGTTATGGGTTAAATAACAGGACAGATTGGGTTCTATAGCCTTGGTCAGAAACCAGTCTACCGCAGAAAGCAATGGCAACCTACTGCGGGATAATGTTCTGCCCAGTCAGTCATGTCTCTTTCGAGACATGATCATCCAAGCGTGTATCACGTATGGCACTTAACTGACTGATCTAAATACAAATTAGAGACATGCTATAATAGATCATTCCATCTATCAATAAGATAGCAATGTTTTTGCAGCAATTTTTAACAACTTGGGATTTTTCTTCTTAAAAAGCAAAATAATTTCAAAATGCTCAATATTATAAAATAATAAAAAATAATGAATTTTATACATGTTTTTGTGAAGCTTACCATGAGTTAAACAAATTCAGATTTGGACAAAAAAAAAAACAAAAAAACCCAGAATGATGTCAAAATCTGCTAAAAGTGTACAGCTTTTAATAGTCAGTTGTGCTTAGTTTAATTTTTAACCTACATAACAATAGGTAAGAAAAAAAGTTTGATAAGATAGTGAGAACCACAAAGCAATATCCGGTGAGTTGGTGGTTAGTATGTCCCAGCCCTGTGAAAAAGACTGACTGACAGTAGTATGTAAATATCTGTGCCAGAGTCAAGTGAACTTAACTGGATCTGATCTAGTTTCAGATGAGCATAATTTAAAAAATGGTTCTTTCTGTGGTATGCCAGCATAAAGTCCATATTTCCTATGACTTTTCATGTGACAAATAAGTGCTCGTCATTCCATATAACTCAATGAAATCGTCTTTTGATAATCACAGCAAACAGTTTTACAAGAGTCCTTTTTCACTGTGAAGCAAATTTGGGAAAATGACTTCAATCCATCCATCCAAACAGAAAGAAGTAGATATTTTTATTCAAACATTACTAATTCTAAAAAAACAAGTCAGTCAGTTAAGTTCCATACAGGATACATGTTTGCATGATCATGTCTTGAAAGAGACATGACTGACTCTGCAGTAGACTGGTTGCCAACCAAGGCTACAAAACCAAATCCATCCCACTATTTAACTCATAGCTGGAGGGAAAAGTGATAGATTCATACCTTTCCCAAGGGTATTTGCATGTATGTGAATGCAATGAATTCAACTGGATTTTGAACTCAGATCTCCAATTTCTCATTCCAAGCCAATATCCACTGCACCACAACGTACATCCACATCCAGAAAATGTGTATATATCTCATATATGATATTGAAAATTTATTTTCAAACAATTTTCATTCTGAAAAAAATAGGACATATATATTAAACATGTCATTCAATGCATGTTAAAGCACAGTAAAATATTCCAAATTTCATTGCTATATCACGTTACAACTGTAACCAATAAAGAGTAGTGGGACACACCATGTACTGCAGCCATAGCATCAGTGGTGTGCCTAGGACAAGACAGCCTAACAGAGCCCCAACCTCTTTTCAGGCTGATTTTGAATTCAGAGTTTTCCTTATCCTAGATTGGTTGCCACCTCAAGACAAAAGAGATGATATTTAATCCATAGCTTTGGGGAGAACAGATAGATTCCTATCTTTTCATGGGTATTTGTGCAAGAGTAAACATAAGGAAGTCAAGTGGAATTTGAACTCTCTGAGTTGCAGAACAATACACGACTGGAACATTATAGATTTCCTGGCATTAAATGAAAATTTCCTGATTTTTATTCAAAAGAGTGACTATTTTTCAGTTCTCTGATAGTTCCCTGTTTTTATCTTTAAAAAGCGAGAAATTTTCCATTCTTTGACAATCCATTGTTTTTTTTAAAATGACTATTTTTCAATTCTCTGATAATTCTCTGCTTTCTATCCTCTCTAACTCTTCATAAGTTTTGTCTTTTCATTATGCCTCTCACTCCCTGTTCTACAATTTAAATCCTTATGCAAAATAATTGAAACAACTGCTTTAGTTTCCTTTTTTTTTTTTCCTCATAAGGTCATTTTTAGAATAACTGGCATGACAGGGTGTAATCGATTTCTATTTTTCTTCAGATTAGGTCATTTGCAGTGGTGTTCAGGAATATGAATCTATTTTCAGGCTGCATGATGAAATTTGTTTGGCCTGGAAAAATATTACCTCATCCATGATTGCATCAGATTTTTATGATGACCAGATACTATTGTCTTGACTGTCTCATGGCCATTGTCTGTGATGAACCTGTGATAAGGAAGCATACAAAACCTGAAATGCTGCACAAATATGCTCGCAATCCTTACAGAGAGGGCAAGATGTTGTTAGTGTCAGCTTTTCCACTATCAGTCAATTTCATTATTGGCAAAGAAACAAACTAGACTACCAGCCATAATTATTAGGCCACCCCAGTTCTTTTTTTTTTAAAAGAAATGATGTATTTTTAGTATTTATTGCCAAGTGGATAATTCTAAATTAAAATAGAATGGTTCCTTTGTTATTATTACTTTGCAAAATTTTACAAGGCAACCAGGAATTCTTTTCTTCGGCCAGCCAATAAGAAGGGACTAGTATGTGGAAGAGAGCACAAAAACTGGACACCAGAACAGTTTATTTGATGCACATGTTATTGTACAGCATTGTTAAAGAACCATTCTATTTTCATTTAGAATTATCCATTTGGCAAGTTTTCTATTTTAAAAAATTAAAAAATTGTACAAAATTGGCTAGCCACGTGTGGAAATTGAAATTAAAATATGGAAAAGACCCAGACATAACATGGAGTATAGTGAAAACAGCCAAGCCTTACAAAGGGTGGAAAAATATGTAGACTGTGCCAGGAAGAAAAGTTAGCGTTTATGCTATTCCCAAACAAAAATGAACTATTGAATGAAAGAACAGAAATTATGACTAAGTGTAACCATACCATAAAATACCTATTAGGTTCATACAACCATGGATGAAAATGTTATAATTTCTTATAATTTTAAATATTGTGCATTCAAAATTCCCTGTTACGGGAGTGTACAAAAAAAAAAAAAATCACTGTTACATGTGCGTTCTAAAAAAAAGGTAAAATCAGTTATTGCAAATCACCTGAAGACACCACATGATAGAAACCTAGGTCACGTATTAAGTTATTTACAAATGAAGTATATGTTTTTTTTTTTCAAGTTCGCTAAGAACCATAGTTTACTTCATTGAGTTTGATTTTTCATAATTCTGCACCTCTCACCTGTAAGACTTATAGAGTTTTTAAAGTTATTACTTTTATGGTGTCATCCATCATCCTGCCAACATCTTATGAATAATAGACTATCCTATTTTGCACTTTGATTGTGAAGAAAGACAGAAAATATATATCAGAGATGCTGTTTAGTTTCATTGAGTAAAAGAAAGAAAAGAAATCATTGATTGAATTGTTTTTATGGCTTAACCATTTGCAGGTTATTTAAAGCCAGAAAATATTTTTAGATTGTAAGATTTTATTTTTTGTGATAATAATGACTTAGTGAAAGAAGCCTTACTAATTAACGTATATCTGGACAGAGAAGAGGTGGTTCCATACCTTTCCAAAGGAAATTTGCACATTTATGAATATAATGAACTCGGCCTCAATAAACAATTCCGAACCATTATACACTGCACCACCTTCAAATTCAACTTTAAAACACCTGGTATTCACAACGGGTCACCCATCTAGGTACTGACAATGCTTAACTTCAATAATTGTATAAAAACTGGCGCTTCAACATAATGGCTGTAAGCCAAAATAAAAAATTTAAAAAAAACAGAGAATATGAAGGAGACAATAAAGCTCTCATTTGTTTAACATCTGCATCAGTGAGTTCAAAAACTTTATCAATTTTTAATCTTTTTATTTGTACCCTTTTACATCTTTAAATAACGACCTGCATTCATACTTATGATTGTTATTGCAGTAGTTTCTGTCTATATTTTTGAGATGAGGTATTGTAACTATTTACATTATTTACATTGTTCAGACTATTTTCCTTATATCTTTATTGTGATATTTACATTGTCTTAGCCATTGTATGCTCTGACCTTCCTTAGGTGATCTATGTAGAAATTTCAAACCGAACCCTTCACAAATGGCCCATTGGATAAAAGCATTGGTTGAAGTAATCCAGTGACTTGACCAAAAGAGTTGTGAGTTCAATACCTGGTGACAGCAGAGGTAAAACAAAAACCTGGAGAGTTGTAGTACTAAAAGGGACATAATTAAAACTGAAACATCTGGTAAAGACACGTCTATTTATTCTGTTGGTTGAAATAAAGGGTTCAATTCAAAATTCTAATGTATACCACCTGAAAATGGCCGGAGTGTACAATGACCAAAACATTGTGAATATGGCAATATAGATGAAGACAATAGTCTAAACAATGTAAATAATGTAAATTTGTTAAAGTTATTAGGTACAAATATTTAATGATGCAATAGTGAAATTTTCACAGGTATTTCATAGTTGCAGAAATCGCAAGGAGCTTATTTAATCACTAACTGAAGAATTTAGAGTTGAGATTCATCAGAAATTGCAAATTGTAAAACTGTGAGATTTTCATGAGTATTTTTAGTTTTAAAATTAATTTGCCAGTTAATTACATGAGGACGATGGTAATTTAACTGAATAACACTTGGAAATATGAGAGCGTATAGTCTGGAATGATTTGTTTGCCTGTAACACCCACTGAAAATTGTTTTCATTTTTTATTGCAGAAATACACTTTTAATATTTCTATTTATACACTTGGGGTAATTTAATATTCTTTCATATGCACTTGTGTATTAAATTCTAAATCAACTGGATAGCTTCTCCTGACTTTATTGCATTTGAAACGATGACACAATTAGTCATTTCATGATTCTATTCCAGACATTATTTTCATATGGTTTCATAGCTGAGAAAATGATACAGAATCAATTTGGAAACCAGCATAATTAACATATTTGAATTTTTTAAAGTTTTTTTTTTCTTTAAAGACCATTAAAAATACACTTTCACAAGATTTTTTTTCTTTTATTTCATTTAATTATTACTTTTTAATGAAGAAAATGAAATTTAACTCAGTGGTAAGGATTTAATTTTCACACCATAAGTTCATTCATAAAATGATGAGATATAAACATAGCTTAATAAAAAAAAATTACTATTTGAATTATATATATATATATATATATATATAGTGAAAATAAATTGGATGCCTTTAAAAATTCATTGGTAATAGCTTATTTTGTGGAACTCTTACAGACCGCTCCTCAGACCAAATTCTTCCCAAAAATAAATGGGTTAGATTTATGCAGACAAAAATAAACATGAAAGGACAAGAAAAAAATCCCCAAAATCTGGGAGATGGGGTTAGATATACAGTTTTAGTTATTACGGGTGACTGTGTTTCTATCCCAAGAGATACTGTCATGTATTTGAGAATGGCCAACTAAAAGTTCAGTCCAAGGTCATCTTATCGCCTGGGACAGAAACACAGCTTCCCCTATATACACAGAAGAAACATCAAGAAAACATATAAGATTTTCGTATTATAATATATATATTTTGATTGTTTAATTAGTTTCTGGTCATAATAAGATTAAGACCAGTGCACATTTGTATTAAAAAGTGTTCAATACAATTATATTGTATAACTTTTGAATATTTTCCATTTGTAAATGAGTTATTATGCGACCTAGATTTCTACCATGAGTGGTGTCTTCAGGTGATTTGCAATAACTGATTTTACCATTTACCGCTTTTTTTGAGAATGCTCACGTAACAGTGTTTTTTTTTAACATTCATGTGGCAGGGAATTTTTGAATGTGCAATTTTTAAAATTACAAGGAATTATCATGTTTTCATCCATGGTTGTATGAACCTAAGAGATATTTTTTAGTATGGTTACACTTAAGCATAATTTCTGTTCTTTCATTAAATAGTTCGTTTTTGTTTGAGAATAATCTCTAATTTTTCTTCTTGGCACAGTCTACATATTTTGCCACCGTTGTAAGGTTTGGCTGTTATTACTATACTCCATGTTATGTCTGGGTCTTTTCCATATTTTGATTTCAATTTCTATACGTGGCTAGTCAATTTTGTACAGTTTTTTAAGTTTTCTATTTTGAATGTAGACTTGTGATTGAACTACCTGGTCTTAAGTTGTCTTTGATTGAACCCAAATATACTTTATTTTGGCCATTTAAGTCATGTACCTTTGCCTTATAAATGACTTCTTTTGTGTTGTAAAGTCTTTGAAGTGGACATTTATTTTTGTCCCTGCAGTTGCATTTTTTATTAGTGGTCTTGTTTTGTATAATGCTATCTAAGTTTCTGGTGTTTTGTTTTTTATGAAACTATCTAATTCTTTTCATATTGTCTGATAAGCTTAATACCATTATTGTTGAAAGAAGAAAGAAAATCACAATATTGATACATGTTTTTTTTATTTAATCCTTTCTGAGCTTTTGGCTTACATAAGCCATTATCAAAGATGACAATTATTGAGTGTTATTAAACAGTTCGCAGACGATTCAGAATTTGCCATTATCACCATCACTGGCTAACATATACATGCAATACTTTAAAAAGGTGGCATTAGAATCCACAGTTCTAAAGCCAACTCTATGGCTGAGGTACGTTGATGACACCTTCATACTCTGGCCACACCAGGTAGACTTCCAGATGCTACTGGACCACTTGAACTCAATAGGACCATCCATACTAAAACAGACTAACATATATAGTGAAAAGTTCAAAGAAAACGGTTGAATTCCCTTCAGTTTTATATCTCGTGACTTTGCACTACACATGAAGAAATTCTAAAACCTAAAATATTCTGTTAATCTTTTGAAATGATTTGTGAGCGTCTTTGTAGTTGCCAACATTGTTTATAGATACGTAATTTAGAATAAAGCCCATTTCGTCTTTTTGCCTTGATAAAGTCCATCAGGAAGAAACGTGTAGGCGATTTAAAATACAGTTTTCCTCTTGTCTTTATTTTATTTAACCATATATCTGTGTGTAATTATTCTAATGTATTTTTATTGTATTTTGTTTATTTAATTAATTAATATCTTATTAAATTTTTGAAGGTCATAAGTAATAATAAAAATAAAGAACAATTATTTTGTTGCAAGACCAACATTAAAAAACAATAACGATCATGGTAATGATAATAAGTTGACTTTTATTATTCAAAGCTAGATTTTTTTAATCATTTCACCCAAAGCAAGGCAATAAAGTCACTAAGCTGCAAAGGGTTACTGATTATGAAATAATAAGAAAAAAAAATTATTAAGGAGAGAGCAAAATAAAAGAACAGAGACTAAGAATTCAAAATTGCATTTATATTTCTTAAGATCAAAGTTGACTGGGAAGCACGAAGCCTGAAGAGAGTTCTCCAAGCAAAAAGTGCAAGAGGGGAAATTAAGGTCACATCTAGTAATTTCAACTCCAAAAGGATGGAACCTTGCCACCAACCTGGTACTGCCCTTAAATTCGTACAGTCTGGGTACCAAAGAGGAAAGCTCATCTGAAAATTTCCATTAAAATATTTATAAAAAAGGCACAGGAAAGTTATATTACAGCGGTGGAAAAGTTTCTGAAGCTGAGGTGCCAGGTCAAGATAAATAACTTTGCAGATTCATTTTATCAAGAATCTCTAAATATATAGCAAAAGCACCAGACCATATATGGTAGCAATATTCAATGCATAGATGAATGGTAGACATCTAAATGTGTAAGATAGATTCTGACATGAAAAATTATCTAGCAGGACACAGTGTTCCTAGCAATATTCCTAGTAATTGATTCAACATAATCTTTCCATTTCATATCAGTGGAAAATGTTAGCTTGAGAAGGTGCAAAAAGTCACTCTCCTGGTTAGCCTCAGCCATGTTGATGAAGGGTGAAAGAGGTTCTCTCAGATGATCAAAAGAGAACGGTTTCATTTTGGAAGTGTTAAAAATTAACAAGCCATTTGTTTCCATAGTTAACAACAGACTGTAGCTCGTTTTCTATATCAACTGCCAAATTAACTTTATCAAACTGATCAGATTTACCATTAAGACAGGAGTAAATAGTTTGGGCATCAGCGTAGATTATATATTACAATTATAAATTATATTAATTGCTAGTCTGCATTGTGGCACTTTCTTCTTGGCTGAGGTGGACATTTTCACTTTAATGAGTTGTGATGATTGATTGAAGCCTTAATTTATAGTCAAGCTAAAATTAAAATGACTTGAGAAAACTGAATTGAGGAGAGAGCAGAAGACAAGGTGAAGTTTGCAAAAGTAACAAAAAACAAACGAGAAGAATGGTATATAATCTTCCCTTTCTCTCCACCTATGTATCTGTCATCGCACCTGCTTTCTCAGCTTTCTATTGTTCCTTTCTAACTAGTTTGTACTCCTCACTCTTTTCTAATTAATCTTTTTACATTTATGTAGCCCCCTGCACATCAGTGGTGTTTCTGCCTTGCTCGGGGTGAAATGATTAAAAAAAATATATATATATATTTGTAAGCCTGTTCAAAAGAAATCAAAGGAGTATTTTTATTTCTTATATTAATTAAACGATTGTGTTAATATCAGAAAAGGTGAGCAATATCAATTAATTTGCACAGTTTGTTTTTTTATTTTAAATTTTAAAATCCTACCATTTAAATTTTTATTTCTTTTCTTCTTTACACTATAGAGCATTTACCAGTGTGTAATCGTTGGGTTAGAGATGACATTAGTGATGAAGTTAGGTGATGCTAGGGATGAGGTTAGTGATGATGCTAGATGATGTTAGGGAAGCTAGTGATGAGATTAGTATTGATGTAATTAATTGTGTTAGTGATGATGCTAAACAATGTTAGTGATGTCGGTAATGAGATCAGTGATGATCTTAGATGATATTAGTGATGTTAGTGATGATGTAAAATTGTGAGTTTCGGGTCAAATATATGGATCAGAATCTGACAGAAGAATAAAACTAAGAGTAAGCAAAGTGCATAGAGTCTTTCTCGTATGTTTTTTGATTGATGTGCATACTGCGTGTCCAGAATAATTTAGTGTCTGGGGTTTTCTTACCTTGAATTTTTGTTAAGTGCTAAAAAAAAAACTGCTACTATTATGGACCGAAAAAGGAAAAGAAGATGAAATTTTTGTTGATACACGTGTTAACAACCTTTTTGTGTGAATTGCTTGTCAGATAGTGAGAATATTATGTGCTTGTGTACGTAGAGGAAAAAAGGGATGTCAATTCTCATTGGTTTAGAATGAGGGAATTAATAATTATTATAATTATTTATTTATTTTTTTTATAATCGTTTCACCCCAAGCAAGGCATTTCACTGCCACTATTGCGCAGGGGGTTACATAGAGGGGAAAGTGGTGAGAAAGGATGGTTAGACATAGGAAATGTCAGAAGGAAGGTGATAGACGGGTAATGATACCGAGAATGAGGGTTGGATAGATGGTGAGAGTGTTGGGAGAATAGATGCAAGTTAGTGTGATAGGAGGTGTCTATTGACCTTACATTTAAACTCCTGGAGATTGTAGTTGTCGGGAAAGCAGACATGTGGAAGGGAATTCCACAGGTGGGAAGCGCGAGAAAAGAAGCTGTTGGAGTAGAAATTACGGTTACATCTTATCAGTTTTACTGTAAAAGGGTGGGACCTAGTTGCTAATCTAGTATCTCGTGTAAATTTGTACCTAGATGGCACCAATGATCTAAGTTCATCGGAGCAGAAGCCATGAAAGTATTAATTATTTTTTTTTAATTTTTTATGACAGTGACAGTATAATTAATATTTTATTTATATACTTCTTTATAGACATGATGAAAGCTGATATGGAATATAAGATTCAAAGGTTCAAAATTTTTTACCTGTTTGTTTTTAAATTTGTATTAAATTGAAAAACATCTTTATTTATGCTGATGGTCTTAGGCATGATGATAAACTAATGTTATTGCTTTCCTTTCAACCACAATCTTCGGTCCTGGGCATGACGGTAAACTGCATCCAACAGCAAGGCTGCTGACTTAAATGTCTGAGGAGCATGGAACCAACTTTTAATTGCTGCTGTTTCCAGGTCTCCCCTGAACCAGAGTAGTCACACCTGTTAGGGTCCCAGGTATGGGTAAATAGTTAACCCCCAAACTTGGGTCAAACTACTATGAAAATATAAGAATAGATTTTTATAGTAAAAGTATGAGCAATATAACCTGATTTTTTCGATTATCGATTTTCAATATTTATTGGGGGTACCTCGACACAAAACCTAGCTAAGAACACTCGCAGACGTACACTCGTAAGAACACTCGTACAACTGTTTAAATTTTCAAGAAAATCGGTTCAGTTGTTTCGGAGTCTATAGGTAACGGACACACACACACACACACACACACACACACAAACAATTCCATTTATAAATAAGTTTAGATTAGATAGATATTGAAAAATAATTTTATATTCACAGCATTCTATAAACTAATAAAATTAAAACTAATGTAATTTTTTATTCACAAATGTATAAACATTTAATAAATTATTGAAATATATAAACCAGTTATAAGAAAATCCTTATTATTTACCATTTTATAAAGTTTGAATCAATTGACAATTTGCCAGTTTTTTGCTAATCATTCCAGTAAATAATATACTGAATGGTGTAAATAAACAAACTAATAAATAAATAGTGTTTATTGCTTTTGTTTTAAATTCTCAAGAACAAAGAAAATGTATAAAGTAACTTTCATCATATGCTTAGGTTTTATGACAATTTCAATCATTGTTTTTAAAAGCAATAAACCTTTCTGAGTAGCGATGGTAGTTAAAATAATAGGGGTGTCAAGGGAAAAACTGTTCTTTTGACACGCCAAAGATCTAAGTTTGCCAAAATTTTTAACACAAATAGAAACCTGATAAACCTTTTTCTTTTAATGTCTTTCATTTTTTATTCTTTGTTTTATGGGTCATTGTGTATGTTTACATATAACCATGAACTGCCTGCAAAAAGAAATGAATAATGTCAAGCCTTCCAAATGACAAGCTCTCCAAATGTTCCTATATCAGCCAACACTTTTTTTTTTTTAATCGTATCACCCCGAGCAAGGTGGTAATGCCACTGATGTGCAGGAAGTTACGTAATAGTGAAAAGATTGGAAAGGAGAAAACTGGAAACCACATCCTAAACAGGGAACAAGGGATGAGCCTCTTAACCTGTTCAATAGACGTGGGTGGAGTGTGAACCGGGCGATAGATCTATCTACTCCAATTGAAAAAAAAAAGTGAGAAGATTGGTAAAGAGAAAGCCGGAAACCACATCCTAAACAGAGAAAAATAACAAAGAATGATGGCGCATTTCACAACTAAGATTTAATCATGATTTATTATGTTTTGAAAGGAATTTTTAGAATTGAAAGAATTTAGAATTATAATTTGAATGAAGCTCACTGGTGCCCCCTATATATAAATTTACTAGAGCCACAAGATTAGCAACTAGGTCCTGCCCTTTTACTGTGAAACTAATAAATTGTAAACGCAAATTCTACTCCAGCAGCTTCTTCTCTCGCACTTCCCGTCTGTGGAATTCCCTTCCATTTACTTGCTTTCCCGACAGCTACAATCTTCAAGAATTTAAATGTAAAGTCAATAGTCATCTCATATCTCACTAACCTACATCCTCTCTCTCAAGCTCATTTCTCTGTTCACTTCACTCTCATCAGTATTCTCATCCTTCTCTTACCTACTTCCTGACACCCCCTATAACCTGTCACTCTTTCTCATAACTTTCCTTCTATGTAACCCACTACACAACAGTGGCAGTAAAATGCCTTGCTTGGGGTGATATGATTATAAAAAAAAAAATTCAGACTTTGCATTAAATCAGTATCACATTTCTAAATGATCATTTAGAATTTAATTTTTTTCTAGAAAGTCTGATGATGATGATGATTTTTCTGGGAAGTTTGATGATGATTTTTTTCCTCTGAAAATAAAAAGAAAGCTTCTTTCTTCTTTTATGTGACATGTTCCTTCAAAACATATGTGAGTATGGTCCTCCACATTCTCCTGTTTCTTGTAGCTTTTAATAAGTTTTGTCTTTTTGTTTTTCTCCTAAACTGTTCTACCATCCATTTGATGAAGCCATCAAGTATGTTACATACTCTGTTTCTCCTTTCCACAATCTGTCCTGTGAGTATCAAGTTTTCCAAGCCATCCTTCCACATTACATATTCCAGAAACCTCAACTGTCTCTTCCTGATGTTATGCATGAGATTTACCAATATTAATGTTGCACATTATGTCAAAGTTAAAATAACATCTTAAAAGACTTATTGAACATTAATTTAAATGCTAAACACAACAATCTCTTAAAAGATGTGACACATTTATTGCTTGTCAAGATGGTTCTAACAAAAAACTTCTATTTCCATTCTTGTTTCTTAAATGACAAGGTTGACCTCATTACTTTGCTAAATGATTATCTGAAATCTGAACAAACACAGAAAGGAGGTCAAAAAAGGAATGCCAATCATATGGGCTATTAAACAGTTAAGAACATTGCCTTCTTCCTTTATGTCAGATTCAGTGATTATGAATTAATAGGAATTATTAAAATTTTTTGTACAATATCAGATATTAATAAGTGTTATAAATTTTTTATACAATATCAGAAATTAATTGGAATTAAAATTTCTAAGATTACAAACTGCCATAACAGAAGAAGGTTGGTGGTTATAACATTCAAAA
Source organism: Ascarosepion bandense (assembly GCA_037127315.1). NCBI lineage: Eukaryota > Metazoa > Mollusca > Cephalopoda > Sepiida > Sepiidae > Ascarosepion > Ascarosepion bandense. Next base: position 3,181,273 of record JBBBDQ010000275.1, read on the forward strand.
TGTTATGAGTTTGACAAATTGAGAATGTGGGTTCAAGTAATAAGACATCTGAAAGACCCCACCTTTTCTTGCCTTTCATCAGCATGGCTGATGCTAACCTCCAGGAGAGTGACTCATTGCGCCTTCTCGGTCTAACATGCTCAGCTGATATGAAGTAGAAAGACTATAGTGAACCCATTGCCGGGCCAGTTCCTAGGAAAGTTGGGTCATTGTGTCATGCCAGACAATTTTTCACTTCAGAATCTATCTTAAATATTTATAAGTATACCATTCATCTATGTTTAGAATATTTCTGTCACATATAGTTTGGTACTCCTGCTATATATTTAAAGATTCTTGATAAAATCCAAACAAGAATAAGCTATATTATTCGTTTTGACCTGGCATCTCAGCTTCAGTCACTTTCCCACCATCATAATATAGCTTCCCTGTGCCTGTTCTATAAATACTTTCATAGTAATTGTTTCAATGAACTCTTTACTATGGTACCTAAACTTTATATGAATTTAAGCGCAGTTGAGTTTGAATTCTAGTTGAATTCATTGCATTCACTTACGCACAAATACCCTTGGGAAAGGTATTAATCCATCTCTTCCCTCCAGTTATGGGTTAAATAATAGGACAGATTGGATTCTATAGCATTATCTGGCAACCAGTCTACTGCAGAAAACAATGGCAACCTACTGCAGGATAATCTTCTGCCCAGTCAGTCATGTCTCTTTCAAGACATGATCAGCCAAAGCATGTATCACATATGGCACTTAACTGGGCTGACTGACTAGATTAGCGGCAAGGTCCTATCATATTACAGTTGAGTTGGCTAAATGTTCTGTGCTAACAGTTTCTTTTCTCAAACTCTTGCTTTCCAGCCAAATTTAATCATCAAGAATTTAAACACAATGTCAATCATTACCTTCTGTCTTGACTTTTCTTCTATACTTCTTATTGTCTAATGTCTCTTATTTTCTTGTTTTTTCACACCCACTCACCCCTTCTGCCTTAGTGAATTCATTGGTTTGCATGGAGGTAATATGATTGAAAATATACATAATTGTAGGTAGAACAACAAATAAAAGTTTATTCACTATATTCTGTTTTTGGTTTTTAAAAGTACATTGTTTTTCTGAGTCGTAAAAGTAACTGCTAACATGAAAAAATAAAACTAATTTGTAATTTCCAGCTGATAAACTTGAAAAAACATCAGATAAACCAAACCAGATAAAAAAAGAAAAAATATGTCCTTTCCAAAAATTTACAGAAAGTTCATTATTTGTTCTACTCACCTTATCTTAACAGAGTTTATCTTTATTTCTCAATGACCCCTGTATTCTTAATCAGGTCTTGTTGGTGGGTCCTAGAAAACGCCAATGGCATTCTTTACAGAGAGGTAAACAAGTTCCTGCACTACCACCAGTCACAAAAGAAGCCAGCTTCCAATTTTATAGTTGCAGACTCATATATAAATTTAGACTATAGCCTCAAGTATAAATCCAACAAGTGTTTACTTACAGATTCCAATAAAGGATAAGCTCCTTTCCTTTTGAAAAGGAGCTTATCCTTCTGCAGAGAAGATGTGAGGAAACAAATAATAAAGGAATAGTTTGAGGATGACAGATGATGTCCACTTACATTTTCAAAATTTGTAGATGACAGGGAAGCAAGAAATCAGAAAGAAGTTCCACAGGTGTGAAGGGTGAGAAAAGAAGCTATTAGAATAGAACATACTGTTGCATTTACCTAGTTCAATAGTAAAGCAGTGACACCTAGTTTTCAATTTAGTAGCATGCTTAAATTTATGCAGTCAAGGTACCAAAGAGGAAAGCTCATCAGAACAATTGCCATGAAAATATTTGTAAAAATGATAGAGGGAAGCCATATCACATCTGAAGTTGAGGTCAGGATCAATTACATTACAGAGCCTTCTTTGAATTTTGTTAAGACCCTCAAGATACATAGTAGGAGCCCCAGTCAATGAAAAATGTCTGTTCAAGAAGGTGCAAAGTGTTGTTCACCTGGAGTTTAGTACCAGCCATGCTGATGAGAGATAAAAAAGGTTCTCTGTAAATGAAAGCAGTTTTATCTTGGATGCGTTAAAATTTACATGCCATTCCTTGCCCCAATTAACCACTGATTGGAGGTTTTTCTTGAGAGCAGTTGCTAGTTTTACTCTGATATATCTGTTGAACTTGATAATCAGACAGGAGTAAATAGTTGTGTCATCTGCATAAATACACACGTGTGCAAATTAATTGAAACAACTGCTTTAGTTTCCTTTCCTTTATCACATGGTCAGTTTTAAACCCACTGCAGTCACAGAGTATAATCGATTTCTATTTTTTCCTCAGATTAGGTCATTTGCTGTGGTGTGCAGTAATTTGAATCTATTTTTAGGGTGTATGGTGAAATTTGTTTAGCCATAAAAATATTGTGTCATCTGTGATTGCATCAGATTTTTATTACACACAGACACTATTGTCTTGACTTTTGATTAGTTGTCTGATGGCCATTGTCTGCAATTTGACAATACGCCAAGGAAGCATATGAAAATTGTAATGCTGCACAAACACACTGGCAAGCTTTACAGAGAGATTGCAAATATTGTTGGTGCCAGCTTTTCACATCTCAAACTGGAACCATCAGTCCAAAATGCAAAGAAAAATGCAGTCAGAAGAGAAAAAACAATGCCAAGAGACGACGTATACGTGATCAGAGAAAGTGGGAAAGATTCTAGGAACACATTATTCGTTTTGTTTCAATTAATTTGCACAAGGATGTATATAGTTAGGAACTGATAAGATCAAGAATGTCATTGATGAAGGTCAGAAACAGTAAAGGTCCAATGATAGTGTCTTGGAGTATCCCTGTATTAATATGAAATTATCTGAAAGCGTTTACATTGCATAATTTCTTAGGAATGTTTGGATTAAGTCAAAAACATTGTCCACAGACATTGTAGCCCTTGAGCTTGTAGAAAAGGCCAACATGAGTACATTAGGCATCAAGGTTTGACCCCTTTTGACCCCTTATTCTCAAACTTGTCCTCTACTGATTTCCATTTTTTGCAGGAGGTCTTAGATGCATATACACAATGGAAGGTATGCATTTTGTAGACCAAAACAAAAATTATCTCATTTTTTTTTTACTGATAGTATAGATTACCTGCTAGATTAGGTAATATTTTGTTCATTTTAATGACACTTTTTTTTAGCTCATAAAGTTGTTTTTGAACCATGTAATGACCTTTAAATTCACTCACATGTCTTCCTGGTTAAGAGTAAACTCAGTAAAGTATCCCTTGTTTCCTTTTTAGGAGTGGGGTTCCAGTTACTTCTTATAAAGTCTTCTCATTTTCTTTTATTCACAGTTACCCTTTGAGATGTTCAACTGTAATAGAATCATGATCAACAGGCAAGCCTTTAATGCTGCCGACAAGCTGTCAATGTCACCACCAGTGACCTTGAAAAACCAACTCGATACACTTATCAACTCCAGGCCCTACCAACTCTACTTATAAAACAATTCTTGTTTTATTTTTATTTTACCTCACTGGTGGTATTTGTTTCATTTGTTCTCACATGATATGATATGTGTGCTTATAACACACACACGCACACACACACACAGAGTGGAACCTGTCGTATGCAACCACCCCCACTGCCATCAAAAACTGGTTGCATACGGCAGGTGGTCGCTCACTAACGGCTCATAGCCATGACCTATTTACGCCAGGAACATATATTTCACTCATCAGAATGTAGAAATTAGAATTTTAATATGTAATCTGGTAATAAATAAATGAGAACATAAGAAAATGCCCTAACTTTAAAGAAATTTATTCAGCATAATTCATTTTAAAATTTAAAAAAATGTATTTACAACAAATCAACAAGAGACCAAAATATTTATTCACAAAAAAATACTTATTAAGTGGACTTAAAAAAAGTATACAAGTTTTTTTCTTAGAAGTGAGTGATAGCAAAAGAGAATCTGTGATAATACATGAAAAAAAAAAAAACATACAAAAAACTGACAGCGATCGTGGGTGGGGGTAGAGAAACAGAGAGATAGAGATAGATATACCCAGATAGAAATAGAGTAGATAGATACACAAAAAAATAAAGGAATGAAAGAGATAAACATTTGAGAAAGAAACATGATTGTGATTTTCCCAATCTCTTAATCTATCCAAGTCAGTACAGAGAGTGCGATAAATCCCTTGAATATGTCAAATGCAATACATGTTGTACAAAACAGCCGATGTTTGACCGTAAGGTGAACTCAGGCAATGCACATTTTCGCAATAAATAACAGGATGATACAACACTACAATAACAAAATAATGACGAAGTGTTCCCGGCTTAGATCAAATCAAAATGAAATAGATTACTCATTTAGTTCCTCCTAAGTTCCCAGCAGTGTACATCAAAATGGACTTTTTTTTAAAGTGGTCGCTTGATCAGTGATTTTCACTTGTTGATGTTAGTTGCTGGTCGTGTTCTGGAGGTGGTCACTCACTAAAGGTCAATTAACATTAGCAAATTGTTTGTGCAGAGAAAAACGGTTGTTAGCAACAGGTGGTCACTGATGAAGAGGATCGCATACGGCAAGTTCCACTGTATATTAATAAATATACATATTATCCTACATCTATGGCACAACTTGAAGTTTTATGTGTCATGCAATCAACAGGTGCATATTTCAAACTGATGGTTTAATAGATTTGAATTTAAGTTCACTCAATGTTCATTGGAATTAAATCTTATAAAGTTATGTTACTGCTTTTTTAATAACTAGATTAAGAATTTAAATATTCTATGATTACATGTAGATAAAAATTTTAAATTTAAATTCAAAATTTGGAATTTATACCTAAACTTAAAAATGAAATTGAAAAGTAAAATCTTATAAGTTATGAAAAGAAAAAAAATTATCTTTGGTCCGATTTTTATATGTAAATTATAAGACAGGTCACCTTTATGTATTTTGTGTGGACAAAGATGTTGGAAAAAATACTAAAAAAGACTTTTATATACATATATATCTGATTTATTTGCTTGAACATTATTTTTTATTGATACTTATAATTGAGTAGATATTCTATTTTTAATTAAACAGTATATTTATAAATATATTTCTACCAGACTGATTATTTATGAGAAATTTTGTCACAAAAATGTGTGTCATTTGGCAGGATTTTAACCTGCAACTCCTAACAACATAGGAGAAGCCAGTAATTGATCCGGCACATCTTAGACCACTTGACCATGAATGATTTTATATCTTAAACAAAGTCAAATCAAGCCTTATATACACAATTTTCAATTTCGAGTAAATAATCATCTCTGCTCTAAAATGTATTGTAATGTAAACAAATGTAAACAGATAATGTTACAGAAAGATATGGAGATTAATGAATTAAAATTAACAACCCACATAGTTAATTCATTTGTTTGAACATTATTTTTAATCGATACTTGCATTTTCTTAAGAAAATTTCTCATAAATAATCAGGCCAGCAGAAATATATTTATAACTATACTGTATAATTAAAAACAGAATATCTACTCAAATATGAGTATCAATTAAAAATAATGTTCAAACAAAAAATATGCTAGCTGTTAATTCTATTATTTTAACCTTTGGCACTTTCTTTCATATAATTATATATATATATGTGTGTGTGTGTGTGTGTTAATAATAAGAAAAATTTTTCCGCATCACTAGCAAAATTCTGAATTCCATGCACAACATAATCATCAGGTGCTTGTTGAAAACTGACCATTACCTAATTTAAATTTTGATATATATTATAGTAGTATTGGAGCAGTCAATATTATTTACACTGTTAAAAAAATGTTAAATAAAAAAAAAATGTAAAAAAACAAAACGGAAAACACAAATAAATAATTTGTACATATATGGACAGAAACGCACAGCCACACAAATTATATAAAAAAAGAGAATAATTTAAATACAAATATACATATTTAAGTAGTTATAAAAATAATACAAATGTACATATAAATATCATGTTATATATATATATATCTCCACCCACGTCTATTGAACAGGTGTAGAGGCTCATTCCTTGTTTCCTGTCTAGAACGTGGTTTCCAGCTTTCTCTTTTCCAATCTATTCACTCTTACGTAACCCCCTGCACACCAGTGGCCTTACTGCCTTGCTTGGGGTGATATGATTAAAAAAAAAAAAAAAAAAAAATATATATATATATATATATATATATATATTTATTTATTGTGGACTTAGTAATCCCTCTTTTTTTTTTTTTTTATAAGCGTTTCACCCCAAGCAAGGCATGTCACTGCCACTACTGCGCAGGGGGCTACATAAAGTGGAGAAAGGATGATTAAATATAGGAACTGTCAGAGGGTGGGTGATAGGCAGGTAGGGATACCGAGAATGGTTAAATATAGGAAATGTCAGAGGGTGGGTGATAGGTGGGTAAAGATACTGAGAATGAGGGTTGGGTAGATGAGAGTGTTCTGAGAATAATTGGGAGTTAGTGTGATAGGAGGTGTCTATTGACCCTACATTTAAACACCTGGAGATTGTAGCTGTTGGGAAAGCAAACTTGTGGAAGGGAGTTCCACAGGTGGGAAGCGCAAGAAAAGAAGCTGTTGGAGTAGAATTTACGGTTACATCTTACCTGTTTAACTGTAAAAGAGTGGGACCTAGTTGCTAATCTAGTATCTCGTGTAAATTCCTGCATAGGCGGCACCAGTGCTCTAAGTTCATCGGAGCAGAAGCCATGAAAGTACTTGTAGAAGAGGTACAGGGAAGCCACATCACGCCGGTGAGAGAGTGGTTGCAGCCGGTCTGCCAAGTCAGTATCAACCACATTACAGATCCTCCTTTGTATTTTGTCAAGAAGCCCAAGGAGAGCAGCAGGGGCACCCGACCAGATATGGCAGCAATATTCAATACACGGGCGGATGGTAGACTTGTATATGTGCAGAATAGATTCAGGTGGGAAAAACTTCTGGGCTCTGCACAGAGAGCCGACTTTCATAGCGGCAGATTTGGCAATGGATTCAATATAGTCATTCCATTTGAGGTCCGCCAAAAGTGTAAGGCCAAGGAGGCGTAGTATTTTACTCTCTGGGAGGCTAGCCTGTCCCATGCTAATGAGAGGTAGATGCGATTGTCTATGGTGGTTAGTTGATAACAGCTTCGTTTTAGAAGCATTGAAATTTACTAGCCATTTCCTACCCCAGGCCACTTCGGATTGGAGGTCCTTTTCAAGCACGGCAGTGAGGTTCGCTTTGTCGCCCACACCTGGTTTTTGATCGATGCGAGAGTAGATTGTTGTGTCATCGGCATATATGCCTACTTGGGATCTAATGGCATTGGGGAGATCATTAATGTACATCAGAAAGAGCGTGGGACCTAGGATAGAACCTTGAGGGATGCCCGCGTTCGTATGATAGTTTTGGGAGGCATGCCCATTTAATACCACCTTCAATGTGTGGTTAGAGAGGAATGACTGGATGAGGTCAAACAGATGTCCAGTTATCCAGTAGCTCTGCAGTTTGCACAAGAGGCCAGCATGCCAGACCTTGTCGAACGCTTTGGAGATATCCAAGGCAACGGTTCGGGCTTCGCCATTCTTGTCAAGTGCCCAGTATATGTATTCGGTAATGGTTGTTAGCATATCAGCAGTAGACCTGGTGAAGCGAAACCCATACTGTGTCAGAGAGAAGCCTGTGGGCCGTGAGATGCTGAATCACCTCGGCGTTGATAATGGCTTCAAAAACTTTGCCAAAGATCAGAAGGAGACTAATAGGACGGTAATTGGCGGGGTCTGAGGGTTCGCCAGAATTCTTAAATATGGGAATTACACAGGAGGACTTCCAACAGGCAGGAAAACAGGAAGCAGATAGGCAGAGGTTATAGAGTTTAGAGAGGACAGAGGAGAGTTCTGGGGCACATTTCTTCAGTACTATGACTGGGATTCCGTCACCGCCGCTCGCTTTGTGTGGGTCAAGTTGTGCAATTATCTTGGCAACCAGTGAGGATGTAATGTGGTCGTTATTTAGTTGAGCCTTAGTTCTGGGTGGGAAGTTGGTGTAGGTATTCCTAACAAGTCCAGTGTCGAATTGGTGGAGAATCTACGGGCAAAGCATTCAGCCTTGTCCACTGGGGAAGTGAGAACTTCAAATTCATTGATTAGTGGGGGTATTGAAGTCTTGCTCTTGCTGAGCATGCTTTTGCAGAGTTGCCAGTAATCTTTGGAGCAAAGAGGATGCTATGCGTTGCCTCATTTTGGTAGCAAACGCCTTCTTAGCTTCGTTCAGTACTTTTTTACACTTATTCCATGCTGAGGCGAAAAGGCGCCTGTTTTGGTTTGACCAGCATCTTCGATAGAGCCGGAAGAAATGGTTCCGGTGAGAAATGGCGGCCGAGCAAGTGGGTGAGAACCAATGGGACAAATTTGATTTTAGTTGGAATTTCCTGGCCATGATAAAAGCATCGATGCCAGCCTTAACCCAAGAGGAGACCTCGGAGGCACAGTCTTCGACAGGAAGATCGAAGACGTTGTTCCAGGGGCCGTTGCAGAGGAAGTCTCGGAACGAGTCCCAGTCTGCTCTCTGGTAGCAGTATGATATTCTGCTGTTCTGGTTTTCTTGGGTAAAGTTAGTGCGGATTGAGATGTTGACGGAAACTACAGCGTGGTCAGAATTTCCGAGGGGGCAGAGCTGCCTGGTAGTGCAGGAGTCTGGAATGGAAGTAAAGCAAAGGTTGAGTAAAGAGTCCCTTCCATTAGGGTTATTAGAGAAACGCGTGGGGAAGTCCACCACTTGCGTTAGAGCTTGGGTTATTGAAAAATACATGGTGCGGATCCCAGCAAGGTCGGTGGCTGAGTTTTCAAGTCACTTGGTGTGGTGGGCGTTAAAATCACCAAACACAAATATATGGGCAGATGGGTGAGAAGAAATGGCCCTGTCTGATATTAGTAGAGATGCTATCAAGTACTGTACAGTCAGAGGAAGAGGGGGAGCGGTAGAGGAAGAAGAGATAGCTAACCGAGCTTAGAAGTGAGAGACGGAAGCACATGAAGAAATGATCCAGGGATTCAAGAGATGTGACCCTGGCTAGAGGGAGTTGCTCGCTGACATATACACCAAGCCCATGCATATGGACATTGGAGTCCTTCCTGAAGAGGAGAAGGTAACCAGGAACAAACAGCTCCAAAAAGGAGATAGAATGGTCAAGGTTAGTCTCACATATAGCTAAGATATCAGGTGAGTTAGTTAGAAGGAATGATTCTACACTATTAAAGTTACTGCGAATACCTCGTATGTTTGTGAAGGAAACGCAGATAGGTTTGGGCGATTTATGACTAGCTGGTTTAGTCTTGCTGTTTTGTTTGTTTAATTTCATGCTGGTTTTAGTTGTGGATAGAGAGAGGTCTAGAGTAGGGTCAGATGGTTGTTAATTGCAGCAGGTTAAGGATGGTGAATGGCACCGCCTGCAGCATAATGTGGCCTCGGAGTTGCCCATTGGAAATTCATGCAGGGACGCCCGTCCATGCGCGAAATGGCACTACAGGAACACCGATATTCAACTGTTGATCAGTGCAGCCTCTCAAGACGCTACGCAAGAGTTCGGGCTCCTAACTACCAGTCAGAAGCAGCAACCAGGAAACTGCCAACCCGGTACCCTCAGAATGAAGAGACATTGCCGCCATATTCACCAACTGCAAAAAGCTTCCAGCCGAACCGATATCAAGACCGAAAAAGAGAGAGATGAACCGGGAACCCCTTCCTAAACAAGAAACAAGGTGATCACCTCTACTCCTGTCCAAAAGAAGGGGGTGGAGTGTGAGACCGGGCGATAGTAGGTACTATCTACTTCAATTAAAAAAAATAATAAAACATAGAAGAGTGACTGAAGTTTACTAAGTTTTAACTTAGTATAAGTTGAAACTAAATTTGATAATTAAAAACAATTTACACAATCATAGTCACAGTGTTTATGCAAGTTTCATTAAAGATGGCAAACAAGATGCTGTGGTTAAGTTTTTTATATCATTTTTCATGAGATCTCATAATTTTTTTTTTCAGTAAATAAATTATTTAAAACTTTTCCAGATGTTTTATTTCTACAAGTGCTTTCAGCTATACTTTTAGCCATTATCAATGATGATTTTTATTTTACTTTGAATTGAATATAAGGATTGTTTTATGTATGTATGTAGAGTTATAGAAATGTTTTATTTTCAAAACATGGTCAGTACATTGTGGCCATGTTCATAGTTGATGTTATTAAGTATTGGCTTTTTCTTTTTTATTAATAATGCTTCCATTATTTTTAACCTTTTTCTACATGGGGATGATGCTATTATATTTGTATTATTGACAAGTATGTTACGAATACAGTTTTATGAATTTGGATTGATCAGCAACACAGTTCCTTAAAAGACATGCAAATTTGTAAATAGTATTGGTTCTCTGTAATTTATATCTTGCTAGTGAATTATAATTTTTGACAATGAGGTTAGTGGTTTTAAATTTTTTGAAATAGATAATTTAATTTTCTTTTGTTTGTCAACTGGAGTTGTGTATTTCTTTATAATGTTTGTAACTGAAGATTCTGCTTTCTTATAGTTACTACGCATTTGATTTTTGTAGAAAATATTAATGTCATTGTTTTTCAGTATTGTTATCGGCTAACTTAGAAAGAAAAAGTCAAATATGGTAATCGATAAGATGGTTTAGAAAACTGTTATTAACAAGCGTTTCTTTCATGTTATTAATTTCTTTAAAGAAAAGTTGGCGAGGGGAAGAATTCTTGTGTGCTCTTATAAGAAAATTTTTAATAATACATACTTTAAGTCTAAGAAGACATTGACTAGTAAAATTAAGATGGCAATAGATTTTAATTGTGTTTTTTTTATATAGTAAAATAGTGGAAGTGTTATTACTAGACTCCACAAGAAAATCCAAGAATGGAAGTTTTTTTTTTTTGGCTAAGTTCATAGGTAAAGTTGATGACGAAATTTTTTTTTCGTATGTAGTTTTAAGATTATCAATTTTGTTTTTCTTCTCAGCTAAAAATAAAATATCATCTACATAGCAAACACATATTTTCATTTAGTAACTTTTTTAAAAACCTTGAGACATGCAATAGAGAAGCACGGACTGAGAGTGTTTCCCATACGTACTCCATTAGTTTGAGTATATATTTATATAAAATAGATTCTGCATGCATACTGATTTTTGTGCTTGTATATACAATTTGTGGTACCGTGGATTGCTAATAAATAACAGCTAGACATTTATATAATTTGCAATTTCGGACACCTGCTTAACCAAAGTCAATTTGTCCTTCATATAATTTATGTTTGCATTTCCTTTTCAATGTCTCTGTAGGAGAAAAAAAAAACATATAAAAATGACCTTCCATACAAAGTTGTCATTCATTTGGATAAATCAGTGTCAACAGCTAATTTATTTGATCTATGGTCCAGCCCGGCTCAGAACATAGTTGCATACTGTCTCCTCTGCTTTCTAACCTTTTAGATAGATATAACTGTCTGCACACCTTTCGTACTTACCTAAGTAAAGGTTCCACAATTCGATGGTTGACAAAATCCACATCATACACTTGGCACCAACCATCTTTCATCCAGGAGGTTATTGATTCAGATTGCAAAGCAAAGGTTAAAAACTTTGGGAATTGAAGAAGAAAAAAAAAAAAAGAAAGAAATACATTGATATTAAATTAGAAATAGGAAACATTTTGTTTACAACAATAAAACATTTTTTTCTATTTTAAGTATTGTTGGTACACTTATTTATTTTACTAGAAAGTTGTTTATTACTTAATTTATTTCTACCTCTAAGCATAAAAAGGTATAACATATTTTGACTTTGGGCTTGCTATAATAATAATAATAATAATAATAATATTGTTAAAAACCAGAAGGAGAAAACTTGTCTATTAATTGATATGGCTTGTCCAGCGGATTGTAACATAGCAATCAAGGAATTTGAAAAACTGTCAAAATATAAAGACCTGGAAATTGAAATAGAAAAAATGTGGAAATTGAAAACAAGAGTTGTGCCAGTGATAGTAGGTGCACTTGGAATGATAAAAAATGGAACAAAACAACACATTGAAAGAATCCCTGGAAACCCCAGCTTAAGAGATATACAAAAAATTGTCTTATTAAGTACAGCCCACACACTAAGGAAAACTTTATCTATGTAATGCTGGAGATGATAGGGAAGATAGAAAAACATGAAATGGAGTCATAACAACACGCCACTACCTGCCTTAGGTCTCCCCGCAGACTTGGTTGGTAGTGAGACCAAAGCAGAAATCGAAATATGATGAAAAATGACATAATAATAATAAGATATAAGCACACACATATATGTGTAGTGGCAATTGTGGACCTCTGAAAGTGTTGGGGGGGCTACTTAGGAGCTGAGAATTTTCTTAGGAGGAGGGTGGCAAACCCAAACAGAGTTTTCAATTACATACTACAGCACCATCATATGCATAACTTAGGAATGAGTTTGAGTGTAAGTATATTACTTCACTAAATGCGAATGAATGAAATATATGAATGTCCAATAACAGTTGCAGCATATTCAGCATTTAACTTCAAACCTTTTGCAAATATTCCTACTTCTTTGGTGTCACTGTTTGTTGTTGAAGTGCATTTTTTATAATTAAAATATGTATCAATAATGCTGTGTTAGGTTATACTTGTGTGTGTGTTTATGCTATGTTTTGTAAAAAGATGTTTGAAAATTTATGTTTGGCATCAAATATGAGAGACAAAAAGACATATGGTTTGCTTGATTGTTTGTTAAAAATAAAAAGATTTGTTGTTCAGTGGTGACCCCTATAAATAGGGAAAGAAGACGTCTAAATTGTTTTTCTACCAACTCTTTTTCTTTGATTCTTTTACCAAATGCTGGCAATACTAAATGAAAAAAACACAGAGGTAAAAGTGCTGAAGATCAAATCTTATCCAAATCAGAGACTGATCAGTTTCATAAATTTTGAAGCTTATAAAAGTGTGTGTGTGTGTGGGGGGGCAGCCAAGCCAAAATTCTGTAGGGGCCTTACTCACTTCTGGTTCCCCATAGAATCCCCACTGCATATGTGTCATGTGCAATCACACCAACATAAACAAACTCAATCTGATGTTGTCTGAAAAGATGAATAGTGTCATACTAAACTTTTTCCTCTTTGTCTGTTAAAACTTGTCTGAGTTTCAATTCCTCTTCACAACTGTTATAACTTATTTTCTATTGGTTATAATATAAATTTTGTTTCCACTCTTATAATATAAATTTATGATATTTTGTTTATTGACTCCAATGATATTTTTTCTAGACTCACCGGAGTTCTTTAAGTGTCTAGACTAATTCATTTAGTCACCGAGGGTGTATTTACTGCAGAACACTGTCATACATCTTTCTCCCAATATTGTCCTTGATATATAAAAATTTATATATTGTTATCCAATGCATGGATGTGCATTGTGGCGCAGGATGTGCATTGTGGTGCAGTGAATATCGGCTCGGAACGAGAAATCGGGGAGCCGAGTTCAAATTCCAGTTGAATTCATTGCATTCACTTACGCGCAAATACTCTTGGGAAATGTATTAATCCATCTCTTCCTTCCAGTTATGGGTTAAATAACAGGACAGGTTGGGTTCTATAGCCTTGGCTGGCAACCAATCTACCGCAGAAAGCAATGGCAACCTACTGCGGGATAATCTTCTGCCTAGTCAGTCATGTCTCTTTCGAGACATGATCACCAAAGTGTGTTTCACGTATGGCACTTAACTGACTGACTGATCCAATGCACATATATATATATATAAAACCACATACAGGGTAGGTATGGATAGAATAAAATTTCACATCCAAAAAACACTATTCTTAAAAAAGTGCTCAATACAAAGTAGAGTGAATAATATTTATTTAAAATTTATAACATAAATATGTTATGATATCACTACAAAAGTAGATGTTTTGTTTTGACACTACTTGTGTCTTATCAAGTAATGGTGCTGATTTTGAGTTGAGGATTTTTAAAAGCTTTAAAAACTCTTTAACTCATAATCAGCACCATCACTTTTTAAGACACAAGTAGTATTGAAACAAAATAGCTACCTTTGCAGTGATATTATAACATAATTATGTTATAAATTTTAAATAAGTATTATATATATATATATAATATTTATTTAAAATTTATAACATAACATATTTATGTTATAATATCTATCTATCTATCTATCTATCTATCTATCTATCTATCTATCTATCTCTTTTAATAGGAAGAAGAAGAAAAATTATATTAATTTCTTATTGAGTTTTTAGTATTTGTAATTTTTTTTCTGTTTGGTGGGGTTAAATGAGTGTAAAACCCCCTCAATTGTCCATAGAAAAATGCCAACTTATTCTAGATGCATTACTTTTGTGGGGTTTGGAATAAATGCGACTATCATATAATTCATTTCAATCATGAAAAGAAGCTATTAACAAACCCCTTGAGAATGGCTAAAGAAGTGACTGAAAATGCTTGGACACAATAGACACTAGGGATAGCTTTTAAACTTCCTTAAAACCCAACATACAGGAAACTAAAGAATACTAGAAAAACTCAATCAAAATTTCCTTGTCTGAAGATCCAATTTGGTGAAACCTTGGTAGGTTCGTTGGCTCTCTAGGTTAGTTATTTACTTAGTTTGCTCTACTTGCGTATTAAGCGCTTTTTGTTTTAGGTTACTCGTCTCGGTTTATTTTCTTTGGGCTGCGTACTTTGACTGATGTTTGGGTGCTTAGCTCGTTCTTTTTTTAATACCATTTTTTCCTTCCGCGTATGTACTTGGAGGGGTTTTTGAAATGAGTATAATGACAAGTTTACATTTATATATATATATATATATATATATATATATATATATATATATTCATTTAAACATTATTTTTAGTACTTTAGTAGTAAGATGGATACAATATACAGGGAAAGTGTGCTGTGATATTATTCAAGACAATATTTGGTGCTAAATGGATATATACAGAACAGTAAAATAGTTACAATGACAGATAAGACAGAACTTACAACACAGAGAGGAGGGGATCTAAAGATCGCGATAGTTGCTGAAGTAATCAGTCCAAATATTACTTGAATGATACATGAATATTATGCCTCGAATGCCACTATTCTTTACTTAAACAGACCATTTCAGGCCATGGGCCATTCCATCACTGAGAGTGCTGCAGAGGTGTCAGTCACTCTATGAGTCATCATCATCATCATCATCTGTTACACCCAATGCTGTGTAGGGCAGTAACAAAACTTCTCCACCTCTGTTTATCTTGGGCCAGACTAGTCAATGAATCCCAAGAGTACTGCATGGATTTCATCTCATTCTTCACCATACTTCTCCATGTCGTTCTTGGTCTTCCTCTCTTTCTTTTGCCATCTGGGGTCCAGTGCAGTGCTGTTCTTGTGATTGACTGTGGATCTTTCCGAGCACATGTCCAATCCATCTCCACCGCCTTCTTGTAATGATGGCACCCATGTTCTCTTGCTTGCATTTCTTCAACAGGTCTTCATTGGAGATCTTCTCTGGCCAAAATATTTTCAGTATTTGTTGGAGGCATATGGTGTGAAAGGATCAAAGTTTGGCGAGATCCGCCTTAGTCATTCTCCAGCACTCAGATCCGTAGAGGAGAGTAGATACAACACAGCTCTGGTATAGCTTGAGCTTGGTGTTGGTGCTGTACTGTGTTGATCTCCAGATGCTGTTCATTTTCTTAAACACACTCCTGGCCTTGCCCAGTCTGCTTTGAATATCCTCTTTCATGCCACCCTCAGGTCTGATGATACTACCCAGATAAGTGAACTTGTCTGTATGATGTAGACCTTCTCCATTCACTTTGACAGGAGCAGGTCTGTTCACGTTCAATGACATAATTTTAGTCTTCTTGGTGCTAATCCGCAACCCTATCTGCTGCCCAAAGATTTCCAGTCTGCTGGTCTTGTCCTGTATATGCTGGTAAGTATGGGACAGCAGTACCAGGTCATCGGCAAAATCCGGATCTTCCAAGGTTGAGAACAGGCTCCAGCGGATCCCTCTCGGAAGGTCCTCCGTTGTCCTTCTCATGACCCAGTCAATGGCCAAGTTGAAGAGGACTCAAATATGGATATCTACAATGAGTAAATATCCATATTTGAGTAGATGTTCTTTTTTTTTATTCTCTTAAACAATATATTTATTATTATCATTTACCAGCCTGAATATTCAAGAAATCACATTAATGAAAAATATGTGCCCTCCACTCGGATCTAAACTTGCATCCCCTCTGGTAGAAGAAACAGTTGTTAGATCAAGTGTGCTTATACTGATTCAGCCATGAAGGACATTGCCAATCAAGCAAGGCTGAATATTGCCTTTAAGTGAAATCCTTCTCATCATAGATTCTCAAAATTTCATATCTATTCAGTTTTATATCCAAATGTAAACATGGAAATTTCTATTTGTAAAAGATGTCTTGTTTGTATAATTTGTTTTCATGCTTTTTCAGTTACTCCTCTGTATATTTTTTTCTTTATTACCTGCTGATTTTACTCTGCCATTACATTGTTTTGCAAGCAATTGCCATTTATGGAGTATTCGTTTTTCTACTCTGCAGTTACAGGTGGGTTTGATTTGTGTGGGTAGTTTGTTGTTTATTTTTCTTCGTTGTTTTTTATTATTAATCTCATGTTCTCGGTGAAACTGTAGTTGGTATTATCATATTTCTATTGAATATCTTGTGAAGAGTGCTAGATGGGGAGAAGTCTTTGTGTTTGAGCATAATGAATATTTTTCTTCATTTGTTTTTACTCTTCTGTTGTACGATGGTTTCTTTTCCTGTTGACTTTTTTGTGCTGCATGGTGTGTACGTGACTGCTGATAAAAATCCACTATCTTTCATAATTTCCAGAATTCATAATCTTTTTTTGGCTTCATTGAGGATGGTCTTGTTGGAAGAATTGGAAGAAAATTTGTGGGTTAACTGATTGCGAGATCTGCTTGATTATTGTTGGTGGGTGGTTGGAAGATGTGTGTTTGTAAACTGGTTTGTTGTTGGGTTTTCTTTATAGTTGATATGTACCTTTTCTTAAATTGAGTGTGCTATCTAGGAAATCAACTTTTATGTCTATATCAAATCATATATTTTTTTTTTTGTAAATTAACCAAAGATTTTATGTTCTTTCAATCATTATTAATATTTGACTTAAAAGATGCTCATTTCAAAAATTTGTGAAAATATCTCTTTAAGAGGAATTCTTTGATTTCTAAAAGTTATAATCATTCCTAAATGTTCTTGAGACTAGAAGTTATATAATAAATATATAAAAACATCAAAGACTAATTGTGCTTAAAACTTATTAAGCCCTTCCAGTCACCCCTTTGTAAGCAGAAAGAGTGATTATTAGGTTTAAGTTTACTGGAAACAAAAAGGACACTTGTACTTAAAATTTGAAAATGACAGTTGATATTTCAAGAACATATAATGAGGAAAGATAGGTTAGAAAATTTGACATCTACAAGACATACTGAAAACATAAGGGAAACAGTGATTAACTTACTTAACAAGATTTTGTAAATGGATAGCAGAACAGGGATGGGGAAGAATAGTAAAAGAACAAAACATTGCTACAACTGATAGAAAATCAAGGAGAACCATGACCACCCATTTCTTGAAGCAACATGGTACATAAAAGAAGATAATACATACCATTAAGTGTGCCTTTTTTACCTTTCATTAAATAAAATGTAAATCAGTCCATAACTAGGAAGACCTATCTATTTATCTAAAATAATATAGTCATCCGCAGACAGATCTGTTTCACTGTATCACAGCTCATCAGTACGGTTAGACAGCTGATTGCTTTTTACTCAGGATTGAAACCCGACCAAATTGGTGTCAATCGGCGATTCTACTTCTGAGCTACGAGTGCTCGGTAGAAGGAGGCAAACTTTTTAGTGTGTATATTATCATTATACACGCCCAATAGCTGAGAGTGTTCTAATTCATTGTAGAATGAACAATGCATAGATGCCAGAGTAGCTACTGTTTTTCAAAGTCTACCATTCTTCCATATATATATATATTGAGGAAGAGATAGGAAGACAGAGAGAGGAAGAAATATAGGAATAAAGTATAAAAGTTTTTTTCAGATGACAATGTTTGTTAGATTTGGCATCTTCAGGTTGGAATGAAAGTCAAAACTGTGTGTAAGAAAAATGTGTTGGGATTTTTTAGGTGAAGAGGGGCAATAAATTAAATAACCTTCCAGATCCGATAACTAGAGACCAGAAAGTATCTTTGGATTGAAAAACAACTCCTGGGAAGTGAAGACATCAGAGTGGTGTCTTTTCATGAAACTTCAAAGTTGGCATGACTCTGCTCAGTTAAGTGACAAACTTCTCCACATTAATCTTATAAATGTTCTATTTCATCATCATCATTATCACTTAACGTACATTTCCATGTTAGAATGATTGAACAGGGTTTTCTTGATGGTGCCATAATTGAACCATCATGAAATATTGGTGTGAAAAATTTCAATATTAAGCACTTTATGACAAAAGCCTGCTTGCTAAAATATCTTTTTATCAGTAAAAAAAGCAACAATCTTGGCACTAAGCATCATGACAACAGAACACTATATATATATATATATATATATATATATATATATATATATAGATATTATAAATTATACTTTAGAACATGTACCATGTACAAACTACAATCTACTACAAAATTATACATTTTGTTTTGACATTGAAAGAACAATGTCTCATCAGGTAGTTAATAATGATGGTAATAAATGTTATTTTTGAAAAGAAAATTATGAAAATTCACTTTCTTTTTAGAAAAATATTTTTGTACACGGTAAAGAAGAGAAATCAAAAAAGGGGGGGAAGAAAGAGGAAAGGGAAGGACGCAGAGGAAATCAAAATCAAAAAGGAAAACAAGAGAGAAAGAAAGAAATGAGAGGAAAGAGCCAATGAGAAATGACTCAGAGAGAAATAGACCCAAATTTAGGTAGGAAGTACAATATAGGCATATACAGATATCGGTCACGTGATGTCTGGGCTTAACTAAGAAGAAAAAGTGAGAAAATGCACAAAGGAGAAAGAAAGTGAGAAAAAGTGAGAAAATACACAAGGGGAAGAAAGTAGTGGGGGAGACAACAGAAGCTGCAAAAAAAAAAAAAAGAAATTTCAAACTTTGGCTGGAAATGAATTGTAGATAGATGCATTTGTTTGTAACATTGTAGAAAAATAAATCCTTTGACATTTTTAAAAAATGATGAAATCACATACACAAACATAAGAATAATTCAAAAAGCGCATTTTCCCCTGTGTATTTTCTCATTTTTTCTCACTTTCTTCCCCTCCTGTACATCTTCTCACTTTTTATGCAGGATTGAAACCCAACCAAATTGGCATCAGTCGGCGATTCTACCTCTGAGCTATGGGCGCTCAGTTGAAGGAGGCAGACATTTTAGCGTATAATGTATCATACGCCAGTAGTCAGAGTGCTGACTACTATATATATATATATTTTTTTCTAAACATATACTGCTAAATATAAGAGACAATGAATGTCTATTATGTTTAATCATGAGCTGTTCTAAGCATCATATTTTGGCTTTAATTTCAGGTGAAAAAACACAGAAGTTCTCCAACATTTGGATATTTTTTATTATGTTGGTTCTAAGCTTTTGGCTCACATGAGCCATCTTCAGAGAGGTTACAGGGATGTTAACATAAAAACATCCACCATCAAAGATGATTTTATCTTGTGTTGACATAAAACTTTGCTAAGCAATGATAACAGTTACCAAATAGCAGACTCAGTTCGTAGATGGTGGATGTTTTTATGCTAATGTCCCTGTAACTTCTCTGAAGATGGCTCATGTGAACCAAAAGCTTAGAACCAACATAATAAAACAATATCCAAATGTCAGAAAATTTTTGCCTTTATTTTCACCTGAAATTAAAGTCAAAATATGATGTTTAGAATGGCTCATGATTAAACATAATAGACGTTCATTGTCTCTAATATTAACAGTATATGTTCAGAAAATTATCTGCTGCCTTGATACACTAAATATACACATATATGAATAAGTTTTTTTGTACCACACCAATGTAAAGTGGGTCTTGAAATTTAATGATTAAAATTGAATACAAAAGTATAATTTGGACTAAAATCAAATGACATAAACTTAAGGTGCCTTTTGACCGCTGCTACGTCAGAAGTAATAAATTAGTGGAATTAAATTACTAAATGGAATATATCCTTGCATAAGACCCCAAAAGAGGAAATGAGTGGAGAGGAAAAAAACAACAGAGTCATGTGTTTGTGAGTCCTGGATGATACTGGCTTATATCTACGGATAGGGCCAGACACATGTTGTGCAATTCTTACCTCCAGACGTTGGATAGTCCTGCCAACATAGTTAGCTTCACACTGACATTTATAATGAAAATAACAAAGCTATGGTGATGGGTAGGCAAAACATCCTTACAGAGAAGAACATGCTACTGGTAGAGAAGGTGTTACATACCGCAACAGAATTGAAACAGTGCATAATACATGACAAAATTATACCAACAAAAAACCGACTTTGGGAACCAGTCCACAGTAGTCTAATGTAGACAGATACTTAGGTAAAGCAAATGTTTTAATTTCATTAAACTTAGAAATTTTAAGTTTAATATTAATCACTTTTTGAGTAACCATTTGTGAGGAAAATATTGGCAATTTATCGCAGTTCAGCATCCAGTTTACACTCAGAAAAGGCTTATGGCCATATCACGTTGAATACACCGGTTCTTGCTCGATCACCAAAGTTAAGCAACGTTGAGCCTGGTCAGTACTTAGATGGGTGACCGCTTGGGAATACCAGGTGCTGTAAGCGTTTCATGACGGATGTGCATGTTTACGGCCATATCACATTGAATACACTGGTTCTTGCTCAATCACCAAAGTTAAGCAACATTGAGCCTGGTCAGTACTTAGATGAGTGACCGCTTGGGAATACCAGGTGCTGTAAGCGTTTCATGATAGATGTGCATGCTTATGGCTATATCACATTGAATACACCGGTTCTTGCTCAATCACCAAAGTTAAGCAACATTGAGCCTGGTCAGTACTTAGATGGGTGACCGCTTGGGAATACCAGGTGCTGTAAGTGTTTCATGACGGATGTGCGTGCTTACGGCCATATCACGTTGAATACACTGGTTCTCGCTCGATCACCAAAGTTAAGCAACATTGAACCTGGTCAGTACTAAGATGGGTGACCGCTTGGGAATACCAGGTGCTGTAAGCGTTTAGTGACAGATGTGCATTGTGGTGAGCTGAGTTCGAATTCCAGTTGAATACCCTGCATTCACTTAAGCACTGGTACCCTTAGGAAAGGCATTAATCCATCCCTTCCCTCCAGTTATGGGTTAACTAACAAGGGTAGGACTTGGGGACCCTGCCATTAAAAACAAATCCCAATAAATCTTGATACTCAAAAAGAAAAAGTATTACTAGACACAAAACTTATATAAAAAACAACAATAAATTGTTGAAAGAAAAAGGTATTACAGCAATAAATAAATAAAATTTAGGTGGCAATAAATGGCCCGCCGAGGTTGATATGCCATAAAAACAAAACAACCAGCCAACCAACACTCAGAACATATCAATAGTGCATACTGGGTAAGTGTTTTGATAAGGTTAATCTTGCTAGACTTAGGATCAAAGAATCCCAAGTAAGATATAACCCTGCAAAAGTGGGTTTCTGTATATGCTAGTGACAAAAGACTAATAAATCTAAGAAAGGCAAAATATTATCCTCCACTTCTATCTTTAATGACAAAGAGGAGTGGTGGCTATTTTAATGCTGAAAAAATTCTTCCACCTCATTATGTGATTTAAAGGACATAAAGATATCACCAACATAAGGCATGTAACAGTATGGTTTTGGAACCTTATCAAACAACTGTTTCTCATGGAATCCTACAAAATTATTAGCCATCAGAGGTCCCAGAAGACTACCCATTGATAATCTATCAGTCTGTCGATACATGATATTATTGAAACTAAATACAACAGATTTATTAGCCATCTCCATTAACTCAATAAAAACAATCCCAGAAGATGGTGATTTCAAGAAGCCCCGTTACAGATGTCAGTAGTTTCATCAAGAGGAACATTAGTGAACAAACGAGAAATATTGAAAGACACAAGATAATCAGTGTCAGTGGAACACTGTAATTTCCAAAGGCGAATCAATAATGTGATAGGTACAGACTTGGCGGCTCGACTCCAGCCACTTTCTCACCGACGGGATGTGGCTTCCCTCTGTCTGTTCTATAAATGTTTTCATGGCTTCTGCTCCGATGAACTTAAGTCATTGGTGCCCTGGCCAAATGAGTTTACTCGTGCAACCAGACTGGCAACTTGGTTCCACCCATTCACAGTTAGATCAATCAAATGCAGCTGACAATTCTACTCCAGCAGCTTCTTTTCTCGCACTTCTTGCCTGTGAAACTCTTCCATATTCTTGCTTTCCTGATGGCTACAACCTCCAGGAATCTAAATACAATGTCTGTCATCTCTTAACCACTTGACTTCAGTTCTTTCTACGTCACCCTGTATATCTTTTCCTTTCTCTCTACCTTTGCAACTGTCATCACACCTGCATTCCCATCCTTCTCTTGCTCCCTTCTCTGACACCCACTGTAACTGGTTCGTCTTTATCTTTACTCTCCTCCTATCTAATATTTTTCTCTTATGTAGCCCCCTGCGCATCAGTGGCATTACCACCTTGCTTGGGGTGAAAGAATTTAAAAAAAATGTATGATGCAAATTGAAAAGAGTCTGAAATACAATAACTGAATAAAACTTCAGAACAGGATCAAGAATTGCAACATGCCATCTTACCAACTCATGTTGAACAGAACCAACCATAGGTAAAATGGGCCTGAGCAGAGTATTCACTTTATAAACTTTAAAAAGACCATATACCCTCAGACACTGGGAAACTACAAGTTGAATTTTATTGCATACCTGTTTAGTAAGAAACATTATTTTGTGAAACTCAAGAAGCCTTTCATAAAATTTAATTTCTGTCTTGAAGGTGTCATTAAATGAAATATCACTTAATTTCTGAAATTTGCTAGTGTCGTCTAACATAACTGACATCTTATTAACATAATCAGAATAGTTAAGAATAACCACCCTTAAACTGTTGTCGGTTCTGGTTATATCTTAGATTTTAACAATTTGGCCACTGGATAATAGTTCTGCCAGAAGAACTCAT
The DNA here is from genome assembly GCA_037127315.1 of Ascarosepion bandense. NCBI lineage: Eukaryota > Metazoa > Mollusca > Cephalopoda > Sepiida > Sepiidae > Ascarosepion > Ascarosepion bandense. The sequence goes on from JBBBDQ010000275.1 coordinate 3,204,657, forward strand.
TAAAATTGGTAGCTGACTTCACGAATCTACTAGCAAGTCTTTTAGAAGAACTTAAAATAACCAGAATTTTTTTGAAAATGTGTGAATCTTTTTCTAATAACTATTCAAATTAGCTGAAAACTTCAATTTTATCAATATTCCTAGTGGGGAGGATACAGAAGTCTAAACGCCCTACACAAGACCAATTTATCAGTGTCAGACAAATAATAATCAGAGAAATAAAGAATCTGTTTATCTGATATAATACATGAACCAAATTTTCTTTTAATTAAGTGCCTTAGATTTTTAGCAATGGTTCTATTATTGGTTAAAATATCATCTTTGGAAAGATATTTTGAAAAATGAAATTTATTAAATATATCTATATAAATATCAATTTATTTCATATGTAAACTCAAATTTTACATTTGAGGAATAACTATTTCAACAGGTAACTAGAACCTGTATTGTTCAACCCCAGTAGGATGTAAAATGAAGAAATTCTATTGTATCAAAAAAGAAAGTCAGTAAAGAAAAGGAATTAATTTGTTAATTCTTAATACTTTCAGAAAAATTCTTAACCATTGTAATGAATTAATTAGCAAGTGTTGTCATCAAAGTAGATTTAAACTTCCTTAAAAAAGTTTTAACTATTCTCTTATTTCCAATTTAATCATAATATTTTTAGCCTAAATTTTTTGATATCAATTAAAATTAAAATTTAGACACAAGATAACCTTAAGTTTATTACTACTGAATACCTTTGACCTCTTGGGCAAACTGCTTCCCTCCACTCCTAAAAAAGTGTGCTACTATTTGCCCTTGCTCCTATTCTTGGCCTTTTTCTAACCAACCTTCCTTACTTATTCCTTTTCTTTACTAACCATTATTTTTGGTATTCTAGAATTTCTTCATTTTACAACTGACTGGGATTGAGCAAGGCCGGTTCTAGTAACCTGTTGAAATAGCTATTTTCCAGATGTAAAATTTGAATTTACATATGAAATAAATGAATATCTGCTCTGTAAATTAAATTTACATCAAGCTTTCTGTTGGATCAGTTTTAATATTTGACCTAATATTACTAGAATTCATACCTATCTTCTCCTGGATTTATCATGCTTATATATATATATATATATATATTGTCATCCACAGACAGATCTGTTTCACTGTATCACAGCTCATCAGTATGGTTAGACTCCGACTGCTACATAACCCAGGCTCGAAACCCAACCGAATTGGCGTCAGTCGGTGACTCTACTCCTGGGCCACGGGGCGTTCGGTGGAAGAAGGCAGTCTTTTTAGTGCATATCATATTATGTGCCCAATAGCTAGGGTGCTCCAATTCATTTTTACTGAATGAGCGATGCGTACATGCTAGAGTGGCTACTGTTTTTCAAAGTCTACCTTTCTTCTAGAGTGCTCAATCAGGGTGTGAGAGCGTATGTATATATGTATATATGTTACTGCAAGTCTTATAATTTTTAGTGGATATCTGTATTTGAGTAGATGCTTTATTTTTAAGCAGCATTTATTATGTGCTCATATATAGGGCACATTTTCTTTAAATTTTCTTGAACATGCAGGCCAGTAGACATCATAGACACTGTTTAAAAAATACTGGCATCCTTAAAAAATCATTTTTGAAGGATTTGAAATGTTGGATTAAAAAAGAATTCATTAATTTTTTTAGAAATACTTCCATGCATACATAAATATATATATGTGTGAGTGTGTGTATGTGTGCTTGTGTGAAAAGAATAACATGCTGATTCTATTTTTAAATGAACAAATACTGTAATATGCAAATAATGTTTCTTTTTCGTTTTTACTTTTTGCATATGGCATAATTGAAAGGAAATGAAAAAAAAATCATGCTACAAATCATCATCAACAACAACAACAATATCAACAGCAACAGCAAGAACAATGAGTCCCATGATCAGGTGTGGTCGCCTTGTTGCTGCACATCTAAACTGCCTCCTTCTAATTCATCCATGCATAGTGTTTGGGTAAGTAGACCTGGTGGAGCTTATTCCTCTGTAGGTTTAACCATATCTGATGTCCTCCAAATTCAAAGCCTGTCTTGCTCACAGACAAGTAACTATTGATTCTATTGAGAGAACTCTCTGCCCTGGCCATTAACTTCAGTGTAGGAAGCCCCCCTACCCACTGATGCCATTATCAACCACACTGGCTCTATCCATAGCTATCAAACCCAGTCTATTTCATTGTACTAGATGGCTGTTAACCCTAAAAGAAGGTTCATCCACTCTTTGACAGGTCTTGTTTTTAGTCTAGCCACTGTCCTTATCAGAAAAGCCTGGTAGGGAAACTGGTTTAGTCATCATGCAGCAGGTCATGCTGAGTTACATGGTACCAGTAGTTCCTGTAGAGTGACCCAACATAAAATTGAATTCAAATTTCCAAACTAAGTGTTAATCATTTATTAATTATATCTGTGGGCAGATGTTCAAGTGTTTAGAATGTTCACTTTCTAACTGTGAAATCTGGGTTCAAATATTACTATGGCCAGTTTGTCAGGAGAATGACTTTTATATGAGGTGCTCCTGGCATATGGCTCTTTTGAAAAGTGCCCCCAAATCATTCCACAGGTCTACCCAGGACGTGTGTCCAAAATTCTTTGTCAATGGTTGTGATAGCCCAAAGTCAAAGTTCAGCATGAGCAAGCTTTTGTGCATACTGGTATTGTTCTAAGTTTTGATTCTGCCAGATTATGCACTCTCTCCCAGGTTTGTTCCGCATGGTTGCAGTATGAACCACAGGTGAGCTCAGTGCATAAGCAGGCATCTGTAACAGAGATTGGCGAGCTGCCCTAGCAGACCAACATACCCAGATATGAGTAGCAAGTTATTATTACACCTTGTATGCAGTAGTTGATAAAATAAACAAATTGAAAGTCTGATTTAAAAATAAATTCAAGTTATCTTTAGGTGGTGATTTGTTCATTAGTTAACAAAACAAAAATAAAATCTATATATAAAGTCTTTTTGCGATTTGTTTGTCTGGCTGTGAGATTGATATCAAGAGAAAGACAGTGACACAACGCAAGGAAGAGAAGGGTAAAGAGAGTTTGGAAGGGAATGTGAAAAGATGGATAAAAACCAAAAAAAAAAAAAAGGAAAAGAAACATCGTTAAAAAAGAAATAATACAAGAGAGATAGAGAATTATTTGGATATAGGGAGACACAGTAGAGTAATGGATTGTGGCTCGGACTGAGGAATCAGAGAGTCAAGTTCGAATTCCAGTTGTGGTTATTACATTCACTTATATGCTAGAACCCTTGGGAAAGGTATGAATTTAACTTTTCTTTTCTGTCAGCTATGGGTAAATAGTAAGAGAAACTGGGTTCTATAGCCTTGGGTAGCAACCAGCCTAGGAGAAGGAAAACTTTGAATTCAGAACTGTATGTAGCCCTGATGAAGCAACTAAGGAAAAGATTGTTTGCCTTAGATGATCCCAACTACAGTGGATGCCTTTTTTTTTTAATAAAATGGGAAAAAAAAGGACAGAAAAAAAAATGAAAATATAAAAATAAAATAAATGTAAAAGTAAAAAGAAAGAATAGAAAAATAAAAAAGGAAAAGAAAGAAAAAAGAAAAAGAGAAACAAGAGAAATAAAAAAGAAGTAAATAATGAATTAAATCAGGTCAGAAAGAAAAAAAGAGAAAAGAAAAGAGAAAAATGAATGAATGAAAGGAAGGAAGCATAAAAAACAAGCAGCAAAAAAGAAAAAAGAGGAAATATAAGAAGTGAAAAAAATAAAAAATAAAAAATAGGGAAAACAGAAAAGAAAGAAACAAACAAAAAGGTAGATGAAAGTGAGCAAAAAAAAGGAAAAAAAGAAAGAAAAAAGTAGAAAAAGAAAGACAAAAATTAGTCAATAAAGAAAGAACAATAAATAAATAAATAAATAACAATGAATAAATGAAAAACAATAAGTAAATAATAATAAAAAAGAAAAATAAGGAAAAAAAGCAAAAAGCAGAACAAAATGAAAGAACAAAAATAAAAGACAAAAGAACAAAAATAAAGAAAAATGAAGAAATAAATAATAAATAAATAAGAAAGAAAGAAAGAAAGAAAGAAAGTAACTGACAAAGAAAAATAAAAAAAAAGAAGGAAAGAATTATGCAAAGGAACAAATTAATAAAAAGTTGGGAATTAGAAATGAGAACAATTCATTTGGTTATTTAGCCTATTTTCTTGGTTATTACTGATGTGTAGTGAGTTTGACCCTCACTTGGTGCCTTACATTTGTAACATTGTACTAATCTAAGTTAGTCATAGTAAATACACGAATTGAAAGGAGAGAGAGAGAGAGAGAGAGTGATTGAAAGAGTGAGTGAGTGAAAGAGAGTATATGAAGGAAAATGGGAAAGTAGTAAAAAAAAGGAAAAAAAAAGAAAAGGAAAATAAAGGAAAAAAGGAAAAGAAACGAAAAAGAAAAGAAAAAACAAGGAAGAAAGAATAAAGAAAGAAGAAGAAAAATAAACTAGAAAAAAATTGAAATAAAAGCAAAAGTATAAGGTAAGGAACATAGAATTAAATAAAAAGGAAAATTTAAAGAGAAAATGAAGAAAGAAAATAAAAGAAGAAAAAGGAACATTCTAAAAAAGGCAGAACAAAATAAAGAGAAGGAAGTATGAAAAATAAGAAAGAAGAGAGATGCTGATGAAGGTATAACAAAACCAAATGAGATCCAATAAGGTATGGTATAAAATACAAAATTGGCAGCGGAAAGAAGACGAGGCCAATAAAACCCTTTCCATCTTCTGAACAGGAGATTGGAGAATGATTTGCCCCAAACTGGCAAAATATACTTCATTTCCTCCCTCATTTGATTAATTTACATCTTGTCATGGAAAGATGACCTTCAGTGCTTCTGTTAATCACCACCTACCCTATGAAAAACACTAATTAGCCCCCTTTGCTTTCAGTCATCACTCGACTTTGCTTGTCCCTCATAATCTTTGATAGAACTTTGGTCCCTACCCAACCTCAAAGAAAAGAGCCCAATCAGGAAACTAATCAAAAGAAATTATGCATAACTGGAAAATAAGGAATGGTCTACAAAAGAAGCAAACATAAATCTTTGAAATTTATCAGGCTTGATGAATTGGAATCACTCCACTTTGGTAAAAACACACACACACACACACACACACACACACACATGTATGAGAAATTGATATTATCAACTGTACAATTTAAAGGTTCTTCAGCTTATATAAGAATGGCTTGTCGAACAAATAAATACATTACCAAAGTAATGAAATAGAAAAAAAAAATCAGTTAATTCTCTTATACAATATATTGTAAGGTCAGAAATTTAGTTATGTTATATATAAATCTGGATTAATATGTATAAAAAAAGGCAATGTCTATCAGTAGCTTTGACGGTCACCTCCAAGATGTTAAATGAGGTTGAAGCTTTTAAGATAAGCTCACTGCTTTTTTTGGCTTATTTTTCACTTGGACACTTAAAAATAATGTATTCATCTTAACTAAAAAGTTTGTACAGATTATTTTATGTGCAGCATCAATAATTATAAAAATATGCATAAATTAAATCTTGATAAAACAAATAAATTTTATACTCTTAAATTATAACAGACCTATTGTTAAGACATATATAGCATGATGCCATAAGAGACACTGCAGGCCATCAAAGAAGTCAGGTGTATCAGAGATAAACTTGGATTATATCCAGCTGCTGAATGGAGATGTATGTGACCTTACACCTGCATCTATTTTTACAAGTGTGAGAATCAGAATATTAGACATTGATATATTTTATTACTTAAACATTATTTACCCATATTAAGTAGATGCTCTGTTTAATTATTAAACAGTATATTTATTTATTTTCATCTTCCAGCTAGAATATTTGAGAAACTTTATTAAAGAAAAATATGTACTCTCTGGCAGGATTTGAACCTGCATAACCACTGAGTAGGGGGAAACAGTCATTAGATCTGATGTGCTTTAGACCTCTCAATCAAAAACTGCAAAATGGAATTTAGCTTATAATTGAAAAATTTCACATTATTTAAAACTTATATCAAATTATCATCTTGTTTCATTTAACATAGAAAATAATAAGGTTATTCAATTTTAAATACCTTTCAACTAACACATTTAAAATTAAAATAACTTAAAAAACATAATTTTCAGGAAAATCTCTATTCTTGGTTGGTGACTGATTTAGGAGAAGAACAAGTCTAAAATTGAAAATCATGGCAAAAGCAAGTAGAAAATACTCAACCATCTTTCATGAGAACAATCCTAGCAACTGCAGATATAAAAGAGAAAGGAAGCTACGGAGCATCTTAATTATTTAAATTTTGAAAGGACATAGCATTTTAGGAGATGTGTGGTTCTGATTCAAAGGTTTTAAGGTATTAAATGAAAAAAAAAAAAAGAAAACAAAAAAATTTGTCAAAAAATACTTTACTAAAATATAACAGCTACATTCATATTTTGTGTGTCATGTTCCTTCAGGACAACTTCTTATTGTTCTTGTCATTTGTAGCTATGAAAAAGTTTAACTTTTTACTGTCAATCCACCTCCTGTTCTGCCATCTATTTATACAAGCTTGTTACTTAGGTTGTTTCTCCTCTTGCCCTTTCAGCATGTCCTATTAGCATCAAATTTTGTTAACATTCTTTCCTCATTATACTTCAAAGAAATTTCAACTGCTTCTTTTTGATTCTAAGACTTTTGAATCACAAATATATGAACAATGGAGGGAAAAAGTTTTCATAGGTGGTCTAGTGAATCGTGACACTGAATGAGAAAAGCAGAGAGCCAAGTTTGAATTCCAGTCTGGTTTGTTGCATTCCCTTATGAGCAAATATTATTGATTAAGGTAGGAATGCACCTCCTCTTCACAGGTATGGGTTAAATAGTAGAACTTGTATCTGGAAAAAAACATTGCTATTCTTAAAAAAAGTTGTTCATGCAAATATAACAAAAGGGTTGATAAGCCATAAAAAATTAAATTAATCAGTCAAAAGCTATCTAAAAAGTTCTTTTCTTTTAACCAAATTGTTAGGTATTTGTTTACACATAAAACTATGTAATTTTAAAATGTGCTCATGACTATATTTGTCCATAGATACAAGTGTGTTATTTTATTGTCATTTTTGTCTTCCATCAAGAATTATGTCAATCAACACAAAGCCCAAGTCATACATAACCTTGATACAACCTAGTATTAATTAAAGGACAAAGGAAAGTGCTTTTCATTGTTTGAAGTATTAAATCATAGATATAGACAAATGACACCTACCTTGTACGTGTCGTTGGGGTGAAGATTGTTGGCCAGTTTCTTAAAGTAAGCCAAAGTCATCTCGTCAAGTTCAAAGAGGTAAAAATATGTAAGCACTGAAAATAATAATAATAATAAAGATTAAAGAGAAAAAAGATGTCATGTTGGTAATAAATAATTGATGAATCAGATTAATAAATAATACATAATTGTTAAATTTGAATCAAATAATGTTCCTGTCATTTGTAACATATAGGTATCTCTGTTGAAAGATTAAGACACAGGCTCCCAGTATTAGTTAACTCTGTAGGCTTCTTTAGTGGATACCTGGCGTCAGCCTCCCAATGCTAGATGTTGCTGCAGTGTTTTTTTTTTTTAATCATATCACCCTGAGCAAGGTGGTAACGCCACTGATGTGCAGGGGGCTACGTACGAGTGAAAAGATTGGAAAAGAGAAAGCCGGAAACCACATTCTAAACAGGAAACAAGGGATAAGCCTCTTCACCTGTTCAATAGACGTGGATGGAGTGTGAACCAGGCGATAGTTTAGTCTATCTACTCCAATTGAAAAAAAAAAAGTGAGAAGATTGGAAAAGAGAAAACCAGAAACCGCATCCTAAACAGGAAATAAGGGATGAGCCTCTTCACCTGTTCAATAGACGTGGATGGAGTGTGAACCGGGCGATAGTTTAGTCTATCTACTCCAATTGAAAAAAAAAAGTGAGAAGATTGGAAAAGAGAAAACCGGAAACTGCATCCCAAACAGGAAACAAGGGATGAGCCTCTTCACCTGTTCAATAGATGTGGGTGGAGTGTGAACCAGGTGATAGTTTAGTCTATCTACTCCAATTGAAAAACAAAAGAGAAAAGAGTGAAAAGATTGGAAAAGAGAAAGCTGGAAACCACATCCTAAACAGGAAACAAGGGATGAGCCTCTTCACCTGTTCAATAGACGTGGATGGAGTGTGAACCAGGTGATAGTTTAGTCTATCTACTCCAATTGAAAAACAAAAGAGAAAAGAGTGAAAAGATTGGAAAAGAGAAAGCTGGAAACCACATCCTAAACAGGAAACAAGGGATGAGCCTCTTCACCTGTTCAATAGACGTGGGTGGAGTGTGAACCGGGCAATAGTTTAGTCTATCTACTCCAATTAAGCAAGTAAGCTGTTATAGCAAGTAGATTTTTACAGGGCAAAGTTGCTAGACTCAAGCCCAGTAAATTTTCAATTCAATTATGTTAATCCTGTGGACTCTCCTATGGAATACAATGCCACAGTCTCCCAATGTTAGGTGTTGTTGCTATGGCTTTTATAGGTTAGAATTAGTAAGCCCTCTGCCAAACTAGATTTGAATTCAGACTTGTTATAGACTGGTTGCCATTCTAAACAAGAATATCCTGTCTGTCCTACTATTTAGACGCTAACTGGGGATAGAAGAGATCAATTCATACTTTTGCAAGAGTATTTGTGTAAAATCGAGTGCAACAGCTCGGCTGAAGTGTGAATTAGATGCACCAGGCAAATTGAACATTGTTGATAACTACTATGCTATAAACATATCCCATCACTTTAAATTTGACTCTTACGGAGTAAATACACAACCTTTTGCATTGATTCAAATTTTACCTGTCTAATATTTAGTTCTGCAGTTGAAGGAAAGATGATGGATTTGTGATATCAATTGAAAATGTTTACAAGATTGGCTTTGCATTCAGTGATAAAATTCCTAGATGAGCCGTCTTTCCTTCTGCATGATGTAAAACATTGTTCCAGGACTTTTCTCACTGGTGTGTCTTTAGGCAGTCTCTTTGCATAGCTTAGGATAGTGAATTTTATATTTTTAATGGTTTTTCACCAATGTCTGCATTCCATCTTAGTGAATTGTATTTAGAGCCCCATTCTCAGAGGAACACGAAAATTACTATTAAATGTTGTTAGAATTGTTAAACACACGAAAAATAAAATGACAATTTTTATATTACATTACATTTGTCTATTGCCGGAAATAGTTTTGAAGAAAAGTGATAAATTAAGTTTAAAAGTGGAGCCAAATTCAAAACTGAAATAAATCACCCCTGGTTGGTTAATTTTTACCGATATTTAAAATATGCCTGCACAGATATTTTTAGGTTGAAATCGGGTGCCCCTGCTGCTCTCCTTGGGCTTCTTGACAAAATACAAAGGAGGATCTGTAACGTGGTTGATACTGACTTGGCAGACCGGCTGCAGCCGCTCTCACACCGGCATGATGTAGCTTCCCTGTGCCTCTTCTACAAGTACTTTCATGGCTTCTGCTCCGATGAGCTTAGATCACTGGTGCCGCCCAAGCACGAATTTACACGAGATACTAGATTAGCAACTAGGTCCCACCCTTTTACAGTTAAACAAATAAGATGTAACCGTAAATTCTACTCCAACAGCTTCTTTTCTCGCACTTCCCGCCTGTGGAACTCCCTTCCACAAGTCTGCTTTCCCGACAGTTACAATCTCCAGGTGTTTAAATGTAGGGTCAATAGACACTTCCTATCACACTAACTCCCAACTATTCTCACAACACTCTCATCTACCCAACCCTCATTCTCGGTATCCTCACCCGCCTATCACCCACCCTCTGTTATTTCCTATATTTAACCAGCCTTTCTCCACTCTACGTAGCCCCCTGCACAGTAGTGGCAGTGACATGCCTTGCTCGGGGTGAAACGCTTATAAAAAAAAAAAAAAAAAAAAAATTGCACCTGAAACTGAAATGTTTTTTGAGCCTGTCATGTGACCAAAAGTAGTATAAATTCTGTAGCATAAAGTAGTATCCCCAGTGAGAGCTGCAACTCAAAAGAAGCAGGCATCTAGGAACCTTTTTCCTGATAAATCGAAACCAAAAAGTACCGCTCGTCAAAACGAGCCCTTTTTCTCACTCAACTATTCTCATGAACCTGGACGAGAGAGTTTTAAAGTTAATTAACAGCTTAATGAACAGCTTAATTAATTAACAACTTAATTAATGAACAACTTTTCTCTGTGAAGAAATTTTAACATACAAAAATCAACAAAGACCTCACCAAAAAAGGCTTTTGTCAAAAACATTTGAACATCGACCTTATTTGACTCAAACTCAACTTTCACTGACAGAACAATCAAGAACTTTTCTATGAACATCTAAATCTAAACTTATTTATAAATGAAACTTTGTCTGTGTGTGTGTGTGTGTGTGTATCCGTTACCTATAGACTCCGAATCGGCTGAACCCATTTTCTTGAAAATTTACACAGTTGTACTATAAGCGTCTGCAAGTGTTCTTAGCTAGGTTTTGTGTCAAGGTATCCCTGATAAATATCGAAAATTGATAATCGAAAAAATCGGGTTATAGAGAGAGTGGTCCGATTTTAATCAAATTTGATACACTCATAGACAAAGACATAAGAAACGATATTCAGAAGTTTCAAGGTTGCAGTTCTTACAATAGTGCAGAAAATTGATAATATATATATATATATGTCCTTTATACAAATCCACAATTTTTATCCGATTCTCACCAAACTTCACACAAATATTCTTTAGGCTGAGTCTGAGCTCCAGGACCATGGATTAGTTTTAAAGCTTTCATTACACCCGAGCAACACCGGGCTATACTGCTAGTATAAAATATATAAAACATTCTATTTCCAGTTTATGAATGCAACTAAAGGTAGATAACTTTGAATATTCCTTCTTTCATTATTCTGATTTGTTGAAAACAATCACATATATTTTGGACTATAATAACAAACAAATCATTTACAAACAAGAACATCTTTGAATTGAACTTTTCAACTTAAATTCATTCTCTTCATATTCTTTCAATATTCGTTGGACCAAAAACTGTAATTACATTACACAAATAATCCTGTTTAAAATATTGTTTATTAATATTTGTATTTTTGTATATAAAAATTTGTTGTTTGTTGAACAGAGTTGCTTGATTACTTGAATATTGATCTTGTGCCTTACACTGAATTCAAATGTTTGCGGAGTTGCTTCATGCAACCTCAACAAAGTTCCTTCTGATATATTAAAATTTATTCAATGATCCTGAACTCCACAAAAAATGAAATATTGGGTTGTTATGTGATATCTATCCTCCTGTATGGCATCAAATTCTGGACAATCTCCTCAACGATGAAAGAGAAACTTGAAGCAATGAAAATGTGAATCTGCAGAAGGATGCTGAGGATACCATTGACCAAACATGTGAGCAACAAGGTTTTGGAAAGGATGCAAACAAAAAAGTAGCTCATAGTTAACACCAGAAAGAGACAGCTGAACTTTCTGGGGCATGTAATGAGGAAGGAGAGCTTAAAAAATCTGATACTCACAGGACAGATAGAGAGAAAGAGAGAGAAGAAAGCAACATGAGGCATACTTGATGACAAGTGGATGGTGAAGTGACGATTGGGAGAGATACCAAGAGAAAAAGTGTTAAGAGCGATAAGGGATAGGGATAGGGATAAGTGGAGGTCCATGATCGCCTACGTCCTGAAAGGACCCAGTACATAAAGAAGAAGAAAAATTGTCAGAAATTTATTTGAAAAAAATTAGATCTATTTCAATTTTCTTGAGTGAATTTAATGAAACAAGGTTCCCACCCTTTTACAGTTAGATCAACCAAATGAAGGAGACAATTCTACTTCATCAGCTTCTTGTCTTGTTCTTCCAGCCTGTGGAACTCCCTTCCATATACTTGCTTTCCTGACGGCTACAACCTCCAAGAATTTAAATGCAAAGTCAATTCCCATCTTTTATCCACTTAACCCCAGCCCTTTCTACATCACCCTGTGTATCTTGTTCTTTTTCTTTCTCTTTACCTTCATAACTGTTTTCACTCCTGTGTTCACATCCTTCTCTTGCCCTTTTTCTTTCACCCACTGTAGCTGGTTTGTCTTTGTCTTCACTCTCTCCCTGTCTAAAACTTTAACTCTCTTATGTATCCCCCTGCACATCAGTGGTGGTACCGCCTTACTTGGGGTGAAATGATTAAAAAAAATCTCTGTTAATCAGACAATTTTACAACAGGAAAGCATCTTTCAAAGTTTTCTACACAACCTTGTGGAGGATGAATTTTTTCAACCATAAAACTTTATAGCCCTCACTACTCTACTGCTATTTCCATGGCAAATGTTTTAACAAGCTATATTCTTTCTGTTTTATGAGTTCCAACTTTACCAGTTAAGATTTACCAGGCTACATAAGCAGGGCTGAGTTATCAGGTTCTTCTAAAGAGCCACTATTTTGTGGAGCAGAATTTTAATAGGATGTTTCCTAAATCACTACAACGATAAGCTATTCAAGTCTAGCATCAACTGTTATTTATATTAAAATACCCTCATAGTCTGTACTTCTTCCTCATTCTTCTTATATTCACAAAACAACCACATTCAATAACCTTTCTACCTTGAGTGACTTTTGGGCCTTGTGCTCAGAACGAGAAATCGGAGAGCCGAGTTCGAATTCCAGCCGAATTCATTTCACACACTTACGCGCAAATACCCTTGGGAAAGGTATTAATCCGTCTATTCCTTCCAGTTATTGGTTAAATAACAGGACAGACTGGGTTCTATAGCCCTTGGTTGGCAACCAGTCTACCGCAGAAAGCAATGGCAACCTACTGCGGGATAATCCTCTGCCCAGTCAGTCATGTCTCGAAAGAGACATGATCGCCCAAGCGTGTATCATGTATGGCACTTAACTGACTGATTAACATCTTCAAGTCTAGTATTAACTGTTATTCATCTTATATATCCTCATAATCTGTATTTTTTACCTTCTCCTCTAATATTCATGAAGCAACATCATTCAGTAAAACTCTACTTTGAGTGGCTATTGGGCCTTCTACTGAGTGAAAAACTGTGTAAAAAGAAAAGAAAAGAATATCTTTTCTGAGGAATATACATGAAGATAGTCATTATTCAAATAGCGGAAAAATATGAGTGATTTTGTTATTGCCTTAATGCCTATACTTGTTGTTTTTTTGTTTTTTTTTAATATTAAAATCAACACTGTTTACTTGTTTGTCAATACTGGTTATATATAATTATACTTTCTCAAGTTGCTGCAGAAAAAGTATTTTAATGGACTTGAGTGTAATTCATTTTATCTTTGTTTCTCACAGATCTTACCAGATCATGTGATTCTAATTTCTGTTTTGTAAAAAGTTAATGATTGTAGTAGAAAAAAAAAAGCCCGTTTCACTTCCTTTCAACAAAGCAGCAAAGTATAAAAGAAAAAGAAAACTCCTTTTATATTGCATATTACATTATTTTTTTCATTTAAAAATAGAATCAACATGTTATTACTGAATCCTTTTTCATATATATATTTACATATATCCAAATGAATAAGAACGAAGAAAATAATTGCAACGTTCAAAACATTAATTTAAAACAGTGCTCAATATAGAAATAGAGCAATGAATATTTATTATTAATTATTTTGTTAGAACATGTGCAAACTACAAAATTGTACATTTTGTTTTGACATTGTAAGAACAATGTTGAATCAGGTAGTTAACAATGATGGCCATAAATGTTTTATTAAAAGAATTTCTTTTAAGAACAACACTTTCCTTTATTTTTGGAATATTTTTTTTTCTGTACGAGGTAAAAAGATATTAAAAAAGGAGAAAGAAAGAGGGAAGAAAAGATCAGAAAATAAGATGGGAATTAAAGAATCTTTCCTTTTCCTCTTTCTTTTCCTTTTCTTTTCCTCTTTCTTTTCCTTTTCTTTTCCTCTTTCTTTTCCTTTCCTTTTTCTTTTCCTTTTCTTTTCCTCTTTCTTTTCCTTTCCTTTTCCTCTTTCTTTTCCTTTCCTTTTCCTCTTTCTTTTCCTTTTCTTTTCCTCTTTCTTTTCCTTTCCTTTTCCTCTTTCTTTTCCTTTTCTTGATTTCTCATTTTATTTTCTGATCTTTCCTTCCATTTTTCTTTCTCCTTTTTAATATCTTTTTACCTTGTACAGAAAAAACAAAAGAAAATTATAGAACCCAATCTGTCCTGTTATTTAACCTATAGCTGGAGGGAAGAGATAGATTAATACCTTTTCCAAGGGTATTTGCACGCAAGTGAATTCAACAAATTCAACTGGCATTTGAACTCGGCTCTCCAATTTTTTTCCGAGCTGATATCGACTGCACCACAACACACATCCACTTTGGAGAGTTACTGTATGAATAATTTAATTAAAACTGTCACTAGGTCTATTTATATTAATTTAGAAAAAGCTAGATGTAACAATAACTTCTATTTTAACAGTTTCTTTTCTTGCACTTCCCACTTTTGGGACTCTCTTTTCGTCTCTTGCTTTTCTATCACCTATGATTTTCAAATGTTTAAATGTAAAATCAATCTCTATCTTCTCTTCTTTTGAATTGTTTTTTCTCGTCACATACATAGTGGATTAAAAGACCGACTTCTATATGCTGCATACCTCAGGACATAGGCAATCCTGGCTCTCCACAACTTTCTATCTTGTGTGACTTTTAGCAGCTTTTTTCTAGCTTTGCTAAGACTCCACTTCTCCATTCTGCTATCTATTCACACAAAGTTGTCAAATAATTTGCTTGCTGCCTTTTCCTATCACTCTTGTCACTATCTCTCATAAAGGCAAAGTTTTCCAAGACTTCCTTCCTGATTATATATCCAAAGAATTTCAGCTGTCTCTTCCTGATTCTGAGTAGTGCTCATTGGAATCAACTCCAAAAAGGATTGTTTCCCTCACAACTACAATCTAAACTAAAATGAGCACATGACTGAATAGTTAGAAAGTTTGCTTTCTGACCATGTGGCCCGGGCTCGGATCGCACCATGGTTAATTTGTCAGGAGGTGACTTCTTGAGGTTAGCAGTCTGAACGAGTTGATCCCAGCATATGGCAGCTTTGGAAAGTGCCTCAAAACCATAACACGGGTTTATCCAAGCCTTGTGAGTGAAATTGGATAGACAGAAACCTTTGAAAGTTGTCAATGGTTGTGGTAGCATGAAGTCACAAGTCATTGTGACTTCACGGGTTTGATTCTGACTGTTGTTAATGCTAGATAACATGCTCTATTCCAAAAACTAACTAAGGTCTGCTTAGCATAGTTGCAGTATAAACCACAAATGTGCCTGAGGAGGCATCTACAACAGAGATTAGCTAGCCATGCTAGAAGACAGTCATCCTTAGTTACTAGTGGCCACCCATACAATCTTAACCTGTTCATGTCTAGGGTTCTGTTATCATACTTTTTTATCCATATAAACTCTCAGTTAACATAACTCTTGTAAAAACATAAAAAAATGAAGTAATCTTTCTGTTGCCATTTTCTTTAAGACCACCTTGTTGCTTACTCGCTCTGTTCATGGAATTCCCACTATCCTTCTGTAGAACCACAGTTCTGCTTTTTCTAATTTTGTCCCCATCAGTAAAGAAATTGTCTCACAAATTCACTACTTCATTTGTTCCGTCTTATTCACCTGACCTTGCATCCAACAATTATTACCATTTTTGATTACTGCAAAATGCTTTGTTAAGGAAACTGTTTTTTATTTCTGCTTGCTATTAGCATGGTTGATGCTAGACTTCTGGAGGGCAACGCACTACACCTTCTTGGCCTCACATTTTCCACTGACTTGAAGTGGAGTGACTACACTACCGGCCATAATTATTAGGCCACCCCAGTTTTTTTTTAAAAGAAATGATGTATTTCATACTATTTTTAGTATTTATTGCCAAATGAAAATAGAATGGTTCTTTTGTTATTATTACTTTGCAAAATCTTACAAGGCAAGGAATCAAAGATGAACTCATCTAAATCAACCTTTATGTTTACTTCATTTTTTTCATTAATGAAACTGCAATATAGGTAATTATTAAATATTTATAAATTCATTTAATGCACATGTTGTTGTGCAGTATTAACAAAGAACCACTCTATTTTCATTTATAATTATTAACGTGGCAATAAATACTTAAAAATAGTATGGAATACATCATTTTTTTTTAAACACTGGGGTGGCCTAATAATTATGGCTGGTAGTGTACATTGAATCAATAGCTTCATCTACTGCAAGAAATTTGAGCCAATGCCACAAAATTTTTCCCATCAGAATCCATCTGGCACATTTACAAATCTATCATTCTTCCAGCCATTGAATATTGTAATATCTGGTCTGGGGCTCCTACTATACATCTTGAGATTCTTGAAAAAATCTAAAGTTCAAAATCCTGTAATGAATTTGATCATCACCAGGTATCTTGACTTCAGTCACTTTCTCACCGACGATAATATGGCTTCCTTCTATCTTTTCTACAAATATTTTCATGGCAGCTGATCTAATGAGTTTTATTCTCTGGTGCCCTAACCAAATGAATTTAAGCCTGCCACTAGATGGTCATCATCCTTTTATCACTGAAATAGTTAAATTTAACTGCTACTTCTGGTTAGTGAACATGGCAGATTTTTGTATAACGGATTGACTTACTCAGGTATACGATGCATGCATGGTGTCTATATATTTACAAAGTGAACTACAATAAAAATATAAAAGTGATATTAATAAAAGTATATAAAGTTCCAAAGGATGATCTGCAATGTAATCGGCCCTGACATGGCATCTTGACTTCAGTCACTTTCTCACTGACATAATGTGGCTTCCTTCTGTCTTTTCTACAAATATTTTCATGGCAGCTGATCTAATGAGCTTTATTCCCTGGTGCCCTAACCACATGAATTTAAGCCTGCTACTAGAGTGGCACTTAGGTCTAACCCATTTACTGTTTAAACAACCTAATGCAACCACTACTTATATTTTAACAGTTTTTTTTTCTTACATTTTTCTGCTGATGGAACTCCATTCTCTTTCCTTGCTTCCCTGATAATTACAATCTTTAAAAACTTAAATGCAACATTAATCACCATCTTCTCTTTTATTGAATCTCGTCCATCTTTTTTCTTTCCTTCATTTCCTCAACATTCCCTATACTCAGTCTTCTCTTTCATTTTCACACCCTGTAATCTTCTGTGTGTTAGTGGCATTCTTTCCTTACTTGGGGTGAAATGATTAAAAAAAAATGATTCAAGAGTTTTTAAAAAATCCATGGAATTTTGCTCAAAAGATACCGAAGAGCTGTCTGATAAGTGGCAACAAGTCACTGCAAATTATAGTGCATATATAATAAAATGGAATGGTACATTTCATTTTTGAAGAATAAAGTTAAGCAGCAAGAATGGAAATTACTTATGACTCAACATATATAAATGTACTTACCAACATATATATTTATTTCTGGATTTTTTACATGCTGTCCGTTAGTGGCAAAGTAGCTGTTAAGAACAATATTTATGACAGGTAGGTAGCGAACACAGCCCTCCACAACTCTCATAAGAAGTGAGATCATTTTAGGATCCAGTATCTGAAAGAAAATAGGAAATTAATTTTAAACACATTTGTGGGAATCATAAGGAGTGGGGGAGGACTGTAAGAAAGCTACTAGTGTAATACTTATTTCCCCACCCGCAAACCATGCCAGAACATTCACTCAGTCCTTCTGAGAAGATAGGTGATTTTTTTAAGCACTGCTTAGATATGGCACAAAGTCAAAAGTGTGGGGCACGTAGTGAGGATTGAACATACTACTCAATTGCAATGATTCTAATGAGACAAGCTTGCTAACCATTGCGCCACATTAAGCTGAGCAGACAGGCGCAGAACTAACCAGTGGAATGATGTCCTGGATGTTGACGGCACATCTTCATGATCATCCTAGCTGTGCTTGATATGTGAATGTGTGAGACAAACCATAAGACAGATAAATATATAGACACCAACATGAGAGGCAAAAAAGAGCAGTTCTTATCTCAACATGAGAAGAAAAATTCACCCCTGGGGAAGGCTCTAGGATCATAACATTCACTGACAAAGCAGACAGTCTTACTGATGGTTTTAATATATGAAATCTTACTATTAAAACAAATTTTAAAGAACATTGCTTTTGTAAATTCACTGTTATTGCTTCTTTCTGTATTGAAAGGCACTTTCTTCCTAATTGAATGGAACATCACGATCTTGATTATAACCATTGTTTTCTATTTGAGTTACATTTGTAATCCATTTTAGTTTTATTGGAAGTCTTTAAGTGATGTGGCTTCTCTTACGGCCATATCACATATGATCACCAAAGTTAAGCAATTCTGAACCTAGTCAGTACCTAGATAGGTGACCAGTTGGGAATACCATGTGCTATAAGCTTGAACATGCAAGTGGTGTAATAGGCTTACATGCATATCAGGTTGCAACACTGGTTCTCATCTGATCATCAAAGATAAGCAATGTCAAACCTAGTCTGTACTTAGATGGGTGACCGCTTAGGAATATGAGCTGCTGTAAGCTTGGATGTACACGTGGTGTAATAGGCTTATGGCTATATCACACTGAAGCTTACATGCATATCAGATTGTGACACTGGCTCTCATCGAATCATTAAAGATAAGCAATGTCAAGCCTAGTCCGTACTTAGATGGGTGACCGCTTAGGAATATGAGCTGCTGTAAGCTTAGATGTACACGTGGTGTAATAGGCTTATGGCTATATCACACTGAAGCTTACATGCATATCAGGTTGTGACACTGACTTTCATCTGATCATCAAAGATAAGCAATGTCAAGCCTAGTCTGTACTTAGATGGGTGACCGCTTAGGAATATGAGCTGCTGTAAGCTTGGATGTACACGTGGTGTAATAGGCTTATAGCTATATCACACTGAAGCTTACATGCATATCAGATTGTGACACTGGCTCTCATCTGATCATTAAAGATAAGCAATGTCAAGCCTCGTCCGTACTTAGATGGGTGACCGCTTAGGAATATGAGGTGCTGTAAGCTTGGATGTACACATGGTGTAATAGGCTTATGGCCATATCACACTGAAGCTTAGATGCATATCAGGTTGCAACACTGGCTTTCATCTGATCATCAAAGATAAGCAATGTCAAGCCTAGTCTGTACTTAGATGGGTGACTGCTTGGGAATATAAGGTGCTGTAACCTTGGATGTGGGGATGGTGTAATGGATAATATGTGGGAAATGAAAATGGAAGAGATGAGTTCCAATTCCAGTTGGTTTTGTTAGATTCACTTATGTGAACGGTATAAATTCACTGCTTCTCATTATTATTATCTCCCCCAAAATTCTTAGAATCTCAAAATATTTTCTGGCCGCAAATAACCTGCTAAATCTTGATAAACTGCAAAAATCAAATCAATCAAAACAATTTGTTTGTGATACAGTAGCATTAATTCAGTAGGCTTATAAGAAGGATGATCCTCATAAAGACCTACAGATTTGTTAATACTATTTTAGTATAAAAATCTAGAAGCCATTGAGAGTAAATGAATGTGGATCAGTACTTGAATAACTATTCAAGACAGTTGTTTTTTTTAATGATTGTAGAATGATGAAATTATTTCATAACATGCAATTCTTTTGAAATTATATGTTTCTGCAGGCAAAAAATGCGAAAAAATTAAGAATAGTCTATTCAGTATAAAATACATTTTTCTTTTTATTTGGGTGGTCATGGTCCTCCACAGCATCCTGTACTTTGTAACTCTGTGTAAAGATTACCTTATTTTTCCTAAACTCTGTTGTGTTAACCATTTACAGAAGCTTGTTAGGTAGGTTATTCTTAAATATCTTCTGTCTTTCTTACCGTTACTGAGCATTCTTTCCTCATTACGTACCTTAGAAATTTAAAAAATTCTCTTTCGGATGTTAAGTATTCTTTTTGTTTCCATTTTCTCCAAAACTCACATGCCAATTCTCACTGGAAAGTAGCTAATGACAAATTATCAACCATAGATAAGTAACTAACCTTTGTGAAAATTAACTGAAACAATTGCTTTAGTTTCTTTTCTTTCTCCATATGGTCAGTTTTAAACCCACTGGAGTGACAGGGTTTAATCAATTTCTATTTTATTTTTTCTCAGATTAGGTCATTTGCAGTGTTGAGCAGTAATATGAATCTATTTTCAGGGTGTTTGATAAAATATTGTTTGGCCTTGTAAAATATTGCATCACCTGTGATTGCATCAGATTTGTATCATGCCCAGACACTAATTGTAGTGTTGCACAAGCACACTGGCAAGCTTTACAGACAGATTGTGGATATTATTGGTGTCAGCCTTTCAACTGTCAGTTGTGTCATCAAGGCAAAGAAATAAACTGAATCCATCAGTCCAAAATGTAAAGGAAAATATGGTCAGATGAGAAAAACAATGCCAAAGGCAATGTATATGTAATGATGGAAAGTGTGAAAGATCCTAGAAGACATTATTTATTCTCTTTCAATTGATTTGCACAAGAGTGCACTTAGAAAAATATTGAAAGTGTTGCTATTGAATCTGATACTCGTGGATAGCGGGCAAGAGGGGCAGAAGGAAACAATGCAGAACATAGTGAGCCTGAGCAAATGAATGATGGAACAGGGCTTAAGAGAAAATGGGAACGAAAAAGAAAACTAATCCTTAACAGATAAAGTTGCAGTTTATGGGACATATAATGAGGAAAGAGGGCTTGGAAATTTGATACTCATGAGAGAGATAAAGAGCAAGAGGGACAGGAAAAAATGCAGAACATAGTGAGCCTGAGCAAATGGATTGTGAAACAGGACTTAGGAGAAATAACAAAAAGACAAAGTTTATTAAAAGCCACAATGGACAGAAAGTCGTGGAGAGCCATGATTGCCTATGTCCTGAAGGGACACAACACATAAAAGAGAAGACACATTAGGCCCCCTTCTATTTTTGCCTACTTGATTCATTTTCCACTTTCAGCCAGACTATGGTTTGTAAATGTCTCTTGGTCAATAAATTTGTCTAAATTAGGTTTGTTTTGTGGGTGTGAGTTTACATCTCTTGTCAGAAGTGAAAGTGAATAAAGAAAAAGCCTTTGTGATTTTACAAGGTTCATACATTCTAACCTATTTATTCAATACAAATCTCTAAATGGCTGTCTGGCTAGTTAAACTGATATATTGCTATTGGTCATTGATATTATTGATTCAATTTACTGATATTGCATAGATTCAAATCTGATGTAAGCATTTATTCATCATTATTTCCCACCCACACATACACACACACAAACACACATGCATATAAGATATTAAGATATAAATCAAATATATTTGTGAAAAGTCAATTTGAAAAAGACAAAAGAAAAACTTTTCTTGACCGATGTGCTTCACACTTCAAAGAACATTAACCTAAATTTCCCAGGTAGCCACAAGTATATTTGTAAGCATTCATAAATTTAAAAGTTTTGAAAAAGTAACAAGATTTTTAATTTTGTTTACAAACACTTCTTGCAAAATAAAATCCTTACATTCACTATTATAAAGAACAAAAAAGACAAAATAACTTTACTAAGAAAAGTTTTTGCTTTTGACGTTATTCTTTGTACTCATTTTATATATTCATTTCCAAAAATCCTTATATTTGCCTAGATAAAGTTCATTGGAGAACGAAGCGCCTTGAATTAGAAAAGTTTTTCCTTTTGTCTTTATTCATTGTACTTATTTGATACATTCGTTTTTAAAAATCCTTGGATTTGCCTTTAAAAGTACATTGGAGGATGAAATGTGTTGGCTAAGAAAAGTTATTTCATTTGTTTTCATCCATTGTACTCATTGTATAAATTCATTTTTAAAAATCCTTATATTTGCCATGATGAAGTCCATCTGAGGACAAAATGCCTTGGCTAAGAAAAGTTTTTCATTTTGTCTTCATCCATTGAACTTATTTTATACATTAATTTTCACAAATCCTTGCATTTGCCTTGATAAGGCCCATCAGAATAGGAAATGCCTTGGCTAAGAAAAGTTTTTCCTTTTGTCCTCATCCATTGTACCCATTGAATATATTTCTAAAAAATCTATCTTCTCCTTTCGGATAAACAAAACAGCAATAAGACGACTACAAAGTAGACTCTTGCTTCTTAGTTTCTGTTATTTTTCTTACCTGAACACACATTGGACTTGCAATGCTAAGCTAAGCAAGGTATTAAAAAATGGAAAAAGTATGTTAGAAATAAAAAAAAAATAGATCTGTGTTGCTATATGTTATCAGTCTTCTTATAAAGCAGTGAACGTAAGACAATTTTGCTAAGAATAAAGAAAAAAACTAGTCCAAGATGCTAGTAATGAATTACAGATATAAACATCAAGCAGATGCAGAGAATCAAATATCTCAGATGTATTTTGACAGAGGATGGACAATATGACCCTGAGATCCAAATATGCTTTGGATTAGTGAAAGTGCTATTCCAAAAGCTAAGCAAGGTATTAAGAAATGAAAAAAGTTTGTTAGAAATAAAAAAAAAAGAGTTCTTGATTGCTATGTGTTATCCATTCTCATATGTTCGAGTGAATGTTGAACAATTTTACTAATAATGAGGAAACTAGAAGCATCAAAAAAGTGGTTCTGCAGAACGATACAGAAAATTCTATGGATGGAACACCTAAGCAACAAGGAAGTCTTAAAAAATGGCAACAGAATAAACACTTTTACTCAGAATCAGGAAGAGATAACAGAAATTCCTTGGATGAACACAAAATGAGGAAAGAATGTTTGGAAAGCTTAACCCTCACAGGACAAAATTGAGGGTAAAAGAGATAGGGGACGGCAGAGAGCAACTTACTTGACAAAGTTGTGTTTATGGATAGCAGAACAATGGCACTGGTGTCTTAGCAAAGGCAGAAAAGCTGATAAGCGCTACATGAGATAGGAAGTTGTGGTGAGCCATGACTGTCTATATCCTGAAAGGACATGACACATAGAAGAAGAAGTTGATAGACACCTGCCAGACAGACAATTTATTTTCAGGAGCATTTGTCTATTTAACTCATGCATGCTATTTACATAAAAAAAAAATGTACTTCAAATCCCAGACTTACTGAAACCTAGTAATTCACTATAACCTTTTGCAGCAATCCATGTGACCTTTAACACGAATTGTTGGATCGACTTCCTGCTAGCAGCACGATGAGGCATAATCAGTGACCAGAATTTTTCTCAGGAATATCTACCAAATTACATTCATTTATTTTTTGTTTTGTTTTTTTACTTTGCTGTCTGACAGTTTTTACGCCTTGATGCTCTGAAGGAAATGTACACATATGGGTCCAAATTCCATACAAGATAACATTACTTATATAATTCCGCTATTTAAGAGTGACGCTTAAAGAGATTCCCACATAACTGCATGATGGGTAATGTTTTCCTTTCTTTTTTTACTGCGACACTTTCAACTTTCAACTGCCAAAATAAGAAAAGTTTTCAATCATTTCTGATTATTAATTAAGTAAATCTAAACTTATTTATAAATGAAACTTTGTCTGTGTGTGTGTATATCCGTTACCTATAGTCTCCGAAACAGCTGAACCGATTTTCTTGAAAGTTTACACAGTTGTACTATAAGCATCTGCGAGTATTCTTAGCTAGATTTTGTGTCAAGAAACTCCTGATAAATATCGAAAATTGATAATCGAAAAAATTGGGTTATAGAAGGAGTGGTCCGATTTTAATCAAATTTGATACACTCATAGACAAAGACATAAGAAACGATATTCAGAAGTTTCAAGGTTGCAGTTCTTACAATAGTGCAGAAAATTGATAATATATATATATATATATATAAGGAAAGATGTTTGTGTGTGTGTCTGTTTATCTGTTTGCATGTCCTAATTACAAATCCACAATTTTTTATCCGATTCTCATCAAACTTCACACAAATATTCTTTAGGCTGAGTCTGAGCTCAAGGACCATGGATTAGTTTTAAAGCTTTCATTACACCCGAGCAATGCCAGGCTATACTGCTAGTACATAAATAAAATATAATAAAAGTAAACATTCCCAATATTTCTGAAGCAATGTAGAGATAGAAAAGAAGCATATACTAAAACATATATGTATACCTATAATATAAACAGGGTCGACACAAGAGTCTCATGCCCCTCACCAATCGATGACATGGGGCCCACAACTCTACTACATGCGCAATAATAGATCATATACAATATAGGTGAACAGTTCAACTAGAAAAATTGAAAATAAATACAATGATATAATAAATCAATCAACATTGTTTTGCAGCAATTTTTAAGATCAACTTGAAATTTTTGTTTTTAAAACATTGATTAATTTTAACCTATTTAGTATTATGGATAGAAAACAGTAAATTTTATATAGTGTTTCTTTTGAGACTTAGTATGAGCAAAACAAATTCATGGATTTAGATGAAAAAATCACTTCAGAATGATGTAAAATCTGCCAAAAATTTCATTCTTTAATAGTGAATTGTGCTTAGTTTAATTTGTAATGTATATAAATGTCGGTAAAAAAAAAAAGCAAATATCTATAAGATACCAAGAGTCCAAAAAGTATTGCCTTGAGCCCCAGTCAAACTGCCTCCCACAACTCTGGTCATGGGTTTTGAAATTTGTATGTGCAAGCCCTGACATGAGTACATATATGAATTGGGATAAAATATGGATCCTTTTCATCTATATTTGATGACAGTACATTAAGAACAAATAGGAAACATTTATCAATCTAACATGTTTCACTTTTATTAAAGTTTCATCAGAGAAGAGATATCGAGAAAAAGACAAAAGAAATTCTGGTAAGGCTGTAAGAACATCAAAAGGCCATAACATGAGGGAAGATAAAAAAAATCAGATGTAGCTGACGACATATGAAGGGAGAAAGGAGGTCACCAAACCCGATAGGATGAAGTTGAAATAATTAATAGGAAACATCAGTGGAAACTACATAAACTTAAAGAATCAGCTCACATGTTAGACCACAAAAATTTCCTAAGCCAACCAAGCATAGAAATGAATACAATATGGAAACCAGTAATACGGAGTGCTAGAAAAAATCATTAGTGTGAAAGATTGCAGTATGAGCTCAGGTAAAAAAAAAAGCTAGAGAAAATTATTAGTATCAAAGATTGCAATATGAGCTCAGGTAACAGAGACCTGGGTTTATAAGTCCCAGAAATTTATGTACTGTTATCCTCAAGGACACATGACCCAGTGGATTATAGATTTTGGTTAGTTCCAGTAACTTGGCACAAAAAGTTGTGAGTTTAATACAAGGCTACATCAACGGTGAACAAATAACTTATAGAGTTAAGTTAAAGAGAGATAACTACATAGCTACCAGAAGTGGCATTGCACATGGAATGAGAATGATATACCTCAGTGATTGTAATATAAAGTGTTTGGTTCAAAATTAAGAAACAGGTGAAGAAGGCCAGAGCATACAATGGCTGAGACATTGTAAACATGACAATAAAGATGAAGACAATAGTCTGGACAATGTAAATAGTGTAAATGCTACCTCATCTCAGAAGTATAGGCAAATACAGAAATTCTGGTATTTCTACTTTTTGTGTTGTTTGATCTTCATTGGTTAATCAGGAATAAGAAATAATTTCAGATTAAAAATAAAATCCATTAATTCCTTCAAAATTCTCTTGTATATAAAGAACAGTGGACTAAAAACTGAAAGCATAAAAAACTTCTTGTCTGTTGCCTTTAATCAAACATGTATCAATGAAAGAATATTGCCTAAATACACACACTCTCTATTCATATAAGTACTTGTTTACTTATCTTGGTTCATAGTGGATCTGAACTCATTTTATTTCATAAAGATGGCTTATTTACATGAATGCAATTGTTTAAACATGTAAATTAACATTACATATAAATTAACATTAAACATAGAAATTAACATTGAACAGAAATTAGCATATAAACACATGAATTAACATACAAACATAAATTAAGATTAAACATATAAATTAACATTAAATATATCAGGCAGTTAAGTGCCATACGTGATCCACGCTTGGGTGATCATGTCTCAAAAGAGACATGACTGACTTGGCAGAACATTTTCCCGCAGTAGGTTACCATTACTTTCTGCAGTAGACTGGCTATAGACAAGGCTATAGAACCCAATCTGTCCTGTTATTCAACCCATAACTGGAGAGAAGAGGTGGATTAATACCTTTCCCAAGGGTATTTGTGCATAAGTGAATTCAGTGAATTTAACTGGAATTTGAACTCGGCTCCCCGATTTCTCCTTCTGAGTCAATATCCACTGCACCACAAAAAGCACGTAAAACATCAGCACAAATATCCCCTTAATTACAGTTACAGCTTCTGGGAGAGAGCACCTTATCTTGCATGAACAACAGTCTGAACAACATCATAACCTTGGTCATGATGACTTGTGACTTTGTGCTAGCACAACATTCAATGGCTATGAAAGAGTCCCTGTCTATACAATTTTACTCACAAAGCTTGAGACAACTCATAGTATGGTTTTCAGGCACTTTCAAAATGTACTACAAACTGGGATCGACTCCTCCAGACCAATAACATCAAGAAGTCACCTTCCTGACAAATCGACCATTGTGTGATTGAAATCCAGGCTTCATGGTCAGAAAGGGAACATTTTAGCCACTCGGCCCTGCGCCAATAATGCATACCTACCTACCTACCTACTTACCTACCTACAGAAATAGGCAGAAATAAATAAAAATAAATGAAGAAAGATAGAAAAAGTGTAAAAATATGATAGATAGATAGATAGATAGATAGATAGATAGATAGATAGATAGATAGATCACCTCTTCCAGACAGATAACATCAAGCAGTCACCTTCCTGACAAATCAACCATGGTGAGATTTGAGTCTCATAGTCAGAAAGTGAAACATT
This sequence comes from Ascarosepion bandense, assembly GCA_037127315.1. Taxonomy (NCBI): domain Eukaryota; kingdom Metazoa; phylum Mollusca; class Cephalopoda; order Sepiida; family Sepiidae; genus Ascarosepion; species Ascarosepion bandense. The sequence goes on from JBBBDQ010000275.1 coordinate 3,231,726, forward strand.
CTAAACACTTGGCCATGCAACCATTAGATATATCAGTTAATTGCCATATGTGATACATTTTTGGGCAATCATATCTCTTTTGATTAGACAGAAGATTTTCCTGCAGTTGATTGCCATTATTTTCTAAAGTAGACTGGTTGCCAACCAAGGCTATACAACCCAATCTGTACTCCTATTCAATCTATGAGAATCTATGTTGTGGTGCAATGGATATTAGCTTGAAATGGGAAATCAGAGTGATGAATCTGAATTCCACTTGAATTTATTGCATTCACTTATTCACAAATATCCCTTGGGAAAGGTATTAATCCATATCTTCTCCCTCCAGCTATGGGGCAAATAGCAAGACAGATTGGATTCTATAGCCCTAGAAGGCAACTAGTCTACCGCAGAAAGAAATGGCAACTTACTGTGGAAAAATCTTCTGCCTAGTCAGTCATGTCTTGAAAGAGACATGATTGCCCAAGCATGCATCATGACTGACGCTTAACTAACTGATTCAACCTATAGCCAGAAAGAGAAAAGCAGATTGATTAATAAATTTTTCAAGGGTATCTAAAAATGGAACTTTGTCTGTCTGTCTGTGTGTGTGTGTGTATCCATTACCTATAGACTCCAAAACGGCTGAACCGATTTTCTTGAAAATTTACACAGTTGTACTATAAGCATCTATGAGTGTTCTTAGCTAGGTTTTGTGTTGAGGTACCCTCGATAAATATCAAAAATCGATAATTGAAAAAATCGGGTTATAGAAGGAGTGGTCCGATTTTAATCAAATTTGATACACTCATAGACATAGACATAAGGAACGATATTCAGAAGTTTTAAGGTCGCAGTTCTTACAATAGTGCAGAAAATTTGATATCGATACAAGGAAATCAAAATTTGACTTACATCCATTCATTTTTCTTTCAGTCTTCGGTTTCGCTTTAACTGGAAACAACTATTGCTTTTTAGTCTTTCGTGCCAACGTCCAAGGAGTCTGAGCTCCAAGACCATGGATTAATTTTAAAGCTTTCATTACACCCGAGCAACACCAGGCTTTACTGCTAGTTTGTACATAAGTGAATAAAATGAATTTGACTGGAATTTGAAATAAAACTCATAAAAACATTGGCACAAATATCAACTTAATTAAACAAATACACACTTATATGAAATACGAAAAGCATATAGATTTTGATGTAGATATAGTATAAATATGCACATATACACTTTGGAGTAATTCTCAAAGATAAGCTGTCAATTTCTTGATTGTGACCCTAAGTAAGAAATGTCATGGCATTTGGTGATGGTCACTTTAAGGAAATTCTAATCAGGGTGAGGGTTGATCTACCTACAGTCAGTCGCCTCTATGTCACATGGTTCCTCTTATCTACTGTCAATTTTTTCAGAGTCCAGACAAGTTGGCTGCTATAGGTGACAGCATTGTTAGCCTAAACTAGCTTATAGTTTGTCTATTGTGCATTGTATGTTGTTGTCATATCTGACCCGTTGATTCTGCTATATATTTTAAGATTGCCAGTTAAATCCAAAGAAGGGCGTGTAATATACAATCAGTCCTGACCTTTCCTCTCAACCTCAGTCCCTTTCCAATTGCTGCATCATGGATTCCCTGTGCCTTTTCTAGAAATATATTCATGGTAATTGTTTTAATGAGCTTTTCTCCTTGGTAACTTTACTGTATGAAGTTAAGCATACTGTTCATTGTGGGGCAGTGGGTATTGGCTCAGAATAAGAAGTTTGATGAGCCAACTTTGAATTCAAGTTGAGTTCCTGGCATTCACTTACATGCAGATACTCTTAGGAAAGATATTAATCCATCACTTCTCTTTCTCACTATAGGTTAAATAGAGGACAGATTGGACTCTACAGTTTGTTGACAGTTTGTTTCAAGTTTGAAAGTAATCTTTAGACTATCAGATGGCCTGAAGATTATATTCAAACTTGAAACAGACTGTCGCCAATTCATGTTGATCTCAGTCTCTACTTTTATATTTACACATGCTCTCTCGCTTTTATTGGGAAATTTTGCCCATAAATATAGTTTATATCTTAAAACTATATCTTTATCATTTATATATATATATATATATATATATATATATATTATGTTAGAACAGGTGCAAACTTTGAGCTACTACAAAATTGGACATTTTGTTTCGAGATTGAACGAACAATGTATCATCAGGTAGTTAATAAAGATGATAATAAACGTTTTATTTTAAAAAAATGTTTTCTTAAACATAACACTTCTCTTTATTTTTGGAATTTGTTTTTTTTTTCTATGAGGTAAAATGATATTAAAAAAGGGGGAAAACAAAAGAGGGAAGACAAAATCAAAAAATAAGATGAGAAATCAAGAAAAGAAAGAGGAAAGGGAAATATACAGAAGAAATAGAAAGTGAAGAGGAAAATAATTGAGAAAATATAGAGAGGAAAGAGCCAATGGAAACAGCTAAGAGAAAGAAATTTTAAGTTTGGGCCAGAAGTTAATTGCAGACAGATATTGACATTGGTTACAAGGTGTCTGGGTTCAAGTCTTTTGTCATTTAAAAAAAAGAATTGTAATTCTATAAAAAGGAAAAGGAAGAGGAAAAGGAAAGATACAAAAGAAGTAGAAAGTGAAGAAGAAAATAAAGAGGAAAAAATTAAAGTACAAACTTGTCTGGAAAGCAAGAATGAAAAACTTCAAGCTGTGTAAAGAGCATGATTCAATGCACTGTCAGAAATAGAGATGACCCTCGGGTAGCTGGCATCCTAAGCAAGCTAAACAAGTGGCCTTACTAGTTTAATTTAAAAACATTTTCACAAGGAGAAAAACAGAAAAGGTAAAATAACGAGTTTATTACATTATACAACTTAATGCAAGTTAAAGAAAACATTCATTATCATACTGAAAACATTTCTAGCCTTTAGATCAGCATGGTATTTTCTACAGCTATCTTCTTTACAAGATCATTTTCTTTTGACAGAACAGACAAAGAGTTTAATCTGTCTTGAGTCATAGACAACTATGTTTTTACTAGCAGTATAGCCCGGTGTTACTCAGGTGTAATGAAAGCTTTAAAACTAATCCATGGTCCTGGAGCTCAGACTCCTTGGACGTTGGCACGAAAGACTAAAAAGCAATAGTTGTTTCCAGTTAAAGCGAAACTGTAGACTGAAAGAAAAATGAATGGATGTAAGTCAAATTTTGATTTCCAGGTATCGATATCAAATAAGTTTTTTTCGTTGTAAACTGAATTTTGAAGGCTAAATAAGTTCTCTGAGTAAATGGTATCATGGCTGAGACTAAGAACTACAATTATACCTACTTAGAGCCAAACCTGAAGCAAAAACTAAAATAAAAGGGCTGAAAAACTGAATTTTGATCAGACCCGGTAGGATATCGGGGTATCGATTTTCAACATCGGAGTCAAATAAGTCATCCAAGGATAGAGCTGCAACCTTGAAACTTCTGAATATCATTTCTTATGTCTTTGTCTATGAGTGCATCAAATTTGATTAAAATCGGACCACTTCTTCTTTTTTTCAATTATCGATTTTGATATTTATCAGTGGTACCTCAACACAAAACCTGGCTAAAAACACTCGCAGAAGCTTATAGTACAACTGTGTAAATTTTCAAGAAAATCGGTTCAGCCGTTTCAGAGTCTATAGGTAACAGACACACACACACACACACACACACACACACACACACACACACACACAAAGTTCCATTTATAAATAAGTTTAGATAGATTTTGTGTTATGATTGATATAAAAATGTTTTCTAACCCTTCTTTGATGTACCCTTATCTATCTCAGTTCATTATCCAGCAATCTCATTCAATTCATTATCTATCTATCTCAGTCAGTTCATTATTTATCTTTCTCTCTATCTTACTCAGTTCATTATTTACCCATTTATCTGTCTACCTCAGTCAGTTCATTATTGAAGTCAGTTCATTATCTATCTATCTATCTATCTATCTATCTATCTATCGTATTCTATGCCAATGAGCTGAGTTGCATTTAAGTGCTAAGCTGCTAAATGTTTGCACTCTGTTATGTCACATGTAATGCTGTATCACGTATCGAGTAATGAAACTGTGAGTTAGACCAGATGTAACAAATGGTGTCTCTGATAGGATGCTTAGGTTCCATAGATGATCTTGAATATGTCAAGATTTGGATAAAAAGCCTTTGCAGCTACAGCAAGAGTGCGTAATCTCAAACACTCAAGAATGGAAGGTAAACAGAATCAAATAATGGACTTGTTTATGGCTTCTGTGGGGTGCGAAACATTAAAGAAAATCTCCACAATGGCATACCCACAGGAATTAGAACACATGTCTTTTGAGGAAGTTGTCAGCATAATAAAAATGAACAGGCCGAAAAGAAGACTGGTCATCACTGAAAGGACAAAACTTCTAGAATCCAGGCAGTGGCTGGAGGAATTTATTATGCAGTACATACACAGACACAAAAGACAGGTAAAACACTGCAAATTTGAGAAACTAGATTCTCAAAGCATGTTAATTGAAGAGGAGCTGATTCTATTGTGAACAACTGATGAACTTAATGACCCACAGCATAAATAAAAAATACTTGAATGCATATAAGGCAGCGATATGAACTTAGAATTTAGTGCAGACTATTTACTGGAGCAAATCAGAGATTTCAACCAGCCAAGAGAAATGTTAGTGTCATAAAGGTTGAATGTAACCAAAGCCAAAGTGAAGTGCAGTTATTGCGGAATAAAGAATGAAAGGAATAAATTCAATAAGTGTCCAGCACTGGGGAAATGGTGTCTTAAATGCAGAAAAATGAATCATTTTAAGACTCTTTGCAGAAGTGAAAAAGATGTAGAATAAATGGGAGTAATAAATCCCCCAAAAAGCACTTCATTCATGACCTATTGGAGTAGATAGACTAAACTATCGCCCGGTTTGACACTCTACCCACATCTATTGAATACGTGTAGAGGCTCATCCCTTGTTCCCTGTTTAGGATGTGGTTTCCGGCTTTCTTTTCTCCATTCTTTTCATTTTCTTTTTTGTTTATTTTTTTAATTGGAGTAGATAGACTGAACTATTGCCCGGTTCACACTCCACCCACGTCTATTGAACAAGTGTAGAGGCTCATCCCTTGTTCCTTGTTTAGGACGTGGTTTCCGGCTTTCTCTTTTCCAATCTATTCACTCTTACGTAGCCCCCTGCACACCAGTGGCCTTACCGCCTTGCTTGGGGTGATGTGATTAAAATAAAAAAAAAAGAGACACAACCATGGCTTAGAGTACATATGGACCACACACACATGTCAGAAGAATAGAATCATTTTTCATAATAGTGGATACGGACTCTGGTTGGCCATAAATAATTAATGTTAAAGACTGGTGAGTGTCCACAGTCAAACAGGTTTGAGAGATGTACTTGCAAGGAAAGGAGTACTGCAAAGGATAGTGTCAGATAATGCTCCTGAATTTTTTTACAAAAAATTTGTGTACATGGTTGAGGCGGATGGGCTGAATGTCATATAAAACTCTTCTGTACCATCTTCTATCCAATGGAATCACAGAGCAGATAGTACAAACAGTTAAAATGACATCAAAGGCATTCTTGCCCATCACAGAAAATATTGGGGCATTTCTAGCAAAAATGCTCCTCAGTTATAGATTAATACCACACATGGAGAGGAAGTTCAGCCCATCAGCTCTCATGAGTAGACAGATTAAAACCCCCTTTACCATGTCTTTTTGCCACAAGAGAGTATGATACAAGAAGGTTAAAAATGCAAATCCCGAAAAAGTGAACTTTCATTTGTAGAGAGGCAATAATACAGCTTTGATTAAAAAGATGGGGGCAGTATGTTTTGACTGATGTGGTTAAATTTAGAAAAAGAGTTGTGTCAGACAACGTGGAGATGGAAGACCAAAGTTGGGAGGAAGAAGGTAACTACAATGAGGAGGCAGATCAGAGAAAAGAAATGCAAGTATAAGAAGAGGGAGAAAATAACAGTGATGAGGATGAAAAATAAACGGGTATAAGTGGAGAAGAAAACAACTGAAGAGGAAGAGGATGAAGAAAGACCGAGGTTGCCAAGGAAAAGTAGAAGAGAGAAGCAAAAACAAGAACTATATAAGTCAAGAGTAGTTACACATAGCAAAAGGAAAACCAAAGTTATATGCCATTCAGGAAGGGTGTGGTGTTCTATGCAAATGAGCTGAGTTGTATTTAAGTGCTAAGCTGCTGTTTATTCTGTATTATGTCATGCGTAATGGTGTACAATGTATCAAGTCCTGAATCGCGAGATATACCAGACATAACACTATTTAATTTTAGTTTGCTCATTATCTATTTCTCTATCTATCTGTTGTGCCTTCAGGTCTTCTTCAAGTGTCTATTGATCTGGATAACCTTTAGCAAATTTCAAACTGAAAATTTTTTTAAATCTATAGTGGTAGGGGAAGATTGTTCTCATTCCACTGTCTCTGTCAAGAGAATAAGCTTTAATATTTTGAGACATGGACACATTAACGAGAACAACCTCTATTTCTGTAGGTAAAACAAATGCTTCAATTTTAAATTTCCTGAAGCTGGCTCAAAGTCATAAAGGCTGAAATATGGGCACCTCAGCATAGTGTAATGGTTAGCGAGCTTGTTATTCTAAAACAATTATGAATGAGTAGTGAGTTTAATCCTCAATGGATGCCCCATATTTTGGCCTTGTGCTACATCTAAGTTATGTTTTGAAAAGCAAAATAAAGATGAAAATGTTTTGTTAAAAACAACAAAGATGAGAATATTAGACTGATATCAATAATGTAAATAATAATTAGCCTGTTCATAATATTAATGTTTTTGTAGTTGATTATGTTGCTTATGCAGTATTTTGTGTTTAGGTATTTTTTTTTTTTGTATTTTGCACCAATTTACATGGCTTCTAATTTCAAGGGGTGACATTTCTGTAAATTAGTATAATGAAGTAGCATACAAAATTAGTTGTGCCATTTTTTACCTCTTGACCACTCGTGTCATTTTCTCCAAGCAGCAGATATACAAAAAATAAAATGAAGTGTTAGATATGAATGTGTCTTTTTCTACCCAGATCTATTAAACCCATAGAGTGAGGCAATTCTGAGAGAACTAGAAGTTCTGCAAGGGTTCATCATTGGTAACCACATTTTGAACAATGTAAGGTATGCAGATGACCCAGTGCTGATAGCAGACACAGAAAGGAAACTATAAGACCTCCTACAGAAGGTAGCTAAAGAAAGCAAAAAAAAAAAAAAGGATGAAACATAAACTACAAGAAAACTGAATGCATGGTTATCAGTAAAAAGCAGAGCCCAAAATGCCAATTACTAAAATCAGTCAGGTACAGGAATTTAAATACCTGGGAAGTTTTCTGACAGTAGACGGAAAGTGTGACACTGAGATCCAAAAGCATATGGCATGACCTAGGATCCATTCCAAAAGCTGAGTAGAGTATTGAGGAACAGGAAAATTTCACTGGAAACAAAGAAGTACTGGATTGTTATGCAATGTCTGTCCTTCAATATGGTAGTGAAGTTTTTGGAGAGGATAGAAGCAAAAAGAAAACTTATACTTAATATCAAGAAAAGACAGCTGAAGTTTCTGGGACATGTAATGAGAAAGGAGGGCTTGGAGAATCCAGTACTCACAAGAGACAAGACAGACAGAAGGAAAGAGAGACAAGGAAAAGCAATACATGAGATATTTGATGGACAAGAGCAAATGAATAGCAAACCAGGGTTTGATAGGAGTAACAAGAGAAAGGGAGTTAAGAGCTACAAGGGATAGGAAGATGTGGAAGACCATGATCGTCTATGTCCTGAAGGGACACAGCACATAGAAGAAAAGTTATAAATAACTAATCAGTATTGAGAAGAGGTGGATTCATACCAAATCAGAATTTGATAAACAAATAAGAAATTATCATGTGGATATAAAGTGGGGGATCAATTCTATATCATAATCAGTATATAAACTAATCCCTCACTTTGTGGCCTTGCTAGTTCCTATACATTTCTATTCTAGATTTATGGGCTTGAGCAAATGGATAGCAGAGCAGGGTTTGAGAGGAGTAACAAGATAAAGGGTGTTAAGTGTGACAAGGGATAGGAAGATGTGGAGGGTCATGGCACATAGAAGAAGAATACACAGGATATTTACTTTTGAGGGTTACACTTGATTTACTGTTGCTGTTAAAATTAAGTGTTGAAAAAAGTTTGAAGTTAATGTAGATTTTTTGCAAAGAAGTTTTGTTTGGTTACCCTGTAGCTGATTTTTTTCCCAAATACTATATCTGGGAAGTGTTCTCACAGAAGACGGAAAGTGTAACACAGAGATCCGGAGGTGAATTGGCATGGCAAAGGACGTGTTCCAGAAGCTGGGTAAAGTATTAAGATAGAGGAAACTTTCACGAGAAACACAGAAGAGAGTGCTAGATTGCTATGTGAAGTCAGTTCTTCAATATGGCAGTGAATGTTGAAAAATATCAACAAAGATGAAGGAAAAACTTGAAGCAGCTACAGAAGAAAGCTGAGGACATCATGGACCGAGCAATGATGAGGTTTTGGAAAGAATGGAAATGAAAAGGAAATTAATATTGAGCATCAGGAAGAGATAACTGAAGTTCCTGGGACATGCAATGAAGAAGGAGGGCTTGGAGAACCTGATACTAACAGGCCAGATAGAGGGAAAAAAGAGACAGAGGAAAGAAGCAGATAACCTATTTGAAGGGCCTGAGCAGATGGATGATAGAACGAAGGTTGTGAGATGTTATAGGAGAAAGCTTGCTAAAAGCCACCAGGGATAGAGAGACATGGAAGGCCATGGTCGCCTATGTCCTGAAAGAATAAGGCACATAGAAGAAGAAGATACCAATAATGAATAAAATGAATGTAAGCTGGAAGACTCAAGCAGAGATTCTTTTTACCTACTGTCCAGACGGTATTATGCATGGTGCTACTGCTTGGACATTAACTTGAGTCTAAACTTGATGGAAACTACATACTGATGTTGAGAACTATACTTAACATCTCTTGGAGACAACATCCAAGTAAATCACTGCTCTATAGACCCATTCCTTGATATTTCTACAATCTTACATGAATGCAAAATATGCTTTGCAAGACACTGATGGCAAGCAAAACAAGAACTTGTAAGTGATCTACTGTTCTGAACACCTAACCATAGAGCAAGATGAGTTTGTTGCTCAGCAATGTCCTACATTGACCAACTATATTATTGTTGTGAAGTCTCCCCCTTTTCCATGATAATGGACTCAACTTGAGCATACATATACTCCTGTCATCATGAGATACGTGAGTTACCATAAGAGTCCAAGTGATACTGACCAATACTGTCAGATACCGAGGTTTCATGGCGAATACAGTGTCAGTAGTTCATAGTAGCTCTGAGCTCCACTCAGACAGAAGATTACTATGCAGCACCAGTCAGCTTTCGACATGGACATACTAAATCTACTACGGCTTCACTTCAGAGACTTGTATATATATTTCCTACTAATCGTATTTATGGATTACTAACCTGCGTTCAAGTTTGTATCTTTACGTTTAATATACTTATTATTCTATCTGAAATATCTGGTGGGTTGTTCATTATTTTGTGTGGTTCCCATTCCTGGAATCCACAGCAATTATGGTGCAGGATGCGACCCAAATGATTTTCCGAACTTGATTCAGAACTGTGATGGTTAGCATGATAGACTCATGAATATCCGAGCTAGTTTGACCAAATAAATTAATAATATACTGTTTGGAATTGTTTTTCATAATGGCTATATTGTTAATGTAAATTATATCCTAAACCTGTTATTTTTTTAAAAATACATTTTTTTTTCCATCTTTTATTCTTTTTGTTGTTGCTGCATTTTTTCTTTCCTTTTTTTTCTTGTCTGCAATCAATATTAAATAAATAGCTGTAACTGTCATCTTTCTTTATATTTTGTAGACATCCATGTTTGGAAGGTTGTTTAGGGGCAGGTGATAAATTCTAAGACCTACTAAAGTGGGCCAAATGCTAGGTGTACTCTTGCTGAGGTTTTGGACATTGTGATTATTGTTGCGAGAAGAAAGAGCTCATAGAAAGCAGTGTAAAGCGAGGAATTTTTATTTGTATTCAATTGAAGGTGTTTATCTTTTTAACTATTTTGCTTGTACATTTTTTCTTTCAACTGAATAGCCATTCATTTAATAAAAGGTTGACGGAGTAGATCTAAGAAGCTTTTATAAGTATGCTTTGTTGACCTTCCTTTATGTGTAACCATGTTTTATAGATTACTAGCAGTATAGCCTGGCATTGCTCAGGTGTAATAAAAGCTATAAAACTAATCCATGGTCTGGAGCACAGACTCTTTGGACATTAGCACAAAAGACTAAAAAGCAATAGTTGTTTCCAGTCAAAGCGAAACAATAGAAAAGATGAATGGATGTAAGTCAAATTTTGATTTTCAGTATTGATGTCAAATAAGTTCTCCATCACAAACTGAATTTTGAAGGCTAAATAAGTCCTCTGAGTAAGTGGTATCATGGCTGAGACTATGAACTACAATTATACCTATTTAGAGCAAAACCCAAAGCAAAAACCAAAATAAAAGAGCTGAAAACCTGTTTTTGATAAGACCTGATAAGATATCCAATATCAGAGTCAAATAAGTCATTCAAGGATAAACTAACCTAAATAAGTCCATGAAAACTTATCGTACACATCGGAAGTAAAATTGGAGAAAATGAGTCATATTGATAGCTTAATATTGATTTTTGATCAGATTCGATAGAATATCAAGCATATCGATTTCCGATATTGAGGAAAATGAGTCGTCTGAGAAGATCTACTAATGTTTGAGACTAAAATCTATAATTTTATCAAGTTAAAACAAATTCTGCAGCAAGAACCACGATAAAAGCGCTGAAATCCTGATCTTGATCAAATCTGATCAGATATCAGGGTGTCAATTTCTGATATCAGGGGAAATCGGAAAAAATAAGTAGCCCATGACCTAACCATAAATATTTGTGTAAAGTTTGGTGAGAATCAGATAAAAGACATACATACAGACAAACAAACACACAAACATCTTGCTTTATATATATATATATATATATATATATATAGAGAGAGAGAGAGAGAGAGAGAGATGCAAAAGTGTTTGATAAAGTACATCACAAAGACCTGTTGGAAATGCTAGGCAACCATGACATATTTAGGAAGGATATTAGTTAATAATCCAGAATCTATACTGGCAGCAAACTGCCTGTATGCAGATAGAAAACAAGTTCAGTAAATATACAAAAATAGAAAGGGGTGTAATAGGTCCAGCACGTAATACTCCCAAACCTGCACTGACTGGGAGGCAAACCTGATGAATGGAAGTGTTGAGCAGTGCTTTGTGATCCTTCCTATCTTATCAACATTTTCTTTTTCTTACCTACTTTTATATACATTACAAATTAAACTAAGCAAAACTGACTATTAAATGATGAAAAAGTTTTGCAGATTTTGATATCATTCTGGAATCTTTTTTGTCCAAATCCATGAATTTGTTTTGCACATGTGAAGTCTCAAAAAACAAAAACACTATATAAAGTACACTATTTTTTATCCATGATGTGGAATGTGTTAAAATTATTCAACTTTTTAACAAGAAAAATCTCAAGTTGATGTTAAAAATTCCCACAAAACATTGTTGATTTATTTAAGATTGAATTGTCTATTATGATATATCTCTAATTTGTATTTAGATACATAGTATTTATTTTTAATTTTTTCTTATTGAATTATTCACCTATATTTTATATGATCCATGATTAATTAAGTTACAGTAAAATTTATATTTTATACGATTACTACTATATTAAAATTTAAATGTAGTATCGTGGGGTCCATGCATCATAAATTTGGGTGGGGGCCCATGAGTCCCTTGAACCATCCCTGGGGCATAAGACAAGGGCATGTTTTCTCACTAGACTTATTTTACCTCTACACAAGCAATTCTGGGAGAATTAGAAGTCCTACCAGGTTTCATTATTGGAAGCCACAATCTTAAAGCAAGAAGAAAGTACTAAACATAATTTGAAAGATGGCAGAATTCATGGTTGTTAGCTAAAGGAACAGTCCGAGAAGCAAATTACCAATTGGAAAAATCAAAATCAAACAAGTACAACAAATTAAATATTCGGGAAGTCTTTTAACAGAGGATGAAAAGTGTGATCCCAAAATCCAAAGGTGCATTGGGATAGCAAAAAATGCCTTCCAACAGCTAAGCAAAGTATTAAGAAAGAGAAAAAATTTGTTAGAAACAAAGAAATGAGTACTAAACTGCTATGTAATATCAGTCCTTCTATATGGCAATGAATGCTGGGTAACATCTTCATAAATGAAAGATAGACTTAAAGCAATAGAAATATAGTTCTACAGGAGAATGCTGAGGATACCGTGGACTGAACAAGTGAGCACCGATGAAGTTTTAGAGAAAATAGAAACAAAAAGGATACTTATTCTTAACATCAAGAAGAGATAGTTAAAATTTCATTAATAATAATAATAAATAAAATTAACTGTTCCCTCGTCTTGTTCCTTTTCTTGAATTTCATAGATTTCATCCACTCACAGACTTGATTGTAAAACTGAATTTTCTTTCAAAGATTCTATTTTGTTTGCACACACCTTTATGCAAATTTATGTAAGCACTAACATATCAATTTCAGCACATACACATGCAAATTTCACCCCAAGCAAAGCAGAACCACCATTAGTTACAATGAAGGAAAAAAAAAGGTACCAGGGATGTCAAAGAAAGGATAAGAGAAGGATGGGAATCAAGGAGAAAGAAGATGGCAATTGATATTGCATTTAAAATTTTGGAGATTATAGCTATCAGGGAAGCAAGCAAACAGAAAGAAGTTCCACAGGCAGGAAGTGTGGGAAAAGAAACTGTTAGAGTAGAAGAGACAGTTACATTTAGACATTTAGCTATTTTGATGGTAAAAGAATGGGACCTTTATGTCAATACATGTGGTGGGGGCACCAGGTAAAAAAGCTCATCAAAAAAAAAATATTTGTAGAAAAGGCACAGGTGAGAAAGTGATTGAAATCAAGCTGCTAAATCAGGATTGATTCCATTGCAGATCCTATTTGGGTTTTGTAAAGAAGTATGAGATGAATAGCAGGAGCACCCAACCAGATGTGCAGTAGTATTCAATGCACTGATGAATGGTAGATTTATAAATGTGCAAAATGCATTCTGACGAGAAAAACTGTCTGGCCCGACACAGTGACCCAACCTCCTGGCAATAGATGCAGCTATAGAATCAATGAAGATTCAATAAATGCAAGTATGAAGATATGCACATACATATATGCACACATACATATATACATATCATATATGTATCCACCTTCACTTGTACACACACACACATATAGACTGACATATAAATGTATATATCCACTCTCATTACTCTCAAGTAACAAGCTAAAGAATCCGCCATTATCAAAAAGAAGAAAGAGAATAAACCTTGATGATCAGAATTATAGAAGATAATTTCTGGAACATAATATTGAATGGCATTTTTTTTAAAAGCTTTCAACGTGCCAAGGACAATTTGAGGTTAGCATTCAGCTTTAGTTATGCTATCTCCCATGACTTTCAAGTTGGAAAATACCTGAAAAAAGTCAATCTTTTTGATGTATCTTGTTATCAGAAAGAAAACGAGTGGAGGTGTTTAAGCAGATATTTAATTATCTACTAAGTACTTACACAAATGAAAGATGCATTCTGGGTAGTGATTAGAGAATTAAAAAAAAAACTGTGCAATCTTACATTAAAGTTTAAATAGCTGAATTTTACTTTTAGTGATAGAAGTTGCTCTTAGATTCTGCCAGGATTAACAACTTCAATGTCCCTTCATATACAGTATAAATTTTGGATTATCTATTTTTATTGAAAATAATTCTTCTGTGCTGCATTCCCTTCAAGAAAAAGACAATCTCTCAACAATTTCCTCCCTCTTATGGCTATTAGTAATTTTTCTCTTTTTGCTAAAGCTCTCATTCCTGCCATTTTGCCATCCATTTCCTCAAACCCATCAGCTAAGTGGCTCACTGCCTTCCGCTGTCTCTCTTGGCTTTACTATGCCTTGTTAAATTTTCCAAGCCCTTCTTCCTCATTACGTATCATAGGCTTACAGCCAAATCATGTTGAGACACCAGTTCCCATACAATCAATGGAGTTAAGCAACATTGAGCCTGGTCAGTACCTAAATGGGTGATCACTCAGAAATATCAGGTGCTGTAAGCTTAGGTGTGCTGGTGGTGTAATGAATGAGGGCACAAAATTGTTAATCAGTTTCAAAGTGACTGAAGCTGAGATGCCAGGTCCCACTCTTTTACCATCAAAATAGTTAAGTTTCAATTCCAGTTAGGTTTGTTATATTCATTTACATGCAAATAGTCTTGGGAAAGGTATAAATCTGCCTCTACTACCCTCAGCTATGGGTTAATTAGTGAGATTTCTATCACTAAATAATTATTATCTCCAAAAAAAATTTTTAAATCTAAAAATATTTTCTGGATTTAAATAACCAGTAATGGGGTGATAAGCTGTAAAAAAATAATGATACAATCAATTAATCATTATGAGTTCAAGGAATTTCTTCTGTTGTTTCCTGATTCTAAGTATAAGTGTTCTTTCTGTTACCATTTTCTTTAAGACTTCATAGTTGCTAACTGGTTCCATCCATGGAAGTTTTAGTATTCTTCTGTAGGACCATATTTCTGCTGCCTCTGGTTTATTTCTCATTCATGGGGACATTATCCAGCATTTACTGCTACATAAAAGGATGGATATCACATATGTGAGATTTGATTATGCAACTCTAAGGTTGTTTATCACATTGTAAATAGATATATACTAGCAGTATAGCCGGGCGTTGCTCGGGTGTAATGAAAGCTTTAAAACTAATCAATGATCCTGGAGCTCAGGCTCTTTGGACGTTGGCACAAATGACTAAAAAGCAATAGTTGTTTCCAGTTAAAGCGAAACCGTAGGCTGAAAGAAAAATGAATGGATGTAAGTCAAATTTTGATTTCCTGGTATCGATATCAAATAAGTTTTTTTGTCGTAAACTGAATTTTGATGGCTAAATAAGTCCTTTTATATATATTTATTATCAATTTTCTGCATTATTGTAAGAACTGCAACCTTGAAACTTCCAAATATCGTTTCTTATGCCTTTGTCTATGAGTGTATGAAATTTGATTAAAATCAGACCAATCCTTCTATAACCCAATTTTTTTGATTATCGATTTTTGATATTTATCGGAGGTACCTCAATGCAAAACCTAGCTAAGAACATTCGCAGACGCTTATCGTACAACTGTGTAAATTTTCAAGATAATCGATTCAGCTGTTTCGGAGTCTATAGGTAACGGACACACACACACATACACAAACACACAGACAAAGTTACATTTATAAATAAGTTTAGATAATAATATAGTTACTGATATCTATTTATAATTTCAGATTGATAAAAATTACGATAGATTGTGAGAAAAAGAGATATTGCAAGGTTATTGAGTGAGGGGAGCAACATTGAAAACAGTGAAAAAGTTGAGCAATCAAAAAGTGGATTGACCAACAAGGAAATATTTGAAGAATCTGGTGTTGTGAATGTAAAAAGATAAAAAAAAGTTGCAGGATTTTAAGATTGGCTATAGAGATGATTGCAACCAAACTACTACCCTTAAATTAACATCACAAAGAGAAACATATAGATGAAGAAGTACATGAAAACTGATTTTTCAGCATTAATTTCTAGTGATGAATCTATTATTGTTCATGTATAGAATATTGCTGCAATATCTGTTATACATATTAGGATTCTTGACAAAATCCAAAGAAAATGTCTGTAATGTTATTGGTTTTTACCTGGCATCTCAGCTTTGGTCACTTTAAAGTGGCTTTCTTTTATATCAATACTAGTGTACCTGTGCCATAAAATATGACACCGATTGTTAGAAAGTTTTAATAGTGAGATGCAATGAAAGAAAAGACTTGAAACAATGAACTGAGATTTAGTAAATAAAAGATAAAGAACACATAACTAAAACAGATGCTAACAAACTGTTTAATTAATCCGTTCTTTTTATATTTTTTAAATGTTCAATGATATGTATGGTTCGTGGATTACTCCCAGTATTATATAAATCATTTTTTGCTTAACGTCCTTTCATGTATTTTTTAGACAGTCAATGATATATTATTGACTTATTGATTATTACCGGTATTATTTAAATCGCTTTTTGCTCAATAACTTTCCATGTGATTTTTAAATGTTCAGTAATATGTAGGACTCGTTGATTACTACCAGTATTATTTAAAACGTTTTTTGATCAACAACTTCTCGTGTATTTTTTAGACATTCAATGATATGTATGACTAATTGATTACCACCAGTATTATTTAAATTGTTTCTCACTCAAAATCTTTTCATGTATTTTTTAGACGTTCTGTGATATCTATGGTTCAATATTATATAGATCATTTTTTGCTCAACATCATTTTTTGCTCAACATTGGATATCGGATCGGAATGAGAAATCGGGGAGCCGAGTTTGAATTCCAGTTGAATCCATTGCATTCACTTACGCGCAAATACCCTTGGGAAAGGTATTAATCCCTCTATTCCTTCCAGTTATGGGTTAAATAACAGGACAGATTGGGTTCTATAGCCTTGATCGGCAACCAGTCTACTGCAGAAAGCAATGCCAACCTACTGCGGGATAATATTCTGCCCAGTCAGTCATGTCTTGAAAGAGACATGATCACCCAAGTGTGTATCACGTATGGCACTTAATTGACTGACTAGATTGGCAATTAGGTCTCACTGTTTTATTATTGAAATGGCTCGATGCAACTGCAAATTCTATTTGAATAATTTTTCTTTCATACCTATGGAACTCTCTTCGAGTTTCTTGCTTTCCTGTCATCTATGATCTTCAAAACTTTAAATGTAATGTCAGTTGCCATCTTCTGTCTTACTGAAACCTGTTCCTGTGTTGTTCTTTCTCCTCATTAACATCTCATATGTTTTCTATCATTCTTAATTACCCCTTGAGTCTTAGTGGCATTATTAGCTTGGTGTGAAAATGATTAAAAAAACTGTATAGCTGAATTGGATAGACATGATGGCTAAACTAGCTATTGGTTCCTTCATGGAAATAGTCAATACTTGTGTTGTCTGTTCTTCATTGGTTAATAAGGTTTCATATACATTTCACTTGTTAAGCAACCTTAATATAAGTTATGGCATTCTGAACTCGAGGAGAGAAGATTTGTCTTTTCAAAGCTCCCAAAAATAAAAGAATTACAAGCCTAATTGAAAAAAAATGTAAATATTTCTGTCCTATATTAGCCTGTCATTCTGTCAGATTCTGATCAATATTTGATTCCGATTTATATATATATATATATATATTTAGTGTATTGAGGCAGCAAATAATTTTTGATAATTTTTTATTAATTTGGTTCTAAGCTTTCAGGCTCACATGAGCCATCTTCAGAGAGTTTATTAAGATGGTAATACAGTAACATGCAGCATCACCGACTTAGAACCAAATTAATAAAAAATTATCCAAATATTGGAGAAATTTTCTCTTTATTTTCAACTGAAATTAATGCCAAAATACGATGTTTAGAACGGCTCATGATTAAACATAATAGACATTCATTATCTCTTATATTTAACAGTATATGTTTAGAAAAAAACAATATATATATATATATATATATATATATATATATATAGAGCCCCTTTCAAAAGTATTAGAATAACAAGGCAAATTCCAATTCCTTTGTTTTTGTTGTTCATTGACTGTGCATCCTCTATCCCTATTTGAATTATTATAGTACATGCATGTTTACTAGGGTGGGGGGCATGCAATAAGTAACTTATCTATTAAACTAAAAATAAATTCAGGCTTAGAAAAGAGAACCATTATAGATTAGAGTGAATAATGTGGAGTGGGTTATGGACGGGAAGTGGGAAACATTTTAACTTAGTATAAGTCCCAATATTCACTCTTTGAGAAGGTGTCAAGAGACACTTACGTTCAGTTTATCATGCAGGAAAGACTTCCATTAAATGCAACGGCATTGAGAATTAACAATAAACAAATGTGCAAGTAATTAATGCAGACCTTTCTCTATATGCGCGCACACACACACACACACACACACACACACACACACACACACACACACACACACACACAGAGTACAACAAGGCCAATTCCTTTGGTTTTTGTTGTTCGGTTAAGACATTTGGGCTTAAAATCAAAAAATGAATATTAGACAAGAGTTCAGAATTTCAGTTTTTGTTTTCGGATATATACATTAAGATGTCTTAAACAGCTTTTTTGTATCAGATCACATCATTTTTTGGTGAGCAAAAATAAAAGAACAGGTAGTCTTAAAGTAAGTGGAGTAGATAGACCTCCCTCTTCTTTTGGTCAGGAGTAGAGGCTTATCCTTTGCTTCCTGTTTAGGAAAGGGTTCCCGGTTTCTTTTCCCTCCTCAAGTCTTAATAGTAGTGTTGTCGTAAGCTTTCTGACTTAAATCCCATTTGTTCCCCTGGTTCTCTCCTGCTTGCTCAGCTGCTATTGCCTACAGGAATCACTTTTTCAGGTTTATCAGAGCCACATATCTGACCATAATAGGTGCCTTTAGTTTTCCTGTTGAAGACTGTGCATTCGTGGTCTCCTCTTGGGTTAAAGCCAGCATCAATGCTTTCATCCCAGCCAAGAAGTTCTAACTTAAATCTCATTTGTTCCCCTGGTTCTCTCCTACTTGCTCAGCTGCTATTGCCTACAGGAATCACTTTTTCAGGTTTATCAGAGCCACATGTCTGACCATAATAGGTGCCTTTTTGCCTCTGCTAGTAATGAGTGCAAGAGGATCCTAAATGATGCTAAGCTGTTCTTTGTTGACAGAATAAAGTAGCATATAGCATTCCGCAATTTCAACTCCAAAGACTTCTGGCAGCTCTTTAAAAATGTTTTAAAGAACAGAAGATCCTTAATCCCTCTTTTAAGCAATAAATTTGAGGTTTTCACAGCTTCAGCGAACAAGTCTAAGTGCTTTGCTCACAGATTCTCTACCAACTCCACATTTTATTTGTCTGAGGTATTCACACCCAACTTTTCACCAAGAACTGAGGCTCAACTGAGTGACATTTACATTACCACCTCACAAATTTCTAACATAATTTCAAAGCTTGACCCTTATGAGGCGAGTGGAGGTGACGGAATCCCAATCATTGTCCTGAAGAAATGTGCCCATGACAAACTCTACAACTACTGCTTCTCTGCTTCTTGCTTTCCTGCCTGATAAAAATCCTCCTTTGTGGTTCTTGTATTTAAGAACTCTGGAGAACCCTTAGACCCCTCTAATTATCACACTATCAGCCACTTAATGATTTTTGCCAAAGTGTTAACTTCAGAGTAAAGTGGTAGATCCCTGTTTCATCCATTGTCACAGAATTTACACAAAAACTCCTTCTTGTTACATTGAAACAGTTGCAACAACGTTCTGAATGGTTGACGCATTGTTGTTTTGATCGACTGTGAGCAAACATGGTACCCATTTTGAACTCAGCTTTCTCATTGACAAATGTTCATGTAAAATGGTGAATACACTGCCTTCTGATATATTCAGCTCCTCTGCTATCTCATGCAACTTCAATTTAGGGTCAGTCAAAACAAGTTTGGTGTTTTTAGGGACAATTGCCAAATTTGGGCAACCTGGGCGGTCAGTGTCTGTACAACTGCATTTAAAGTCAGCATAACACCTCTTAACCATTGTTTCTGACAAAGTAGAGTTCAAATAACACTTATCAAGCCAATGCTTTGCTTGAACAGTATTTTTCCCATCAGAAATCAATGCTTTATCAACACATGAAATTCAGATTTTTTCATTGTTTTGAAAATTTGCAAGAGTAGCTTCATTTAAATAACTGTAATTTGTAAATTAATTATTCGACTGGGCCCAAATTTTGTCACTTGCCATTTGAAGGTTAGCACTTCATAAAATCACGTGGATTTTTTATTGTCGGTGCCATCCATATGTCAGGCCTGGGACTTATTGAGTGATGTGCTACTACACAACCATCAGCATGGGTCAGGTTAGTCTCGCTGAAAGCAATACACTGCGCCTTATCAGCCTAATTCTCTCAGCTGACCTCAAGTGAAATGACTACATTGAATCAATAGCTAAATCTGCAGCTAGGAAGGTTGATTCACTGTGTCGGACCAGGAAGTTTTTCTCATCTGAATTCATCTTGCATCTGCCTGGGCATTGAATACTGCTGTCAGATCTGGTCAGGTGCCTCTGCTATTCATCTCGGGTTTCTCGACAAAGACCAAACGAGAATCTGCAAAGTGGTCAATCCTGACCTGGTAGCTTGACTCCAGTCACTTTCTCCCTGATATAATGTGGCTTCCCTTTGATTGAAAAAAAGCAACACCTGGGTAACAAATAACATTAGTCAGTCACATGTTTCAGTAGTTTTGTTCACTTGAAAAATGTGCGGATTTAAACAAAAGGTGGTATGCTCTAAGTTAAAATATTGAAATGTTAATAATACCAGAAAATAAAAGCTGAAATTATAAACTCTTGTCCCATATTTATCTTTTGGTTTTAAAGCTACATGTTACCAGTAAACAACAAAAACAAATGATTTGGCGTTGCTATTCCAATACTTTTGGAGGGGACTGTATATATTTCTAAAGAATTAAAATATTTTTTACTAACATTTTCAAATGCAGGCAAGCTAATAGATGTAAAATAGACTGTTTAATAAATAAAAATGATGCATCTATTTCAAATACAAAGTATACACTCTAATAATCCTTAAAGTAACACGCGCACACACACACACACACACACGCACACACACACACACACACACAAAGTAGACAAGACTGCATGGAGACTGCCAGTTTCCTACTTCAATGTACTATTCAGACCAAGTGAGTCTGAACTGAAGATAACATTGAAATGTGAAACTGACAGCTTGATTTCTATGTCTACACTGTCTAAGTCTAGAAGTGTTTCTATATTAGGCAATCTTACTAAATACAAATAGCAATTTTTAAATTTTATATGAGCTCTCTAGAGAAGAACATTTTAAAAACAGTTTCCACTTCTGCGATATATGCATGACTCTTCAGTTCTTTCAGTGACTGGCGTGTGTATACACTGTTTGTATACAACATGTTAAAATTTCCATTCTCTGATTCCATACACCTGTGGTTTAGTGGGTAGCGACTCTGACTGACACCAAATCAGTTGAGTTTCAATCCCAGCCAGAAGCAAGTGGATGTGTCTAGCCACACTGATGAGCTGTGATACAGTGAAACAGGCTTGTATGTGGATGACTAATATATATATAAGTATAGAGTAAGTATGGATGAAATAAAATTTCATATCCAAAAAAACACTATTCTTAAAAATGTGCTCAATATGAAGTAGAGCAAATATTTATTTTAGAATTTATAACATAAATATGTTATAATATCATTACAAAAATAGCCATTTTGTTTAGACACTATCATCACTTGATAAGACACGGTTAGTGTTTAAATAAAATGGCCATTTTTGTAATGATATTATAACATATTTATATTATAAACAAATATATCCATGCGCCTATGGCTTAGGGAGTAGCGACTCTGACTGACACCAAATCAGTCGAGTTTCGATCCCAGCCAGAAGCAAGTGGATGTGTCTAGCCACACTGATGAGCTGTGATACAGCAAAACAGGCTTGTATGTGGATGACTGATATATATATATATATAATTACAACTAAATTATGCAAATATAGAATATTTTCCTTAAAGATTTTGAGAATAATAGATTACTTCACAGTACCGGCTGAATGAAAGTGTGATGTTTGAACTTTTTCTTTTTTTCACCTGATAATGACTCTAATAAAAAAAATCTGTTAAATCTGTCTGCACTTCTTATTTTGAGTTCATGAGAGCCATATCTTAAAAATCTTGTATATTAGTTAATTTAATTCATTCACATATACAGTCCCCTGCTGAGTTAATTCAAACTCATTTTATATTATATATTTTTGATTTAAAATTGCAACAAACATGTGGTAAAAGAAAACAAAGATCAGTGGAGAATATGGACGTATAACACAGACAACACCCTTCTGTCTAAATTTTGAGATTGCCTTGCGAATTCCCATTAATTTTTCTTATCAGTTTTCTTTATTTCTTAATAATGTTTGTTCCAAACCAAGTGTTATAATTTCATGTAATCTTTTTAATATGATTTTAAAACCTCATTGTTCTTAAGGTCAACTTGGTGTCAAAGCTTACATTTCATTTTAGCTTTTTTTACATTTGGGCTTATCTTAACATGTTTTATTGACTGGCATTCCTGCTCAATAACAAACAATTCAGATTATTAAGATTATTATTTTTGAAATTCTTTTTACAAAATTGTCAAGAAAAAATTAACACCTTAAAATTTTTCGATGAAATCCTTCAAAATGTGATTTTGTTTTGCTTTGCTATGTCAGTCTCTCTCTCTCTCTCTCTCTATATATATATATATATATATATCCTGCCAAATGACACATTTTCCTAACAAAAATTTATTGTAAATAATCAGGCTGGTAAAAATAAATATATAATACTGTTTGATTACAAACAGAATATCTATTTAAATACAAGTATTGATAAAAAATAATGTTCAAACAAATCATTTCTCATACACACACACATATATATATATATATATATATATATATATATATATATATATAAAATTAATGTATGCTTAGGCAGCAACCTTTCTTTCAAACATCTTTCATTGAATATGGCTGACAAGGAAAATTTAATTGATTTTTTATTATTATTCAGTTTTGTTGGAAATAAGGAATATAAAAATTGACCATAATCTTTATTGTTCCAAGCACTTTCGGCCACTTCTATAGCCATTTTCAAGGGTGTTTATGTCTCTGATGCTGTAACTTTTTTATGTTTTGACTGTTAAGCAGTAATTTATTTTGTTTTGTCTTTGGAAAAAGAGCATTCATTACAAGCTAACATGTTTCACTTTAACAAGCTTCTTCAGAGATTTTTTGAAGATGAAGTATTTTAAATTTTTTTTTTTAAATTAGAAAAGTTTTTTTAAAATTCATAAAGACAGTATATTGATTGAGGCTTGATTTCAGACACATGTCACATGTAATAAAACAATGGATGAATATATTAAATGTAGAGGAAAGATTTGTGTCTGTTTAAGAGTGTATGCCATCTGTACTAAAAAAAACGCTAAATGATTTTTATGAATGTAAGTATCGCTATGCAAAAATAATGCATGTGTCAAGCATTTTAAACGATAAATTGTATTTACATATGACACGTATTTGACTAATGAAATCAAACTTCAATCAACATACTGCCTCTGTGGATCTTTAAATAATTGTTTTTAATTTTAAAATTTTTTTAAAAAATCATTAGCCTTTAAAAAAAATCTTTGAATAAGCTTGTTAAATTGAAACATTAGATTAAAGACACTTTTTTTTACCTGTTCTTTATGCCAATTCGGTTGGGTTTCAATCCTGGATAAAAAGCAATCAGATGTCTAACCGTACTGATGAGCTGTGATACAGCAAAACAGATCTGTCTGTGGATGACTATGTACATATATATAGTAGCTACTCTGGCATCTATGCATCGTTCATTCAGCAATGAATTAGAATACTCTCAGCTATTGGGCTTGTATAATGATAATATACACGCTAAAAAGTCTGCTTCCTTCTACTGAGCGCCCGTAGCTCAGAGATAGAATTGCCGACTGACGCCAATTCAGTCGGGTTTTGATCCTGGCTAAAAAGCAATTGGCTGTCTGATGAGCTGTGATGCAGTGAAACAGGTCTGTCTGAGGATGACTATATATATATATATATATATATATATATATATAGGTGTGTGAACACTATATTTACATTTTTCAGACTATTGTCCTCATCTGGTGCTAGGAATTTCAAACCCTTTATTACAATCACTGGGGTATATCATTCTCATTCCATGTGTGATGCCACTTCTGGTAGCCATGTAGTTATCTCCCTTTAACTTAGCTCTTTAAGTTATTTGTTCACCACTGCTGTAGCCAGGTATCAAATTGACAACTCTTTGGGTCAAATCACTGGAACTAACCAACATCTACATCAACTGGACCATGTGTCCATGCCCATGTCGTATAAACAGAGCTATTAATTATATATTAGTAAATACACATATTATCATACATCAATGGCACAACTTGGAGGTTCATGCAACACACAATTGTCAGATGGATATTTCAAATTGACTGTTTAAAAAACTTGAATTTAAGTTCACACAAAGTTCATGGAAGTTAAATCTTATAATGTTAGGGTACTATTTTTTAATTTATCAAAAGTAGAATATAAATAGACAAAAATTATATGAAGATAAAAAATTTAAATTTAAATTTAAATTTTTAAAAAATTATTAAAATTCAGGGAGGAGATGAATTCAAAGCTGGGGTAATTCACAATTATTATCTAAACTTATTTATAAATAGAACTTTGTCTCTGTGTGTGTGTGTGTGTGTGTGTGTGTATGTGTATGTGTGTGTGTCCATTACCTATAGACTCCAAAACAGCTGAACCGATTTTCTTGAAAATTTACACAGTTGTACTATAAGCATCTGCGAGTGTTCTTAGCTAGGTTTTGTGTCAAGGTACCCCCCAAAAAATATCAAAAATTGATAACAAATCAGGTTATAGAAGGAGTGGTCCGATTTTAATCAAATTTGATACACTCATAGACAAAGACATAAGAAACGATATTCAGAAGTTTCAAGGTTGCAGTTCTTACAATAGTGCAGAAAATTTTATATTGATACCAGAAAATCAAAATTTGACTTACATCCATTCATTTTTCTTTCAGTCTACGGTTTCGCTTTAACTGGAAACAACTATTGCTTTTTAGTCTTTTGTGTCAACGTCCAAAGAGTCTGAGCTCCAGGACAATGGATTAGTTTTAAAGCTTTCATTACACCCGAGCAACACCGGGCTATACTGCTAGTTTATAATAAATAATATTTGGGGGAAAAGATAGATAGAAAGGAAGAAGGCAATGGAGTGAGAAAAAAGCAACAAAATCATAGGGGAATCAGTATTAATCTGGTTGTAAGTATTTTTTTTCTATGGCAACATGTGGTTGTTAATTCATTTTTTTTTTCTAAACATGGGCACCTCATTTTGGCCATGTTTGGAAAATAAAAATATTCTTATAACTCTTATTTTTTTTCTTCAAATTTGTTTTTCTAGTATTGATAGGGGTTTCTTTCCTAACCTTTTGTTTGAAGTAGTGTGGACTGTCAATAATTTTAAAAAGAACTTTTAATAATAAATATTTTTGGAGATGGGGAGTTAAGCATTATTTACACTATTTGGACTATTGTCTTCATTTTTGTCATTTTGACATAGTAATTGTGAGTTCAATCCCTAGGCCAGGCAGTGTGTACTTTGACTCAGTGGAAATGGGTAAGCAATATTAAAAATAAGAACAAGATGAGCAGTATCAAAAATAATAACAAAAAGATATTCCCTAGTGATGGGCAGTGGAATGAGAACAATCTACCCCAATAGATTAAATATTGGGTTTAGTTCAGAATTTCTTGTAGGTTACTTAGATTAATATACACCTGATGAAGCACTGTGGGTACAACATTCGAAACATGATAATGACAACAAAGATGAGGACAACAGTCTTGATATAAATAGTGTAATTAATGAATATTTGGTGAACAAATGAAAGGATGCCTGTGATTTTTATTTATATTTGAATGTTTATTGACTAATTCTCGAAGCGCTAAGACAAGAAGTACTTTCTTTGAGACGTGTATCTATGTGCATGTTTTGGTTTTATCAAGAGTAACATTAAAATAAAAACAGTATCTTATTAATGTGTGTCAACACATAATCTAAGACGCACATTAGTTCTAAACTCTTGTCTAATTATCAATTTATTACGTTTGCTTACATGAGGTAGACAGGTATGTATTTTGGAAAGTATTGTTTTCAAGTCTCAGCTAACTCCAACCCTAACCTGCCACTTTATCATGTAACAACAGACATTTCATTCAACAAGCAATGCTGCATTATCATTGTTTATTATGAGGTTTATTCTTACATGGCCAAGTGGTTAGAACATTTAGAATTCTGACCATAAGTCAGGGGTTTGAATCCATAGAATTTAAAGTTAGCATGTCAGTGCATGTTCATATGTAAATAATTAAAGAAGCATATGAAAACTTCTTTATGTGGAGCACAATGGCAACTATGGCTCTCCACAACTATCTGTCTTTTGCAGATCTTAACAAATTTTGTCTTTTTTATTTCTCATAAACCCTGTTCTATCATCTATTTACTCAAGCTCACTAAGTATGTAATATTTTGTTTTCCTCTGTCCCAGTTACCTTTAACATGGACTATTTATTCTTGTTTTTATATAAACTGTAGTGAAACAAAATTTTTAATATCTTCTGGATATGTTTTCTTTTGTGTGCAGAATTTGATTTGATTTTGAGTTTTGTTTAATGGCATACCAACACCTCTGTGGGTTATTTAATGCCAAAAAGTAAGTTTTTTTAAAGTATAATTTTTTAATGTCCAGGTATAGTGAAAAAGTTGATTTAGTCAGATTTTGATGAAAAAGTTGTTTTCTTTTGTTTTTTAAGAAAACTGATGTTTTCTAGTTTTGTATTCAAAAATGTATTGCTGGTAACAATTTTTTCCTTTAAAAATGTATTATGGTTATAATTTTTGTCCTTAAAAAATGTGTATTTTTTCTATAAAAGTTTATTTTTATATATATATTTCTATAAAAGTCTATTTTTTAAAATATTTTCATAGTGTTTTGACCCCAGTTTGGAGATAAACTATTTGCCCATAGCTGGGACCCTAACAGGTGCTACCATGCCAGGTCAGGATGGACCTTGGAACATCAGCAATTAAGAGGTGATTCCATGATTCTCACAACCTCCCAATCAGAGACCATGCTGCTAGATGCAGTTTATTGTCATATCCAGGACCATTTGTGTGCAGAAGTTAGGGTAAGGAAAAATAATATTACAATGGTCAAGCTCAAGTCAGCCTTGCAAACAATTGGAACAACCATTTTTTTTTTTTTTTAATCATCTCACCCCAAGCAAGGGGCATTCCACTGCCACTATTGCGCATGGGGCTACATAGGGGAAGGTAAAGAGAGGGAGTGGTTAGACATAGGGAATGTCAGGAGGAAAGGTGACAGATGAGTAAGGATAGCGAGGATGAGGGTTGGGCAGATGGGAAGAGTGTTTGATAGAATGGGAGCAGGTTAGTGTGTTAGGAGGTGTCTATTGACCTTACATTTAAACTCCTGGAGATTGTTGCCGTCGGGGAAGCAATCATGTGGAAGGGAATTCCACAGTCGGGAAGTGCGAGGAAAGAAACTGTTGGAGTAGAAGTTGAGGTTGCATTTTATCGGTTTCACTGTAAAAGGGTGGGACCTAGTTGCCAATCTAGTATCTCGTGCAAATTCACATCTAGGGGGCACCAGTGATTTAAGTTCATCAGAGTAGAAGCTGTGAAAGTATTTATAGAAGAGACACAGGGAAGCCATGTCACGCCGGTGGGAGAGAGACTGCAGGCGGTCTGCCAAGTCAGTATCTATCACATTACAGACCCTCCTCTGAACCTTATCGAGAAGCCCGAGGAGAATAGCATGGGCACCCGACCAGATATGGCAGCAGTATTCAATGCACGGGCGGATGGTAGATTTATATATGTGCAGGATAGATTTAGACGGAAAAAACTTTCAGGCCCTACACAGAGAACTGACTTTCATAGCAGCGGATTTAGCAATGGATTCGATATAGTCATTCTATTTGAGGTCCACTGAAAGTGTGAGACCAAGGAGGTGTAGTGTTTTACTCTCTGGGAGGCAAGCCTGGTCCATGCTAATGGGAGGTAGGTGAGATTGTTGATGATGGTTAATTGAGAGTAGCTTCGTTTTAGAAGCATTAAAATTTACTAGCCATTTCTTACCCCAGTCCAATATGGATTGGAGGTCTTTTTCAATCTCGGCTGCGAGGTTAGCTTTGATGCCTACACCAGATTTTTGTAGGAGGCGAGAGTAAACTGTGGTGTCATTGGCGTACAAACCTACTTGGGCTCTTATGGAATCAGTGAGATCATTAATGTATATCAGGAAGAGTGTAGGACCTAAGATGGAGCCTTGGGAGACACCTGCGTTTGTATGGTAGTTCTGGGAGGCATGTCCGTTTAATACCACCTTCATTGTGCGGTTAGAGAGGAATGACTGGATTAGTTGAAACAAATGTCCAGTTATACCATAGCTCCGCAGTTTACAAAGAAGGCCAGCATGCCAAACTCTGTCGAACGCCTTAGATATATCCAATGCAACAGTTCGGGCTTCGCCATTCCTGTCGAGTGCCTGGTATATGTACTCGGTGATGGTCGTTAACATATCAGCAGTAGACCTGGTGAAGCGGAAACCATATTGCTTGTCCGAGAGGAGCCTGTGTGCTGTGAGATGCTGAACCACCTCGGCGTTGATAATGGCTTCGAACACTTTGCCAAAGATCGGAAGAAGGCTGATAGGGTGGTAATTTGCAGGGTCAGAGGGTTCTCCAGTGTTTTTAAATATAGGAACTACAGAGGAAGATTTCCAACAGGCAGGAAAGCAGGAAGCAGATAGGCAAAGGTTGTAGAGCTTAGAAAGGACAGAGGAGAGTTCAGGGGCACATTTCTTTAAGACTATGGTTGGGATTCCGTCACCACCGCTCGCTTTGTGAGGGTCAAGTTTTAAGATTATCTTAGAGACAAATTACCAAATAAATACCAAAGAAACTTTTGTATTTACTTCATATTTAGAGAGTCAGTATGGTTATAATGGTCAAGCTCAGATCAGCCTTGCAAACAACTGGAACAACCAAAGAAACTTTTGTATTTACTTCATATTTGGAGGGTCAGTATGGTTATAATGGTCAAGCTCAGATCAGCCTTGCAAACAACTGGAACAACCAAAGAAACTTTTGTATTTACTTCATATTTAGAGAGTCAGTATGGTTATAATGGTCAAGCTCAGATCAGCCTTGCAAACAATTGGAACAACCAAAGAAACTTTTGTATTTACTTCATATTTAGAGAGTCAGTATGGTTATAATGGTCAAGCTCAGGTCAGGCATGGAATTGGAAAGAGAATTCAGTAATCAGTAGACTGGGGAAAGGAAAAGATCCCAAGTGGTATAACCTTTTTACAGGTTCTGTAACATCTTGGAGCAAGAAAGAAAGAATTTTGAGTTTGAGTTTGAGTTTTGTTTAACAGCATATCAACCTCTGTGGGTTATTTAATGCCAAAATGGTGGGTTTTTAGGGTATTTATTTTAATATTCTGTTATAGTGAGATGGTTGATTTTGATGAAAAATTAAAAAAATAATTTTTTTTATTTTAGAAACCTGAAGATCTCTTCTAGTTTTCTAGTTTTGTATTCAAAAATGTATTGCTGATTATAATTTTTCCTTCAAAAATGTATTATGGCAACAATTATTTTTTCCTTTAAAAATGTATATTTTTTTTTTATTAAAGTCTATTTTTATGTATGTATATTTTTATAAAAGAGTATTTTTATACTTTCATAGTGTTTTGACCCCAGTTTGTGGGGATCAACTATAAACCCATAGATGGGACCCTAACAGGTTCTTATCACACCAGGTCAGGGTGGACCTGGGAACAACAGCAATTTAGAGGTGGTTCCATGCTCCTCACAACCTCCCAATCAGAAGCCTTGCTACCGGATGCAGTTTACCCTCATACCCAGAACCAAGAGAGAAAGAGGAAGAAAGGAAATATTTGTCCTTTTATAGACTTAACCAGCACTGCCTGATGGTGTTTGACAAAGCGCAAATAAGGTATTCATATTTCCCATTTCTTTGCTGCTAGCATCATCGGAAAAAATATTTCTTTTCTTTATTTATTATACCTTATTATTTTGTTTTCCCCCAAATCTCATCAGGATTGATTTATCAAGCAGGTGATTTCTTAATATCTGCTTGAAGTAATTGTTCCAGTATGCAGTGCCATTGGCCCAAGTCTTGTGTGTGAAATTGTGCAGACAAAGCCGTTTGAAAGTCATCGATCGTCGTGCAAGGACAAAGTCACCAGAAATCTTGAGCTAGAGTAATGATCTTTTTCAACTACTGATCCCACTATATTGTGCACTCTCTCCCAGAAACAGTAACTAAGGTCTGCACGGCATAGTTGCAGTATTGAACAGGTGTAGAGGCTCATCCCTTGTTCCCTGTTTAGGATGTGGTTTCCGGTTTTCTCTTTTCCAATCTTTTACTCTTTTCCATTCTTTTACTCATTTTTTTTTCCAATTGGAGTAGATAGACTAAACTATCGCCCGGTTCACACTCCACCCACGTCTATTGAACAGGTGTAGAGGCTCATCCCTTGTTCCCTGTTTAGGATGTGGTTTCCGGCTTTCTCTCTTCTAATCTTTTCACTCTTACATAGCCCCCTGCACATCAGTGGCGTTACCGCCTTGCTTGATTAAAAAAAATGATTAAAAAAAAAAATAAGCCACAAGTTGGCTATGTGGGTGTTAAAGAAATATAAATATAGCTGAGCAAGTGTCTATAACAAGGATTACTTAGCCATTCTAGTAGACTCCATAGTCTCCTGAGACTGACAGATGATTACTACTATTCATTCAGACACACTAAGTACTTGTTTTTAATTCCTGAAATTAGCAATAGAATTTCAATCAATTTTTTAGTTTTCTTATTAGCCCAATAGGTTTTTTAAGATAAAAAGATAATTCAAAACAACAAATTTCCTAATTGTCATAGCAAATGTCTTTCACAGAAAAGGTAGCCATTTCTACAAAATGTAACTAATTGCAATATTAACAAGCAATTCTAATGAGATGTAATTTTTTTTTTCATTCAAGCAGGAAATATTTTATTTAGCCTCTCAACATTCAGATAATGTCTCCAGTTTTCAATATCTGCAGAAAAGTAATTGGCAATTATTTACTCTATCAATTTCTTGACTAATCCTATTTTTATTCCTGGATAGAATCAGATCTATCTATCTATCTATCTATCTATCTATCTATCTATCTATCTATCTATTTCAATCTCTTCATATCTATCTATCTATCTATCTATCTATCTATCTATTTCAATCTCTTCATATCTATCTATCTATCTATCTATCTATCTATCTATCTCTTCATATCTATCTATCTATCTATCTATCTATCTATCTATCTATTTCAATCTCTTCATATCTATCTATCTATTTCAATCTCTTCTATCTATCTATCTATCTATCTATCTATCTATCTATCTATCTATCTATCTATCTCAGTCTGT
Source organism: Ascarosepion bandense (assembly GCA_037127315.1). Classification (NCBI taxonomy): domain Eukaryota; kingdom Metazoa; phylum Mollusca; class Cephalopoda; order Sepiida; family Sepiidae; genus Ascarosepion; species Ascarosepion bandense. Next base: position 3,263,258 of record JBBBDQ010000275.1, read on the forward strand.
TCATATCTATCTATCTATCTAGCTAGCTAGCTAGCTTGCTAGCTAGCTAGCTAACTAGCTATCTACAAGTGTATGCCTTGGCCTGACCCAGCTCTGAAAAGTCAGCTGGAAATTTAAAAAGTTCTTTCTTACTTTGGCTTAAGAACTTTCTATCCCTTACTCATATATATCGCAATCTGTTCATATCTATCAATCACATTCTTATTAAATTAGGCATATTTGTCTTGCTACCTGAGGCAAATACAAACAGGCTCAGTCACTTTGAGCTTAATTTAAAGTGATAACAATAACTGTCATCCTTGATGTATGTAAATCATTTTATTATCACCAACCATGGAAAGAACTCATAAATGGCTAACATTGATTGCACCTCCTGAATATTGCTCTCTTCTCCACAACACGTGCTCTTATCCCTATGTTAGCAAAGATTGACTTATGTAAATGCAATACAAGATGCATTTGATGAAATGCTCTCAAAAGCATGAAAAGCAAAAGCTTCTAAGCAAGTCCTTGGTTGTGATGGTAAGTCACATGACTAAAAACTATTACTACTACTACTATTGCTACTATCAGGGTTGCACCAAAATAACTACTACTACTAGTAGTAGGGTAGATCCAAAACATTAACAATTATTACTACTATTAAGGCTACTCTAAAACAGTAGCAACTATTGCTACAAGTACAAGTCCAAAAAACATGATCGCTACTTCCAAAAACATGTAAATGCAGGACTTTTTGACATTTTGAATATCTTTGTCAGTTAAGTGCCATACGTGATACATGCTTTGGGTGATCATGTCTTGAAAGAGACATGACTGACTGGGCAGAAGATTATCCCACAGTAGGTTGCCATTGCTTTCTGTGGTAGACTAGTTGCCAGCCAAGGCTATAGAAACTAATCTGTCCTATTATTTAACTCATAACTGGAGGGAACAGATGGATTAATACCTTTCTGAAGTGCATTTGTACATAAGTGAATGCAAGGAATTCAACTGGATTTGAACTCGACACCCCAATTTGTTGTTCCAAATTGATATCCATTGCACCACAACACATATCCTGAATATCTTTACTGAGCATGAAACACCTGGTAAGTAATCCATAGAATTGTAGCTGTGACACTCACTAACAAAAACTAGTACCAACGTGAGGCTATGTACTAAACTGGGAATTCTCACCCAGGGCGAACAAGGTTATTTACGACAGCTGCATATCACCTTCCCAGTGCTTTCTGAAATTTTCCATTTGTGGCAAACATGTCTTTTATGAATGCACAATTTTCAAAATTATCATTTAAATCTTAGCTAGAGGAAGATGAATTCATGTCTTTTCCAAGGGCATTAGTGAATGTATAAGTGAACGAAAAAGAATCAAGTGGAATTTGAAGTCAGATCCTACTGTAGTCAACAAATAAATAACATTTGTAATAGATAGGATGTGCAATGTGCAATGTGGTGCAGTCAATAATGGCTCGGAATGAGAAAGTGGAGAGCCAAGTTCAAATTTCAGCTGAATTCATTGTATTCACTTATGCACAAATACCCTTATTTCAAATATGAGGGACCAAATTTTTGTTTTGGGAATGACAATTTTGCCACCAAGGAAAAACTTATGGGATGAAATGAAATTTAGGGATAATATGTAGAGTTGGAAAAGAAAATACAGGACCTTCTACAGAAGGTAGCATGGTAAAAGGGGGGAAAAAGGACTAAATGTATACTTCAAGAAAAATGAATGCATGGTCATCAGCAAATAGAGGACCCCAAAGTGCCAGCTACAGGTCAGGGATTCTAAAATAAAACAGATGGAGAAATTTAAATACCTAGGAAGTGTTCTGACAGAAAATGCAAAGTGTGACACTGAGATCTGAAGAGGCATTGACATGGCCAAGGATGCATTTCAAAAGCTAAGCAGAGTATTGAGAGACAGGAAGATCTTTTAGAAAACAAAGAAAAGAGTACTGGACTGTTATATGATATTTGTCTTGCTGGGTGGTAGCGAACACTGGATGATCCTCTCAAAGATGAAAGAGAGACTCAAAGCAACAGATATGTGGTTTTACAGAAGGATGCTGAGGATACTATGAACCAAACATGTGAGCAATGACAAGATTTTAGAGTGGATGCAAATGAAAGGAAACTTATACTTAGCATCAGGAAGAGACAGCTGAGATTTCTGGAACATGTAATGAGGAAGAAGGGTTTGGAGAATCTAATACTCAGCATGAGACATCCCTGATGGGCATGAGAAGGTGGATGGGGGATTGGGGTTTGGGAGAGATATATACAGAAAAAGTGTTGAGAGTGACAAGGGATAGAGTAAAGTGGAATCCATGATCACCTACGTCCGTTCTGAAAGGGCATGACACATAAAGAAAATGTAGAATCATTGATATACTTATGCATAAATATATAAACCTGCTGATATACGTCAATGACTCAAAAGTAGGTTCTATTCATCTTATTTATGCTGGCTACAAATCCCTGGGATTATTGTCATCTCAGGAATTAACTCGGTATTAAAAGCATATAATACTAAAATGATCAGGTGAAATATTAAAATCAGATTAGAGCCCCCCCCCCCCCCGCCCCCCCCCCCCCCCCATTTTATAGCAAGGATCAAGCTCATACTTGCAGTTCAGCCTCAAGTGATCATTACTTATTGACCAAAACCTTTCTAGAAGATTTAAGAAGGTAAAGAAGTTTTCCAGCTTACTTGTAATCAAGTGTAACTTTTTAATTCATGAAATATTTAGTAGCTTAGCAAAGCCATTGGGATTTGATGCAAAAATTCACAAATGAGCTTGTATTTATAGACAAGTATTATCTTTTAATTTCATTTTTATGCTTCTGAGTTAAAGATTTAAATTTTGATCTTTCTGAAGTCATGATTCTCTCTTTTTTTCTGCTAATTAACTTTTGACCTCATTTGTATTTGTTTGGTTTTTGGGATTAGTCTTTTCTTATGTAGCATTCTCATAAGAATCTTGTAGCACAGTCAACATAAAAATGCGTAGGCAGTGTAATGTTTAACGACCCTGAATTAAAAAATTGTGATGAAATATGTTGCATTCACTTTCGCACACATACACGTGGAAAAAGTATGAATCCATCTCTTCTCTCTCCGGATATGGGTTAAACAGCTGAGCAGACTGAGTTCTCTAGCTATGGTTAGTAACTAGACTAAATGTGGTATGCACAGGACATTTTAAAGGCAAAAGGGACAGGATAAAACAGTCCATAACCTATCTAACGATCTAGTGTAAATGTTTAGTAGAACAGGGTTCTGGAAAGATAGCAAAAAGACAAAATATAGTAAAAACTACAAAGGACAGTAAACTTCAGTGTCATGACCACTAATGTCCTGAATGAACATGGCAGATAGAAGCAAAAGAGGAATAAGCATGTGTAAATTGATGGCAGAACAAGGGTTTAGCAGTGATAACAAAATGGCAAAAATTTATTAAGACCTATAAAGAACAGGAAACTGTGGAGAGCCATGATTGCCAATGTTCTAAAGGCACATGGTACATAAAAGAAGAAGAAGAAGAAGCTTATGTAAATGAACGACAGAACAGGGTTTAGAAGAGATAGCAAGAGGACAAAAGTTGCTAAGAGCCTCAAAGGACAGGAAATTGTGGAGAGCTATGATTGCCCACATAGGTACATAGCATATAGAAGATGATGTAACCCTGGAGAAGCACATACTATGCAGCCATTGAAAGGACTATGGACTTCACAATGGCACTATGGTCCTGGCTGCGGTTGATGTGGCAGATAGATATAGGTGACCATCATGGTCACCAGAGGAGGGAGCATGCAAGAACATACACCCTTGTGCAAATTAACAATGCCTTCCTAGGATTTTTCACACTTTCCCTGATCACATAATCTATTGACATTGTCTTTCTCTACCAACCACATTTTCTTTTACATTTTGAATTGATAGATCCAGTTTCTTTCTTCACCTGGATGACATGACCAACAATATACGTGATCTCTCTGTACGGCTGTCCAGTGCACTTGTGCAGCATTACAAATTTTGTACGCTTTCTTGAAGTAAATATCCATGGCAGACAATGGTCACAGGACAACTAATTGACAGTCAAGGTGATAGTGTCTGGGCAAGATAAAAATTTTATACAATCATGGATGATGCAATATTTTTCAAGGCTAAACAAATTTCATCATCCACAATGAAAAATATTACTGCACACCACTGCAAATGACCTAATCTGAAGTAAAAATAGAAATTGATTACACTCTATCACTCCAGTGGGTTTAAAACTGACTATATGGTGAAAGAAAGGCAACTAAAGCAGTTGTTTTAAATAATTTGCACAAAAGTGTACAAGAAATGATGAATGCAATAAACAGTTAAACGACCATAGAGACGTCCTTTAGATATAGGTTTCTTCTTCTCTGTACACCTATAAGTAATTAGTAGAACATTTATTTCTACCAATGTTGAATATTCTTCATTTATATCTTAGTACTGAAAATATCAAAAGCTTGTACACCATTTCTAAAGTTGATATTGTTTCAGACTTCCTATCACATATCTTGGGAAAAATTCTGCAATTTTCAAAAATATATATTTTTTTAATCGTGTTACCCCAAGCAAGGCATTCCACTGCCACTATAGTGCAGGGGGTTACATAGAGGGATTGGGTATAGGAAATGTCAGAAGGAGGGTGATAGACGAGTTAGGATGTACATACGGAGAGAGTTGGAGAGAGTGGGTGTGAGTTAGTGTGTTAGGAGGTGTCTATTGACCTTACATTTAAACTCCTGGAGGTTGTAGCTGTAGGGGAAGCAAGCATGCGGTAAGGGAATTCCACAGGTGGGAAGTGCGAGGAAAGAAGCTGTTGGAGTAGAAATTGCGGTTACATTTCATCAGTTTCACTGTAAAAGGGTGGGACCTAGTTGCCAATCTAGTATCCCATGCAAATTCACATCTAAGGGGCACCAGTGATTTAAGTTCGTCAGAGCAGAAGCCATGAAAATATTTATAGAAGAGGCACATGGATGCCACGTCATGCCGGTGAGAGAGATTCTGCAGGCGGTCAACCAAGTCGGTATCAATCACATTACAGATTCTTTGCTGTATTTTGTCAAGAACCCCGAGGAGAATAGAAGGGGCACCCAACCAGATGTGGCAGCAGTACTCAATACACGGGCGGATGGTGGATTTATATAATTGCAGGATAGATTCAGGCGGAAAGAATTTCCGGGCCCTGCACAGAGAGCCGACTTTCATAGCTGCGGATTTAGCAATGGATTCGACGTAGTCATTCCACTTGAGGTCCGCTGAGAGTGTCAGGCCAAGCAGGCGTAGTGATTTACTCTCTGGGAGGCAAGCCTGTTCCATGCTAATGGGAGGGAGGGGCTGGGAGTCATGATTAAGATGTTTGCGAAGAAAAAATTTTAAAAAATCTTGATAAATCAAGATTTGGTAACATGAAAAAATTAGGCAGATTTAAATTATAGCAGACATTATTAGAAGATATTCTATTAATTAATCAGCTTCAAACAAAATAAAAACCTATTTTTAGTGACAGCTATTAATCAGATACAATATCCTTGAGTGAATATGAACTTAGAATAAAATTTAATTAAGAAAGGTAAAAAATACATTGCATTGAAAGCATATCAAATTTATTATTCTGCAAAATTTCAGCTTCTAATCAGGAATAGTTATTAATTTTTGGAAATTTTATACTCAAGTAAACACACTTTATACATTTTAGAATAGAGTCAAGCATTTTTCACTTAAATATTCACTCATTTTGTCTACCATTACATCCACTTGCTAGATATAAATAAAGAACAACATATGAAGTGAACAGGCTGTGTGATAGTCTGGGTAACAGTGCAAGTTGAAGTTAACAAAAAGATTTTCATCTATCGTGTCCAGTGATTCTTAATTGCCATAATGCTGCATATTAGAATGCTGCAAAATATTGTCACAGCAGACATAAATATGTGTGTATGTGAAAGTATGAATGGTACAGCGTTAGTATTTGAATGACTGAGTAAGTATTAAACTTTGTTTTTAAATAATTATTTTCACTATTCTTCAATGCATACTGGATATTTACCCTACTCCCCCACTGGAGCGAGTTGTGAGACAAGGTCAGTTTTTAACGTGGAGAATTTGAGTGTATACACTCAGGACACTGGTCAAAGGTTACCCAGCCCCTGCTTACGTGGTAACTGAGTACAAAGCTGGTCTTAGCATGTCAAAGCTGGTCATTGCTTCCCTGTCAGTAAGCAGGAAGTGAGCATCTGAGAACAGCTACTACACTTTGATCCTGATCACCGACTTGCTTGCTGTACTGCTCCAATGCATACTGTCTACATTAAAGAAGTGAACCCTATTATGATTCAGTCAGTTAAGTGCCATACGTGAAACACGCTTGGGTGATCATGTCTCAAAAGAGACATGACTGACTGGGCAGAAGATTTTCCCGCAGTAGGTTGTCATTGCTTTCTGCGATAGACTGGTTGCCAGCCAAGGCTATAGAACCCAATCTGTCCTGCTATTTAACCCATAACTGGAAGGAAGAGACGGATTAATACCTTTCCTAAGGGTATTTGCACGTAAGGGAATGCAATGAATTCAACTGGAAATTCAAACTTGGCTCCCCGATTTCTCATTCCAAGCCAATATCCACTGCACCACGATCTGAAAGTACTCAACAAAAATATCAAGTATTATTTCCATCATTGAGCACTGTAAAGTTTGATTGGATTAAAAATCCCTTCATAAATGGTCTTTCTAATATTAGACTTCAGTTATGTGAAGAAGAATTGGCCACCATTTCTAGTGATCAAGGATTCAAAATAAGACATTTAATGGTACCCATCAATACATTTTAGATTTCAATACAAAAGGAATATCCTACCTTAGCTAAAAAGGCTTTAACAGGTTTATTGCAATTTTCTACTTATTTTATGTGAATTCGGCTTCTCAACTCTAAATAACATAAAATTATAAGAGTGAGAAAAATGAGAAAGAAGAAATGAGTGTCTACTTATTGTAGATTTGACCAAACATTGAAGAAATTGCCAAAAAAAAAAACCCCAAAAAAAAACCTAGGCACAGGTTTCAGACTAAATAAACTGTATAAATAGTTCAAAAGAAACATTGAAATAAAGTAAGTTCATATTTGTGTGTTTATTTTTTTTAAATTTATGGTTTAATTTCATAACATTTAAATGTATACTCTTTAAAAATTTGGATAAGTGTATCATGATATTTTCATTTGTTCCTCAGTGTGATGTTGCTTAAAAAGGTTGAGAAACAATGGTTCAGTTTATTCCATGTTGTTTATAAATGTGCTTGTTTGTTTCTTTTAGCAGTATATCTGTGGTGATACTGAGCAAAAGTGATGGACCGGATGTTTGCGCTTTCATGACCAAAAAGCAAATAACCAAAAGTCATTGCTGCGCCGCCGGATCCGCGCAGATGTTCCGGTTGAAAACTAAAAATTAATTAAATATTAAATTTCCAGTTCGCAAGCCTATGCGAATTTTATTTATCAGCCAATGGGAACCCCAGAACCAAATACAAGTGTGAAATCCCAAATGAGCTGCTGTGATTCAAAAAGAAGATATAAAAAGCAGATACAGAAAGCATCAACAAGCAGACCGACTCGAGGAGAAGAGTGTAATTAGTAGCCCCCTTGACTACTCAATTCAAGCGGTTTACTACACCCGCATCCCTTACCTCTTTCCTTCTTCTCTGCCTCAAAAACTACTTACTGACCTAAGGAGCGAATACATCAAAGATATTCCTTACTTACACGCTTCCAAATTCCTAAGCATTAATTCTCTTTCAGCATTTTATTGCCATGAACATTTTAACATCTGTTGGACCTATACTTCATGTATTACTTCAATTGTAAAAACATTAATTGATATGTGTATATATAAAATGTTATTTTTCTACTCAAATTGCCTTTCTTGATTTGTAATCATTTTATGATTTATAGTGGGCTATCTACAACAAGGCCAAATTCCGTTAACCTTCAACAGTATACAACTACCCTTCACTAGAACGGACTCTACACTACTAACAGAAAAGAATAGATAAGCAACCCACTATATACCAACACCTATGAGTTATTCAATGCTGGAATCTAAATATTTTAAACAAAAAATTACAGCTTCAACTAAATATTTTGAACGCAACTGTATGCCTTCAAATACAGATAAAATGTATTGTTTTTTTTTATATATAAAAATTATTGCTGGTATTTTTACTATTAAAATGTATCTTTATATTTTCATGGTGTTTTTGTTTGTGAAGTGGTCACTTTTTGTCTATAGCTGGGATCCTAACAGGTGCTACCACTCATATTTAGGGTGGATCTGGGAATAACAGCAATTAAGAGGTGGTTCCATGTTTCTTAAAGTCTACAATCTCTTGATCAGAGGCCATACTGCCAGATGTAGATTATTGTCATCCAGAACTTTCCTTTGGACTAAAAAAAAAAAATGAGACAATTTTTGAAAAATACCTTAAGTTTCTTTAAAATTAAAAATTTAGGTTTACACTTTATCTGCTTTTTTCTTTTCTTTTCCTTTCTTTTTGTGGACAAGGTAGATATATTTGTAAGGCCACATTTTCAAACTGCTAACCTGTTTATTACAATATGAATCTTTGGCTTGGCAGAAGCATTTATTTCATTTTATATTTTTTCACCACTGGGTTGTAAAACAACATATCAAATTTTATAAACTATTTATCTTTTATTTAAATGTTAAGTTTAATATTACCCTCTGCAAATATAAGTAGTGATCTTGCAGCCTTTATACTACAAAGCACAACTTGTTTGTTAAGTGAAATAATGACCCAAGTCATCTCTAGTCTGCATAAACAGATATTTGGGTCAAATATAAAACTGTTCACTTTTGTACAAATGCTTAAGAAACAGACAAATAAATGTTTGTATTTATTAGATTGAGTTAAAAGTAATTTCTATTCTTGTGGACTAATCATAATAATGAATGTATCATTTTTTTAAAATGATATTCACAAGGTCCAAGAACCATTCAAGGTAGAGTGTTACATAAGGAAAGAAACACAATCCAAAACAGGAAACAAAGAAAAAACGTCTACTCTTGTTCCAAAGAACAGGGTAGCATGTGAACCAGATGTTAGGTGAACAAATCTAATCCTATTAAGAAAAAAAAATGTAATTAAATGATAATTAAAAGTTCAGAGTCTTAAGTGAAGATGTTAGGAATTATAGAGTTGAAGTAGATTTCTAGAAAGAACTGGAAACCCAGTTCTAAATAGGAAACAAATGATAAACCTCTAATCCTATTGAAAAGAAGTGTCAACTGGGTGATAGGCAAACCTTTCTCTACTAGGTGAAAAAATTCTGAATAAACAAATAAGGAACCAGAAATCCTATCCTAAACAGAAAACAAAGGATAAACTTCTACTCCTATTCAAATACTGGGGAGAAGTGTGAACTGGACTGTTATTTAAAGTCTTTCTTTCATCTTTGATGAGATTGTCCAGCATTTGCTGCCATACTGAATGAATTAACAAACTATTATTCTTTTCTTTATTTCCAAAAGATTTTCCTGTTTCTCAATGCTCTGCTTAGTCTTTGGAATGAATCCTTGCCCAATGCTACTACACAGATGATTTAATTATAGTTTTGAATGGTTGTGTAGGACCAGCCAAACTGATAACAGAGAAATGGTGTAAAGTGTGCCACCAAGTATCCGAACAACCTTTTCAGGTTTCAAATCAGAGTTTTTTTTTCCAAGAATTGTTGCTACCCCAAGACAAAAGAGCCCAGTCTGCACTGTTATTTAACCCTTAGCTAGAGGAAGATGAATTGATGCTTTTCCATGGGAATTAGTGAACATATCAGCGAATAAAATTGAATTAACTGAAATTCGCACTTGACTCCTACTGCAGTCAACAAATAGACAACACTTGTAATGTATAGAATGATAAGTAAATTATTATGTCATATATAATGCTAAACATAAAGCTGACATGATTTACAAAAACAAAAATACTATAAATACTCTTGATAAAACTACATACATAATATGACCTACCAACTCAACTTAAGAATGATTAATTTATCTAAACTTAATACGAAATTTGTCTGTGCTTCAAAAACTATTAGGGATTTAACAAAGCGAGAACAAATCTTAAATTTTATGCATGAATTTATAAAATAGGCCATAAAACATCTTCAGAAATGCATTGGTGAAACATCTAAGAGTTTAAATAAAATACTAGATAAACAAAAAGAGGGATTTTTTACAAAACAATACATTCACTGTATTGGTCAATGTTTGTAATAGGTTTGACAATAATTCTTACTTAAATTTTAACTAATTTAAATAAAAGATTATATGAACATAAAAGGTTTTCTTAATGAAACAACACACTCAATGCATTATTTGACCATTGTAATAAATCTGATCATACTTTTTATTTAAAGGATGTAGCTTTAATTAAAAAAAGAAAGTAATTCATTAAGATTCAAATGTATTGAAAGTGCACTAATTTCTGACTTTTGTACTGTACATTTATGTCCAGGAGCATGTGACACATCATGTTTCATGCCAAAATTATGGCTATTATTAGGTGCGATAGTGAAAAACAATAGTAATAAAAATAGAATTAAAAATGTAACAGAAAGCAGAATGAAGCCGGTTGGGGTATGCATCTGGATATCTTGGATGTAAAAAAAAAAAAATTTAAAAGCTAAGCGTCCCTGTATCATGATGTTAAAATTCTAATTGACAAATGATGTAATCATATAATCAGTCAGTCAGTTAAGTGCCATACGTGATACACGCTTGGGCGATCGTGTCTCGATGAGATATGACTGACTGGACAGAAGGTTATCCCGCAGTAGGTTGCCATTGCTTTCTGCGGTAGACTGGTTGCTGACCAAGGCTATAGAACCCAATCTGTCCTGTTATTTAACCCATAACTGGAAGGAATAGAGGGATTAATACCTTTCCCAAGGTTATTTGCGCATAAGTGAATGCAATGAATTCGGCTGGAATTTGAACTCAGCTTCCCGATTTCTCGTTCTGAGCCGATATCCAATGCACCACAACGCACATCCTAATACTCCAACAATTAACCCATTACCAATCTGAAGAAGTCTCTTCTGGGAACAAAACATGTAACATTGCTTTTTCTTCCCATTTTGTCATTCGATTACCCACTATTAGTCTGACACATAGATTTGCATATTGCCTCTTCTATACATTTTTATTTACAAAGCTATGTACATGAAGGGTATTTTGTAAATTATTAAATATTTTAATGCGTTATTCATCTAAATAATAGTTGAACACATTGATATGGTACAATGGTTAGCAAGCTTGTCTTGCTAGAAAACTTACAAATGAGTAGTGAGTTTGATCTTGACTGGGTGCTCCATACTTTCGACCTTTTGCCATATCTAAGCTGAACTTAGAAAATCAACATTTAAATAATAATTTATGAGATTATAAGAGAAATCTTTGGGTGAACTCCCTCTGGCTAGCAATGTGTTTTGACTGTTGAACAAACAAGTGATATCATGCAGTTTGGGTAAGAAATTTAATCCGTAAATACCTGAGTATATAATTCTACCTTGACTGGTTTAATTAATCAGATACAAGTGACACCAAATCTTTATTGGTCACTAGTGTCGACTAACACAAACCTGTTAGTATCAATAGCTAACTAATTTGATATCTAACCTTGACAAAGACACTGATCAGTTTTTGGCAATGAAAAACAATATTATTTTAAACTTCTATGTGAGTTTTGTGGGTTTTTTTTCCACTATTGATCTCTCTCTTTCTATTTGTCTGTCTGTCTGTCTGTCTGTCTGTATATATATGAGTTGAATACATGGATTGAAATCTGACAAGATGAATAGAATAAATAAAGAACAAGTAGGAAAAAAGTGTCTTTAATCTAACAATCTAACATTTAATTTAACATTGTCTCTTGGATTTTTAAATCATTCGTCCTTATTAAATCTCTGAAGAAGCTTGTTATAAGTGAAACATGTTAGATTAAAGACATTTTTTCTACTTGTTCTTTATTTATTCTATTCATATATATATATATATATATATATATAATATCACACATTGAGTGCCGGTGTTAATAAAATAGTGCTCAATATAATATAACAGAGCTATAAATTATCTATCTAAACTTATTTATAAATGGAACTCTGTGTGTGTGTGTATCTGTGTGTGTGTGTGTGTCCATTACCTACAGACTCCAAAATGGCTGAACTGATTTTCTTGAAAATTTACACAGTTGTACTATAAGCGTCTGCGAGTGTTTTTAGCTAGGTTTTGTGTTGAGGTACCCCTGATAAATATTGAAAATCGATAATTGAAAAAATCGGGTTATAGAAGGAGTGGTCCGATTTTAATCAAATTTGATACGCTCATAGACAAACACATAAGAAATGATATTCAGAAGTTTCAAGGTTGCAGTTCTTACAATAGTGCAGAAAATCGATAATATACATATATAAAAGGCAAGACGTTTGTATGTGTGTCTGTTTATCTGCCTGCATGTCTGTATTTTTTTCAGCCCTTTTATTTTAGTTTTTGCTTTGGGTTTGGCTCTAAGTAGGTATAATTATAGTTCTTGGTCTCAGCCATTTACTTAAAGGGCTTATTTAGCCTTCAAAATTCAGTTTACAACGAAAAAACTTATTTGATATCAATACCAGGAAATCAAAATTTGACTTACATCCATTCATTTTTCTTTCTTTTCTTTAACTGGAAACAACTATTGTTTTTTAGTTTTTCGTGCCAATGTCCAAAGAGTCTGAGCTCCAGGACCATGGATAGTTTTAAAGCTTTTATTACACCTGAGCAATGTCAGGCTATACTGCTAGTATATTAATAAGTATAAAATTTTTTCCTCAGTGGTAGCATGACTTGGAATTTCATGCACAACACAATCTTCAGAATGATTCTTTTAAAAATTGCATTGTGCATGTAACTCAGAGTTCTGCTACTGGTGTGGAAACAAATGTGTATATATATATATATATATATGAATAAAAAGAAAAGAAGAAGAAGAAGTATTCTTAGCTGGCATGCTTTGTCCTCTCAAGGGCTTTATCAGAGGACAGAATATACTGGCTAAGAATAGTTATTTCTCTTTATTCATTTTGATTTGAGGTACATTCTTTCTAATATCTGAAAATAATCCTCTCTCTCTCTCTTTCACACACACACACACACACACACACACACACACACACACAATATGTGTTCTTTACTTTAATATATAGCCCTCTGTGGAGAGACATCTTATTCATTATTGTTGGCTGCTTCTCTTTTGTTACAACAGCCTTCAGGATTTGGAGACATTCTTTGCAGTGTGTTCAGTATAACATTTTGGTGTTATCCACTAAAATTTGTCTAATGTCAATAATTATGTTAATATTATTTTGTTTATTTTTATTATTCATGTGGGAATAACAGTAAATTTTGACAAATCAGTAAAATTTATAAAAAAATACATATATAAATTTCAGTTTGACCATTTAAATGACATCACCCTGAGTAACTCGAAATAAATACTTTTTTAAATGAATGGAGCATTTACTCAAATGTAGGTGCTCACTAAAAATAATGTTTAAAGTAATATATATATATATATATATGTATATATATATAAGAATAAATCTAACTAAGAGCAAACAGACCTAAGAGCCATTAGGTGAAACCTAGGTAGGTCTGTAGGATCTTACTTAGATTTATTCTTATTTGTTTGCTCTACTATTGTATTGAGCACTTTAGTGTTAGGGTTCTCGTCTCAGGTTTTTTTTTTCTTTCCTATGAGTATTTTGACGTATGTTCAAGTATTTAGTTGGTTTCTTTTTTTATTTCCCCTTATTTCCCTTCCGCATTTATACTCGGTGGGTTATTCAAGACAGACTGAAATATATTATAACAATTATTAATATTATCATTGTTATTATCATATATATATATATATATATATATATGTGTGTATATATATATATATATATATATATACGTGGGCCATTCAACAAATAAGGTGAATTTTTCGGTAAAAAAAAATTCTAATACAGATAGAAGCTTACTTTTTTAAAAAAATTTTTCTTTTACTTCTTTTTCAAAGAGATTTAATTTTTTTTACAGATTGAAAAAAAACTTTGAGAGTTTTGGAGATTAACAAAGATGGCTGACCAAGAAGCATGCTCCAGGATTGAACAGAGGTTAGTTCTCAAGTTTTTGGTTGCTGAAGGATACAAACCAGTTGAAATTCATAGGAGAATGTCAACTGTGTATGGTGCCAGATGTTTCAGCCAAAAAATGTCTACAAGTGGGCTAAATTATTTAAAGAAGGATGGAGCAGTGTTGAGGATGAAGACAGGCCTGGGAGGCATACAAAAGTGAGGTCTCCTGAGGTGATCGAATCAGTCAATGACCTCATTCAGTCTGATAGAAGGGTGACAGTGGATGACATTGCAAGGACTTTGAGCCTATCTGTTAAACAAATGCAATGGTCATCAGTCACATGGAGTTGTTTTCTTGCATCAAGACAATGCAAGGCCACACACAGCAGCCCAAATGGTGCAGACCATCAACGAGCTGGGCTGCGAACTGCTCCCTCATCCCCCTTACAGCCCAGTATATATATTATTTAGTTACTTAGTTTTTTGTTATAATTAAATTAATTTTTAAAGTTTTCTAGTTCAAATGAAGACACCAGATGTAAATATATATATATATATATATATATATATATATATATATATATTATGACCATCTATCTGTTTGAGTACATGTGTTTGTGTGTGTGTGTGTGTGTGTGCACATGTGCATGTTTAAATAAATATATTCTTACCTATACAACCATGCCTTATGTAAACTGATAATTTGTTTAGTATATTCAAGGTTTTGTTTATGCTTAGCTGTTCAGGTGTCAATAAGCTTACCACATGTATAGACATGTCCACCGTGCAATTTATTAACCTAAATTCCTTTGGAGTACCCTCAACAACATCACCCCACCATATCACTGTCCTCTCCCACTCCAACCAAAATGATAATAATTCGCCTTAAAAATAAATTTGGCCATGTACAAAGAGGTAATCTACTGGAGTTAATCAACTTATCACCTTCTTTAATCTGTCTGCAAGGCATCTGTCATAAGTTGATACACTTGGCCCAAATTAATGATTAGCCATTTAATCATGTAGTCATCTAAAAAATGTTTCATTACAAATTGTTGTTTTTTACGTCGTAAAGATTTGATGCCATCAACATTTATACAGATTCTTTTAAGTAATGTCTGCAGATAAGAGATTTTTTTATTTTTTTGTCTTTTTTGTCTATATTTAGTTACTGTATTTTGATGAACTTTTGTAGAACTTTATAAAAACCTGAGTCTCATACTGTGAGAGGCTATTGGGCCTTAAACTCATACCTGACTTGAAGTAGAACTGATACATATGAACCATCGTTAAACAAGCAGGTAAAATTGTCAGCTCTCTGTACCACTTCAGTAAGAACCTAATTCCTCCTCCTATCTCCTATTTTTACAAGAGCCAGATCAAGCCAGGAATGAAGTACTGCTTCTATGTATGGACAGGGGCTGCCCAGTCTTCATTTTTGAGTCTTAATAGGGTCCAAAAATATCTTTGTGTTCTTGTGAGTTATGAATTATTTTCCACAAAAGAAATGCTGCAAGCCTCTCGCTGCTCTCTTAGAATTTCCATAGAAAGTGTTCAGGTGAATGACATTCCACTAGTTTTAACCTTCATGAATCAGACCTGCCAGGCCACACCTATTGTAGCATTATACCACCTGCACTTTCATGGAACTTCTACAGAAGGTTGAAAAAAAAAAGAACAAGGGACTCAACATCAATTGTAAGAAAACAGAATGTATGGTTGTCAGCAAGAGGTACAAGTCAAGATGTGAACTATGAAAGCAGATACCAAAATCAAGCAACTACAAGAATTTAAAATGTGACACCAATATTCAAAGATGCGTTAGAACAGAAAGTTGCCTTCTAAATGCTAAGCAAAGTAGCAAGAAGCAGGAAAATTTGCTTAGAAACAGAAGGCAAGCATGATTTGCTATGTAATATCAGTTTTTCTACATGACAGAGAATGCTAGATAATCTCCTCATAAATGAATAAAAGACTTGAAGTAACTGAAGTGTGGTCCATGAGAAGAATGCTGAGAATACCATGGACTAAACATGTGAGTAATTAGGAAGTTTTAAGGAAAATGAAAACAGAAAGCAGTTTTATGCTTTAATTTGAAAGAGGCAGTTGAAATTGTTTTGTGCAAGTACTTTTCAAAAACTAAAGCCGTTTCTATATGCCAGATATTTTTAATCACATCAGTCATTTTCAAGAACTAATGTTGAATCTATATGGCAGGTACTTTTAACCATTTCATTCATTTTAAAGAACTAATGTTTTATCAATGTGGCAGTTACTTTTGACCATCTATTGGCCTGAATAATCGAGAAATCTTGTTAGGAAAATATGCATCCTCCCCAGGATTTGAACCTAGGAGAAACTGTCATTAGATCTGATGTGTCTTAACCGCTTGACCACGCAGAACTAATGGTCAAATGAAGCCTGAATAAGCTTTAAACACACAAAATTAAAAAAATTAAAAAAATGTCAGAGTTAATCCATTTTGTAATGGATTTTGTTATATACATATAATTTACAACTAAAAAACAAAAACAAAATTAATTTGCTACAACATTGCTCTCTCTCTCTCTCTCTCTCTCTCTCTCTCTCTTTATATATATATATATATACTTTTGCTGCAAGAATTCTTTCAAACAGATTTACCAAAGTATATATTTATTTTTTATATATTGTAGCAACTAATTAATACAAAATTGGGTTGACAGAATTTGTCAATATTATTTAATCATATAAATATATATATTTGAAAATGTATTTATAGGTACAAAATTTAATTAAAGAGACAAAAGTGTTTAGCTTAATGTTATACATTATAAAATAGTAAAAAAAACGAAGCAACCGGTTTTGCTCATGCTCGTCAGGCCTCTACGGGAGATTTAAACTAGAATTAAAATACAGAAGTGTGTAATGAAAAATAAGGAGAAAAAAATATAAAAACGAAGAGCTACAGGCTAATAATATTGAGCCCCAACAATTCATGCTGTTTGCACAGGGAAAGTTTGTGGGACCCGATATATAAAGCCTCTAGCACTCTAAGATGAAGCAAAAAGTGTGACCAGGACACAACAGTGAACCAATCAACATTAAAATTCACTGCACACTTTCTATTCTTTAAAATGTGCTTGCAAATGGCGGAACCGTAAGTATTTGGGATGAGTCCATTTCGAGGTAAGGTGTGGTTCCTAATCTTAGTGGGGACGTGTTGCTTTATTCCCATGTCCAGATGCTGAGTGGTTCTCCCTATATAGTTGGCTCTGTAACTACAATTATAGTTGTAAATAATGGAATTAATTTGGTGGGGAGGGAGAGAGTCCTTGCATCCAGAACATAACATGGGCCAAGTTTTATATATATATATATATATATATCAGCATGCAGTGTGGGCATAGAAGAATCCAAAGGAGTATCCTTTACATATAGTGGTAGGATAACTCTCTGAGAGAGGTCTAAACATATATGCATATAAATACATATAGAACAAATATAAGAAAAACTAAGACAGACGCGTTATTTCATGGTGTATTGGAAGTATGGGCCTATTTCAGGCGAGCCATCAGCAGCTTCTGTCTTTATTTAACGAAGGATTCTACACGATTTTTGTAGAATCCTTCATTAAATAAAGACGGAAGCTGACGATTCACCATGAAATAACGTATCTGTCTTAATTTTTCTTATATATATATATATATATATATATATAGTCATCTGCAGACAGATCTGTTTCACTGTATCACAGCTCATCAGTACAGTTAGACAGCTGATTGCTTTTTACCCAGAATCGAAACCTGACCGAATTGGCGTCAGTTGGCAATTCTACCTCTGAGCTATGGGTGCTCGGTGGAAGGATATATATATATATATATATATATATATATATATATATATATATTAATTTATTTGTTTAAACATTATTTTTAATGAATACTCATATAGATGCTCTGCTTTTTATAACTAAACAGTATGTTTATTTATATCTACTGGCATGCATAATCAAGAAATCATGTTCGGCCTGTTGGAGGATGCATATTTTCCTAACAAGACTTCTTGATTATTCAGGCCAGTAGATGTAAATAAGTATGCTGTTTAATTATAAAAACAGACCATCTACTCAGATATGAATATCCATTAAAAATAATGTTTAAAGAAATAAATAAAAAAAGTACAGATTGCAATAAAATGTACTACTCAAGAATTCAATTACTAACTTGTTGAAGGAGTTGATGGAAACAAGTTCTAGCTATTTCTGGTCTGGAACGCCAGATGTGTTTGCAAAATTTACAAAGTGAATCACTTCTTGAATAGACAATAAAGTGAATGTGTTAAGAGATAAGAATTTCTAAAGTGAGTTCATAAAATTATTTTATTTATCAACTCTTTGTTGATTAATTACTATCTCTAATAGTTAAAAAAAACAAATATTTGATAAAGTATGTCACAAAGAACTGTTGGAACTGCTAGATAACTGTGACATATTTGGGAAGAATATGTTATAATCGCACATATGGTTGCACAAGGGAACAAACAAAACAACAAGTACTGCTGGCAAGGTAAAAGAAAAAAGAATAATTGTTAATATAAAATTCCTCATATTGCAAATACAGTGAATGTGAGTAGAATATATCTTTGTGGGCAAGGGAAGCAAGTTTGAACATGGATAGAGTTGTTTGGGCCTGAAGTTGATGTGAGTGTCAGGTTAGTTGGCCGAGATCATGGTGGTGGGATTGAGAGCTGGACAGTGATGAATTTTATTGAAGCTTTCTCATTCAGCACAATTATGTTTTAGTCACTATAAGCAATGTTCTTAAAAGCAAATATGGTGGATCATAGACACATCTTTTTTCGTGTTTCTTTTTGGTAGCAACATTCCTGATTGGCTGCTTTTATATTGTATTTTATATTTTTTTCAGGGGATTTGTTTTGTGGGTTAAATATGATGCTCAGATCCCCTTCACATGTTGAGGATACCATGGAACAAACATGTGAGCAATGACAAGGTTTTGGAGAGGATGCAAATGAAAAGGAACACTTATACTTGGAAGAGATAGCTGAGATTTCTTGGACATTTAATGAGGAAGGAAGCTCAGAGAATCTGAAATTCACATGATGGATAGAGGGAAAGAGAGGCAAGAGAAAGAAGTAGAAGAAATGCATGATGGGCCTGAGCAAGTGGATGGCTGAGTGGGGTTTGGGGAGAGATGCCAAGAGGAAAAATGTTAAGACTCACAATGGATAGGGGTTAAGTGGAAATCCATGATCACCTACATCCTTAAAAGACAAAGCATATTAAGAAGAAGTGTTCAGATCCAGCTGACATTCAGAGTTAGAATAACTCAGAACTGCCTGCAAACGGATAGAAAATTAATTCATACGGATAGAAAATTAATTCAGTAAATATACAAAAAATAGAAAGGAGTGCAAGAAAACCATATGCCCTCTAACCAGATCTATTCAAATTTTTCATTGAGGTGATTCTCAACAACATAAAATATACAAATGACACAGTGTTGATAGTAGACAAAGAAAGAAAACTATAAGAACTCCCACAGAATGTAGTGAAGGAAAGCAAGAAAAAGGGCTAAATATTAATTGCAAGAAGATAGAATGTATGGTTGTCAGCAAAATTATAAATGGTCACATTCTTATCAACATTATAGATGAAGATGACCCAGTGTTGATAGCAGACACAGAAAGGAAACTGCAAGAACTCCAACAGAAGGTAGTGAAGGAAAGCAAGAAGAAAGGACTAAACATCAGTTGCAAGAAGATAGAATGCATGGTTGTCAGCAAAATTATAGATGGTTACTGTGTTATCAACCTTAGATATGCAGACGACACAGTGTGGTTAACAGATGCAGAAAGGAAACTACAAGATCTCCTGCAGAAGTTAATGATTTTTGTTTTGTTTTGTTTTTTTTATGGCATATCAACCTCGGCAGGTCATTTATTGCCAACTAAATTTTATTTATTTATTGCTGGTAATACCTTTTTCTTTCAACAATTTATTGTTGTTTTTATATAAGTTTTGTATCTGGTTATACGTTTTTCTTTTCGAGTATCAAGATTCATTGGGATTTGTTTTTAAGAGCAGGGTCCCTAAGTCCTACCTTGTTATTAAATCCATAACTGGAGGAAAGGGACGGATTAATACCTTTCCCAAAGGTACCAGTGTTTAAGTGAATGCAGGGTATTCAACTGGAATTCGAACTCTGCTCACCGATTTCTCTTTCCAAGCTGATATACACTGCACCACAATGCACATCCGTCCCTAAACACTTACAGCACCTGGTATTCCTAAGCGGTCACCCATCTAAGTACTGACCAGGCTCAACGTTGCTTAACTTCAATGATCGAGCAAGAACTGGTGTATTGAACATGATATGGCCATAAACCAGAAGTTAATGAAGGAAATCATGAAAAAGGATGAAATATTAATTGCTTGGTTGTATGCAAAAGGAACAGCTGAACATGCAAATTAAAAATTGGACCAAATCAAGCAACTGCAACAATTTAAATATCTTAACAGAGAATGGAAAGTGTGACACTGGAATCTGAAGGCAGATTAGGATAGTAAAAGATGTCTTCCAAAAATGTGTACCAACATCTGCAGTATGCAATCTTTCCTTTATGAAAAGTCCCCTGATATCTGCACACTTTGCGAAACTAATTTTGACCCCTCAATCCCCTTCTCTGACTTCTCGATTCTTGGATAACTTCCCCTATTAAGAAAGGACTCCACTGTCCATAAGCATGGTCTGAGAGGTTTATGTCAGTGAATACCTCTCTTTAGCTAGGGTGACTTCTCTCGAATCTCCAGACCACTTATACTTGTGTCGCCGTATTTCACTTCTAAAATCGGTTAGCTATCTTTTCTTTCCACTCTGACTTCTCGATTCTTGGATAACTTCCCCTATTAAGAAAGGACTCCACTGTCCATAAGCATGGTCTGAGAGGTTTATGTCAGTGAATACCTCTCTTTAGCTAGGGTGACTTCTCTCGAATCTCCAGACCACTTATACTTGTGTCGCCGTATTTCACTTCTAAAATCGGTTAGCTATCTTTTCTTTCCACTCTGACTTCTCGATTCTTGGCTAACTTCCCCTATTAAGAAAGGACTCCACTGTCCATAAGCATGGTCTGAGAGGTTTATGTCAGTGAATACCTCTCTTTAGCTAGGGTGACTTCTCTCGAATCTCCAGACCACTTATACTTGTGTCGCCGTATTTCACTTCTAAAATCGGTTAGCTATCTTTTCTTTCCACTCTGACTTCTCGATTCTTGGCTAACTTCCCCTATTAAGAAAGGACTCCACTGTCCATAAGCATGGTCTGAGAGGTTTATGTCAGTGAATACCTCTCTTTAGCTAGGGTGACTTCTCTCGAATCTCCAGACCACTTATACTTGTGTCGCCGTATTTCACTTCTAAAATCGGTTAGCTATCTTTTCTTTCCATATCTGTTAGGGCACCGTTCCTATTTGACTACAAATGGACTGTTCCCATTGCTATATATAGCAATGGTGGATTCTCTACAAGGGGGTCGTAGAGAGTCACTTGAGAGTCTCTAATGAGTTAACTGAAGAGTCAGTGCGAGTCAGTGAAGAGTTAGTCACACTTCCGGTGGCGTACCAGGAAGTAATCACGTATACACACGTCTTATGACAGATTGGACTCTTGTATCTTCCTATTGTAAATATTACTAATCACTTCTGTACATACTAACCGTCTTTCCGCGGGATACAACTTATATTCTGATTCTGTTGTTGAGTTATTCATTTATACTTGGCGACATAACAATATCATTGCACTTCCTCTCCTGACTGCTACGTGCTAGACAGTATCTCTGACAATAAAGATAAAGATAATGCTAATATATTTGTGTTTGGTGACTTTAATGCCCACCATACCAAGTGGCTGAAAAACTCTGTCACCGATCCTTGCTAGCTTTCATGCCATAAACTTTGCAATCACTTTTATGCAAGAGGTGAATTTCTTTGTGTGCTTCTCCAGTATCTCTACAGGGCATGCTTCTCTACTAGACCTCTGCTTCACCTCTGTCCCTGACTTCTGCCAAGCCTTTCAGCTTTGCCCTCTTGGAAATTCTAATCATGCTGTTGTTTCCATTAATATTTCTCTCCACTCCCACTCCCCACAGGAACCCCCTACCAACCGAATTTCTTACTGCTACTAAAGAGCAGACTGGGATTTGTTCCATGATTTCCTATGTTACATCCTTTGGGAAAAAGTGTTTCGCCTTTCTGTTGAGGACTGCTCCTCTGAGGTCTCCTCCTGGATGAAAGCTGACATCAATGATTTCATCCTGGTGAGGAAGTTCCAACCTAAAACACATTTGTCTCCCTAGTTCTCCCCTGTCTGCTCTGCTGCCATTGCCCACAGGAATCACTTCTGGTTTTATTGGAGCCACATGTCTGACCACGATAGGTGCCTGTTGTTTGCAGAGAGAATGAAGCCGAATATAGCGACCCACAATTTTGGCTCCAAAGCCTATTGGCAGCTCTGCAAATGTTTGCTGAACAACAGCAAATCCTCCATCCTTCCTTTAATCAATAAATTTGAAGTTCTCACAGCCACTAAGAACAAGGCCAAGTGCTTTGTTCACAGATTTTCCTCCAACTCCTGATTTGACTCATCTAGAGTATCCACACCAACTTTCCTCTTAGAACTGAGGCTCAACTGAGGGAAGTTTACATAACCCCTTCTCTGGTCTCTAACATAATTTCAAAACTTGACCCTTATAAGGCAAGTGGAGGCAATGGAATCCTGGTCATTGTCTTAAAGAAATTTGCTTCTGAACTCCTCTGTCCTCTCTAAATTCTATAATTGCTGCTTTTTTGCTTCCTGTTTTCCTGCCTACTGAATGTCCTTTTCTGTGGTTCCTGCATTTAAGAACTCAGGAGAACACTCGAAACTCTCTAATTATCGCCCTATCGGCCTACTACCAATTTTTGGCAAAGTGTTCGTGGCTATCATCAATGCTGAAATCGTTCAACATCTCACCACCCATAAACTATTCTCGGACAGGCATTATGGCTTCTGCTTTACTGGGTCTACTGCTGATTTGTTAACAACTATCACCGATTACATATACCAGATCTTTGATAAGAATGGTGAAGCTCAAGCTATTATCCTTAGATATCTCTGAAGCATTTAATAGGGTCTGGCATGCTGGCTTTTGGCACAAGCTACAGGCCTATGGGATCACTGGATGCTTGCTTGGTTTGATCCAGTCATTCCTATGAAACCGCATAATGAAGGTTGTCTTGAATGGGCACGCTTCCAGATCCTATCACACAAACTCTATTTATACTGACAACACCACCATTTACTCCCACCTCAGTCAAAAATCTGCCAAGGTGGACAAAGTTAACCTCTGCCAAACTGCCAAGGTAGTCAAAGATAACCTCGCTGCTGATCTTGAGAAGGACCTACAATCTTTGGTGTACTGGGGTAAAAAATGAATCGTAAACTTTAATACTTTCAAAATGAAGCTGCTATCTGTCAATCACCATAGGCAGTCCCTCCTACCCACTATTAACATGTATCTAGCTAGTCTTCCCAAAAGCAATACACAGCACCTCCTCGGCCTGACTCTCTCAGCCAACCTCAAGTGGAATGGCTGCATTGAATTAATAGCTAAATCTACTGCTAGGAAAGTTGGATCAGGAAGTTTTTCTTGCCTGAGTTCATCTTGCACATTAACAAATCAATCATCCACCCATACATTGAATATTGTTGTCATATCTGGGTAGGCGACTCCGCTATTCATCTCAGGGGTTCTCAGGCTCCATAAGAAAATCTTCAATGTAACTGATCCTGACCTGGCAGCTTGACTCTAGCTGCTTTCTCATTGATAGGTTGTGGCTTCCCTATGTTTATTTAAGAATAAACTTAAGGCAACAGAAATGTGGTTCTACGAAGGATGCTGAGAATACCGTTGATAAAATGTGAGCAACGACAAAGTTTTAGAGAAAATGGAAACAAAACAAATACTTATGCAGAGACTTAGAAAGAGAGAATCAAAATTTCTTGGGCACATAACGAGGAAAGTAAATTTGATACTCACTGGATATACTGCAGGCAAGAAGGGGTAGGGGAAAACAATGCATAATTTACCCAGGAGGCTTGAGTAAATGGATGGTAAAAAAAAGGTTTAAGAGAGATAACAAAAAGGCAAAATTTCTTTAGAACTACAATAGACAGGAAATTGTGGAGAGCCATGTTTGCCATATATACAAAATTTCTTCTTCTACTATGAGCTGTGTTCCTTCCTTTTGGAAATCAGCTTGGAATAAAAAATTGAGGAGCCAAGTTCAAATTTCAGTTGAATTCATTGCAATCACTTATGCACAAATACCCCTGGGAAAGGTATTAATCTGTCTCTTCCCTCCAGTTATGGGTTAAATAACAGGACAGATTGGGTTCTGTAACCTTGGCTGGCAACCAGTCTACCACAGAAAGTAATGGCAACCTATTGCAGGATAGTCTTCTGCCCAGTTAGTCATGTCCCAAAAGAGACATGATCTCCCAAGCATGTATCATATATGGCAATTAACTGACTGATACTTAACATCAGGAGGAATCAGTTAAAATTTCTGGGGTACATGATGACAAAAGAAGGCTTGGGAAATCTGATACTCATGGGACAAATTGAAGGAAGGAGGGACAGAGGAAGGCAGCATGTAATGTACTTGATGAGTTTAAGTAAATGGATGGTACAACAAAGTTTGAGAGAAATAACGAAAAGACAAAACTTGATAGAGGGGATAGAAAGCTGTAGAGCCATGTTCACCTATGTCTTAAAGAGACATGTCACATAAAAAAAAGTGACAGGGAAGCAAGAACCAGAAAAAATTCCACAGACAAGAAGCATGAATTATTAGAATAGAAATTAAGGTTACATCTAGCTAATTCACACTCTCTTCTTTGTTTGAATAAAATTTTCCTGTTCTCTTAATGGTTTGCTTAGCTTTTGGAAGGCACCATTTGCTATTTCAATACACCCTGAACTATTATTCTGCCTTATTATATCTTATGGCATTGAAAGTGAAAAAAAATTGCTTTATCTTAAAAAATATGTTATGGGGTTCTTTTCCATTGGGCAATAAATCCATATATCTGATTCTTTATGTCAATGAAATATTGTAATATTCAACCAATTATTTCCTTTGGGAAATATTTGCTTTATCTTTGTTGCTGACATCAAGCCCTGGCTTATGTATCCCATTTTGATTGGAGTATGTAATATACAACATGATATAAGATCAACAAACTTAATATGCAGGAATTTAGCCAACAAAAAGAAAAAAAGTGCTGTTTTCAGTTTATTAGAATATCTGCATACCTGTAACTGGAAATTACCCTTGACATTTTTAATGATATTTTTGCATTGTATAAAAAACAAGAAAAATTGGTCACCAAGAATATTAGGAGTGGGAAAAATATAAAAACACTGATACAAACAGAATGTAATAAAAAAAAATTAGAAAATCCTATTTTGTTAATCAAAGTGTCAATATAATTTATTTACTTAACTAAATATAAGTTTTTCACTGGATAATTCGAAGCATGAAGAAATAATATATAAAATTGACTGGGAAGCTAGAAGCCAGAAGAGAGTTCCATCAGTAAAAAATGGGATAGAAGGAACTGTTAACATAGAACTTACAGTTACATCTAGTCGTTTTAAGTGCAAAATCATGAGACCTTGCTGCCAATCTAGTCAGTCAGTCAGTTAAGTGCCATACGTGATATACGCTTGGGTGATCATATCTCGAAAGAGACATGACTGACTGGGCAGAAGATTTTCCCGCAGTAGGTTGCCATTGCTTTCTACGGTAGACTGGTTGCCAGCCAAGGCTATAGAACCCAATCTGTCCTATTATTTAACCCATAACTGGAAGGAAGAGACGGATTAATAACTTTCCCAAGGATATTTGCGCGTAAGTGAATGCAATGAATTCGACTGGAATTCAAACTCTGCTCCCCGATTTCTCGTTCCGAGCCGATATCCACTGCACCAAAGTCTATTTATTATTAAGTTTATCAGGACAATTACCATGAAAGTATTTATACTAAAGGCAAAAGAAAGTAATGTTATGGTGGTAGGAAAGAGACTGAAGATGAGATGCCAGGTCAGGACCAATAACATTGGAAATTGTTCTTTGAATTTTATTAAGAATCTCTAAATATATAGTGAAGCCCTAGACCAAATATGGCAGAAATATTCAAAAGAAGGATGAATGGTAGATTTATAAATATGGAATATAGATTCTAGTGAGAAAAATTAGTGAAGACATAGTAAACCAACTTTTTTAGCTACAGACTTGTCACTCTCCTGAAGGTTAGCATCAGCCATGCTGAAAGAAAGTAAAAAGGATTCTCTTAGATGATTAAAAGAGAGCAGTTTTGATTTTGAAGTGCTAAAATTAACAAGCTACTCCTTGCTCAATTTAACAACAGATTTTAAGATGCTAAGTAACGCAATTCAATCTTGCACATTTGTAAATCGACCATTTGTTCATGCATTGAATACTGTTGCTTTATCTGTTTAGGAACTCCTGCTATTTATCTAAAGGTTCTTAACAAAATCCAAAGAAAGATGTTTAATGTAATTGATGACATCTTGAATTTAATTCCTTTCTTACTGACATGACATGGCTTCCCTCTGTCTTTTCTACAAATATTTTCATGGCAACTGTCTGCTGAGTTTTTTCTCCAGTGCCCTGACCACATGAATTTAAGCATGCTACCAGATTGTCATCCAGGTTCAACTCCTTTTACTATTGAAATAGTTAAATGTAACTTCACTTCTACTCCAATAGTTTCTTTTCTCTTACTTCCCAACTGGGGAACTCCCTTTTGCTTACTTGCTTCCCTGGTAGCACAATCTCCAAAAATTTATATACGTCAATTGCCAGCTTCTTTCTTCTTGAATCCTGTTTATCGTCTATCCTTTCCTCAATACCTCTGCACCTAGTCTATTCTCTCACTGTAATTTTCTGCATACTAGTGGTGGTCCTGCCTGCTTGGGGTGAAATGATTAAAAAAAAACAATGAAAGTGAGCAAATGTTGTTGTTAAGTTTGCCGTTTGTCTTTATTCATATTGTCTTTTTGTACATATATTTTCAGTTAAATCTGAATTTTTATGCACACACACACACACACACACACACACACACACACACACACACAGAGGATACATTTGGGCAGTAATTTTTTTTATTTATGAATGTGTTAGAAACATTAAACTGACAGTATAACAAACAGATGTCTTAGAAAATGGCTAGTGTTATTCAAAAGTTTTATTTACCAATATCAAACAGAAATTACATACATTATTAAAAGCACTGAAAAAGTAAATAAAAATGTCTACAAGGAACTTTAATTGGTTTTTAGCATGTTGACTGCCAAAAGTCAAATTACCCAGTCTCTGCTACCCATGTCACACTGGTATCAACATTATACAGACCCCACTTCACTTAGTGCAATGCAGAAGGTGCTGCCACAGGGTTGGAATCGCCAGGACATTCACAAAAAAAGGAAAGAACAGATACACATGGTATTTTCTTTTTTTATATTTTAATATACTATTGTTACAAGGATGCATTTATATATAAAAATAATATTAATAATGTATAAAAAGTTATAGTAATGGATTCTATTGAATCCTAAGTGTTATTCCAAAAAAGTTTTAATTCGGGAAATAGTCGTAAAACTAAGGAAATTAGGAGTAGAACATTTGAAAGGTACCAGAAGATGCCAGAATGTTTCAGTAAAATCGAGAGAGTTCTAAAAGTTCTAGAAATATGCAAATTAGGTATTAGCCCCTATAAAAATAGGTTTTGGGCAGAGAACAGTCAGTTGTTACCAGGGTCTGCTGCTGTTATCAACTCCGGCTTGATTCAGGATTTATATCCAGCCGAAATGATCAATAAGAAGTTGCCGACCAACAAAAACCTGAAGGAGAACCTCATGGAACTGTATGGGTAAATACATATTTTTGACTATTTCATTGACCAAACTAATAATTATTCTTTATATACTCATTTGAGGATTTCCAAAAAGTATAGCACTTAAGTTCTTCGCCAACTTAACTGGGTAAAGATATTTGACGTCTTACCTTCCCCTTCTCTCTTCATAACACTCACCAGTAGTAAACTCTATGTTTCTTGTTTTGAATGCAACAAAAATTGTATATTTGTAAATATTTTATTTGGTATATTTTGTAAATTAAATATTTGTCTGTGATTTATCTCTGAGTTTTGGTCAATCATTTTTTTCTTTTGTTTCACTTAATACGTAACACTATTGTTTGCTCAATACAAGGCCCAAAAACCACTCAAGGTAGAGGTTACTGAATGGGGTTGTTTTATGGACATAAGAATTGTAGATTATAAGAATATGTATGATAGATAATGACCTTAAACTTGACAAAGTCAAGATAATAGTGTTTGAAAAAGCTCCCTCTCAGGAGACTGTTTCACAAAGTAGCAGTTCATAAGAAGAAGTTTCCTTCTTATTAATGGAATATGAAGGAACTAACAAGGGTTCACAGTAAATTTTTGTTTCGTTCCCCGAAGACCTTTACCCCAACAAATCTTTTCTAAACTTCCTTGATTACATGCAAATATATATGCTGAAATCAAATTGATAATTGTTTACTGAAGAAACCTACCATTTTTCCTGTTATCAACCACAAAAAAGTCAGACTATATCTCACCCCTTTCCACCGTTTTCGTATCTGATTCACCACTGAACGACTTGGGGCGTAGGATACTTATTATGGCCTATTTACTTCCTTTGAGCAATTAGTCCGCGATTTGTTTGGGTTCGGAACTCAATTTCTGCGCATGAATAGCAAAAAGGAAGTAAATTGGTCGAAAAATTGTCAAACTAAACGTGAAGTTATTCTGCAGTGAATAACATGTTTTGAACCGTGGTTACGGGGTGAGATAAACAGCGAAAAGGAGTTCGATATTTTTCTGGTTGTAAAAATGAAAAAAGGTAGGTTTCGTCAATAAACAATTATCGATTTGAATTCAGCATTTACTTTTGCATGGAAATAAAGATGTTTTGGAAAGATTTAAAGGGGTAAAGACCTTTGGGGAACAAAACAAAAATTTACCGGGTTCACTCCTTTGTACATGATACGGCAAGTCCTAGTTGTAAAGGTCTGACTATTGGAGCTAAAGAAGGTAGTTAGTCAAAACATTTTTCATGGAAATAGCAATAGGGTAGCAATAAGATTGGGATGTTGTGTCTGTGGGGAAAGGGTTTGTAGGATGGAAAACAATTCATCATCAACAGGGCCACTTTTAAAGCATTAAGAGCATTGATAAAACAGAAGATAACATTAAATATTATATAAAGTAAGTACATTTTTCAACATTAAACTACAAACCTACTGATGTACTTATACATTTTAATGACTTAGAAAATTAAGAGACTAATTATTTACATTTTAAAATCATAGATTATAAATAGTGTACCTGTACTGACAAAAAATGATGGCAATTGTCAGAAAGTTTTAAGACTGAGATGCAATGAGACAAAAATTTAGAAATATCGTACTGAGAACCAATAAAACCTAGAATTCACAAATAAAAATAAATCTAATGAACTGTTTAATTAATTCATTTCTTTATAACTACATTTTTTATTATTACATTTTAGGTACTATTTTTCATATCTTGTTTTACGTATTACATTAAGCACTTTAATTTTATGATGTTGGTGTTTTTGCATATATATTTTATATTTAGGCATAGGGGGAGATGTGCATTGAAATGCAGTGGAAATTGGCTTAGGAATGAGAAATCAGAGATCCGAGTTCAAATTCCAATTGAATTCACTTATACACAAATACCTTTGGGAGAGTTATTAATCACTCTCTTCTCCCTCCAGCTATGGGTTAAACACCAGGACAGATCAGATTGGGATCTATAACCAGTCTACCATAGAAAGAAATGGCAACTTACTGCAATAAAATCTTCTGCCTAATCAGTCATGGATTGAAAGAGACATGATCGCACAAGTATGGTTCTTAACTGACTGACTGACATAAGTACACACACACACACACACACACACACACACACACACACACACACACACACACACATATATTTGTTTAAACATTATTTTTAATGGATACTCATATTTGAGTAAATGATTGGTTTTAATTCTTTTAAAGTATCATTTACATCTACCGACCTAAATACTGGAGGAATCTTGTTAGGAAAATATATGTCATGTGAATGCCAAGCAGTATAGCATGCCATTTTCATATTTTTGGTGGAGTGAATTGTGTCATGGTGTTCTTTTACCCAACTGATCCTACTACTACACTGTGCAGTTGATAAAATCAAAAACAAAGAATACACATGCACAAAATTAAAATTATAAAATGGTGACGATTTACCCATCGCACTTTGTATATGCGCAAATATACAGTACCTTGCATAAGTATTTGCTTTCCCCACTAAACATTTCCACATTTTGTGTTAAGAATTAAAATTCAAATTGTCTTAAATGGTTGTTTTACCATTTGGGCAACAAAAAATGCACTGTGCTTTGAGGATGCAAAATACATTTTTTGGTGAAAGAACCAATAATTATGTCATCAAAACAGTTATTTTTTGGATATGTTGTAGGTTAGTAGGTTTCAGTGTTCATTTAAATGGGTCATAATGGAGCTATGATATATGTGTGTGTGTGTGTGTGTGTGTGTGTGTGAGCCCCAAAATCTAACATATGACAATATGTTAATTTGAAATTAATGCAAGACATAAATAAATTTAAAACTCTAAGCATATTTTTTTTCAAAAACAAATATAGTATTTCTTTGAAAATGGCTTATGAAAGCCAAAAACTTTCAGAATTTAAACTTGCATAGACTTTGTTCTGATATCAAACACTTAGTCAGAAGGGAGGGAAAAGTTAATAAAAATTACTTAATAAAGTACTTTTATTAGTCATTATAACTTAACATGTAACATAAATATAATTTGCATTTAGTAAAAATTGATGTCCAAAACATGAACATGCTTGGGACAATAAAAATTATGGACAATTTTTATATTCCTTATCGCCAACAAAACAGAAAAATTGCTTGGATGCTGAAAAACCTTAATAAAATATTAATTAAATCTTTCTTGATGGCTATACTCAATGAAAGATGTTTGAAAGAAAGGTTGCTGCCCAAGTATACATAAATATAAATACATGAAAATATTATCTCAGATCACCAGACACAAAGATATCTAATTGCTGCTGGGATCAGGAGTTTTGAGAACATGATGGATTGTGTATAACAGTGGTGAGTACGTGGATGTATGTGTGGGTGGGCGTTCATCCACTTCCAGAGTGCTGATTGAGGGAGTTTCTTGTGTGTGGTCAATGTGACTGCATTTACTTTTAGTGAGCGGATCTTCGTGACTGCACATGAAGTTGTGGTGGTGTCAACTACTAATGTAACATCCCTGATAATCATATATGTATGGTCTGTCATGGAGTGTGCCAGTCGGTCAGTGGACTTGCACAACATTTCCATAGCTGGCATTCAGAGAGGCAGGATGTGACAGGAGGACTAGTGTGTTGGCAATGTGGGTGGAGCTGCAGGACTCTTACAGGTCTTGGGACAATTTGAGGGGTTGTTAGTAAAAAAAAGTGATGATATTAGGAATGTGTGAACAATAATGGTGTTTGAAAAAATAATTTTGGGGAAAAGATATATAAATTTTTATGTCAGAACAGTTTTAGAAAAATCTATGAGAAATTGGAAAACATTTTCTGTATGACACACTTCATTCTTTCGAACTTCACCAGGCTAAAATGATGTTTATGTTGATGTGATTACACATACACATGAATGAGAGAGAACACTGACATTTTTAACCTTCAAACTTATGCTTGGGTATTTAAATGCCCTACTAGACTGCTGGCAAGGTTTCATCATTTTACAGATGAAATGGAAAAATGTAGCCATAAGGGCTATGCAAACAGTTTCTTCTCTTACAGTTATCACTTGTAGAATTCTCATCCGGCTTTTGGCTTTCTAGTCAACTTTGATGTTTAAAATGAAATATCAATTTTTATCTTTTATCTTCCTGGTATTTTATTGTTTATACTCTGAAATCCTTTGCATCTTAGTGGCTTTGTTGCCTTGCTTGGCATGAAATGATTAAAATAATAACAAATAGAAAAAATAAAGCAAGTACCATCTTTAAAACTAAAAAAAAAAGGAATGCTGAGGTATTAAAAATGTTTATACTTTACAAATCAAAAAATTTAAAAAAAACAAATAACATTAATATTTCTTTAAAGAATGAATAATATTGCATTAACAATTTTTTTTAGAGTAACAATGATTTTTTTCTGATTCAAGTCGTCCTACCTTTTAACCCATAGCTAGGGTGATATAGATTTAGACCTTTCCCAAGGTGATTTATGCTATGGTGAATGCAATCTTTCTTTTCTTTTTTTTTTCAATTTCAAATGTAGAGCATTTCTCTTCTTTTTTTTTTTTTTGTTTACATGCTGTATATACAGCCGGGTGCTAAAAATTTCTCTCACGCATAAGAAACTGAAGGCAGCTTCAGTTAAAAGACAGTTAAACAAATTACCAGATTCAAGCAGGTGGAGCAAAACATACGAGGAATTAACAAATGTCGAACTGGTTATCATCTAAACAAAAACATGTGGATGGAAAGCGAGAAATTCAGATGAAGATCAGTGGCATGGAAAAGAGATGACGTTAAGAGCTGCATTGAGTGGGGGAGAGGGGCAGTGAGATCAAACTTTTCCTCCTTATTTTCCCTACTTTGAACCCGTTATGCTGAAACTCTAGCTGCTTCGTCCGCCATCTTGCTGACATGTTTGCATAGAAGAAAAAGAAGGGCAGAAACTTTGTCTTGGAGACGAAGAAACAGGCATAAGTGGTGGGTGGCTTTCCATGTTCTAAGAATACAAACACACTCAAAATACTATTTAGCTATAAAAGCAGCTTTGTAAGTGAGACTGGTTGGTGAAGAGAGATGGCATTGAAATGAAGGTCATTTGCCTTTGAGAGATTCAAGAGGACAATAAGGAGAACGACTTTAACAAGGTCAAGGTTATTGTGCTTTTTTTTTGTAAATGTTTTTGTGCCTCTTTATTATCCATTTCTAGGTGTATTTTATTTTTTTGTTTCTGCTTATCAGATTGTACAGGC
Organism: Ascarosepion bandense; assembly: GCA_037127315.1. Lineage (NCBI taxonomy): Eukaryota > Metazoa > Mollusca > Cephalopoda > Sepiida > Sepiidae > Ascarosepion > Ascarosepion bandense. The sequence goes on from JBBBDQ010000275.1 coordinate 3,296,710, forward strand.
ATCTGCGTTGATGCATCTGAGAATGTAGGCCTGTTTGTCGCGTGTGTTGTATATGCGTGTTTCTGACGCACATATTTCTAAGTGTGCTACATATAATAGATATCTTAATGTATATGTGACTGTGTGAAAGTGTATAATTGTATACGTATCAAAACTGGTGGATATATATGAGTGGATTCTGTATAAATAGCAGATTACAAAAAAAAATTTGGGAGAATATAGCAAAGGAGAGCAAGAAAATGACTATCAACAATATGTAGATGGAATGTATATTTGTTGGAAAGAGATACACAAATCTCTTTGTGAAAGATATGAATCCATCTCCCCTAGACCCCCAGATAAGGGTTAAATAGTAGGATGTGTATCTGGAAAAATCATTTCAATTTGTTAATGTAGTATTCACTTGCAAAAAGAAAGAATCATTCTTCTTCTTCTTCTATGTGCCCTGTCCCTTCAGGACGTAGGCGATCATGGTTCTCCACATCTCCCTATCCCTTGTGGCTCTTAGTATGTTTGTCCTGTTACTCCTGGCAACCCCCGTTCTGTCATCCACCTGATCAGGCCCTACAAATATGTTATCCGCTGTCTTCCTCTGTCTCTCTTTCCTTCTATCTGGCCAGTCAGTATCAGGTTCTCCAGGCTCTCCTTCCTCATTGCATGTCCCACGAACTTCAGTTGTCTCTTCCTGATGCTCAGTCGACTCATTCTTACAATCTCAAAAATAGGTTTCAGCTTTAAATAACCCAATCAGAAAGGATTGATAAGTCATAAAAATACCACAAACGGGTAATATATATATATATATATATATATATATATATATATATTAATAAATATACATATCATCTTACGTCTGTAGCATGACTCAAGCACTCTAAAGTTAATAATAATCACCTGACGATTGTATAGTGTGTGAAACTCCAAGTCATGCTATAGACATAGTATAATGTTTACATTTATCAATATAAGCTTTATAACTCTGGTATTTTATGTCAATCACTGTTTTATTAATGCCAGAAAGATATTCATATGTGCATGTACTTGTGTGTACTTGTATATGTATATTTATTGACATACACAAACACACACACACACACACACACACACACACACACACACACAATTGGACACCAAAATACGGGTTTATAGAGCGGTTGTTTTGACCACACTGTTGTAGGGTTAAAAATTGTGGATACTATATAGGTCCCATATGAATCAGCTGGATGTTTTCAACAAAAGTTGTCTCCGTGTGATCTGTGGCTATACTTTCGATGATAGGGTGTCCAATGCTGATCTTCTTGCAAAATGTAACATTGGTAAAATTGAAACTTAGAAAGTCAGAACTTCACTCAGCTGGTCATTTTGTAAAGATGAAGGATGACAGAATACTGCTGAACAAAGGACTGTTGAATGTCTCAGGTATACTAATCTCTTAGCTGTCAATGTGACTTTACTAACTTTAAGTGAGTTGATAGAAATAAATGGAGATATTTGTGCTAGAGTTGTGTCAAAAATTTTAAAATCAGTGGTATTGACTGCTTAAGAGACAAAAGACAAGACTGAAAAGCATCAGCAAATATTTCTGTTACTATGTCCTAAGATCCTCATTGTTGTACAATATGGGAACTTGTATGCAGGTCAGTAGTGGGACTGAAGTGTCATATATGACACAAACAAAAACTTAATGAGGTTATCAGATCCTAATACATTGAAATCGATAGGATAATTCATCATATATATATATATATATAAACTTATTTATAAATGGAACTTTGTCTGTGTGTGTGTGTGTGTGTGTCTGTGTGTGTGTGTGTGTCTGTTACCTTATAGACTCCAAAATGGCTGAATTGTTTTTCTTGAAAATTTACAGAGTTGTACTATAAGTGTCTGTGAGTGTTCTTAGCTAGGTTTTGTGTCAAGGTACCTCCGATAAATACCGAAAATTGATAATCGAAAAAATCGGGTTATAGAAGGAGTGGTCTGATTTTAATCAAATTTGATACACTCATAGACAAAGACATAAGAAACAATATTCAGAAGTTTCAAGGTTTCAGTTCTTACAATAGTACAGAAAATTTGATATCGATACCAGGAAATCAAAATTTGACTTACATCCATTCATTTTTCTTTCAGTCTATGGTTACGTATTAACTGGAAACAACTATTGCTTTTTAGTCTTTTGTGCCAACGTCCAAAGAGTCTGAGCTCCAGGACCATGGATTAGTTTTGAAGCTTTCATTACACCTGAGCAACGCCGGGGCTATACTGCTAGGATATATATACAAAAGGAATACTTATGCTACATGATTCATCTTTCAAAAGGACTACTTCAGACTAAATAATGTTTTAACATATATGATTATACAAATAAAAAGATTGTTTTTGATTTTTGAAGGATAAAATATATAACAAGACTATGTTCATCATGTCATTCAATTACCCACCAGTCATTTGAAAAATAGTTTTTATATCAGGTAAAATCTTATGGTTCCTGTATGATCACTGAAGTTATCTCCGTCGAGCCTGATCAGTATGTACATGGGTGACTGCATGAGAATACCAGCTTCGTGTAATGGATAATGGCTCAGAAATGAAAATCAGAGAGTCAAGTTTGAACCCTAGTCAGGTCCATTATATTCAGTAATGCACAAATACCCTTGGGAAAGGTATGAATCCACCTTTTCTCCAACCCAGCTATTGGTTAATTAACTAGTAAGATTTATATCAGTAAATCATTATTATCAGCAAAAATTTCTGATAATCTAAAAATATTTTCTGGCTTTAAATAACCTGCAAAAGTTAGATAAGACATAAAAAAAACAAATGAATGAATCAATGAAATAGGCCCAGAAATTTAACTATCTGGGTTGTATATAAACATATGGCAGAAAGTGTGACACAGAGAGCCAGAGGCACATCAAAATAACTATAGAGACATTTCAGAGAGATAGAATATTTCTAAGACTTACAAATATTTCATGAAAAACTAAGAAATGAGTTCTGAAGAACTTGCTCAAAGATGAAGAAGAGTCTCGAGATGTAGTTCTACCAAGAGATGCTTAGAATACCATGGACAGTAGATGTGATCAATGATGAAGTTTTGAAGAAAATGCAAAGTAGAAAGACCCTCATACTTAAAATCCAAAAATGCCAGTAAAAAGTTAATTGCTGGGAAAGACAGCTTGGAAAATACCCACAAGACAAATAGAAAGACTGAAAGATAGAGCTTAACAGCCAGCAATTTACCTATTGGGCTTGTATGAGTAGATGGCAAAGCCGAGACAAAGAGCGAGGGTAGGTGTTACAATTTGTGTTGGACAAATTTGCTGCTGAATGTGAATTGTAGTGCATTAAATATCGGCTCAGAACGAGAAATCAGAAATCAGAAATCCGATTTTGAATTCCAGTTGAATTCGTTGCATTGACTTATGTTCAAGTACTGTTGGGAAAGATATCAATCCATCTCTTCTCCTTCTAGCTATGGTTTAGATAGCAAAACTGATTAGGTTCTATAGCCCTGGTTGGCACTCATTCTAGTACAGAAAGAAATGGCAACCTATTGCAGAAAAATCTGCCTAGTCAGTCATGTATTGAAAGAGACATGATTACCCAAGCAAATAGATTTATATTACTGCACATCACCGCAAATGATCTAATCTGAGAAAAAAATAGAATATGATATATTTACCTTACTCCCATACTGGAGTGAGATGTGACACAAGGTCTGTTTTTAATGTGGGAACCTGAGCATGTACACTCAGGCCATTGGTCAAATATTACCCAGCTTCCACTTACCAAACTGGTCTTATCTGGTCAAAGCTAGTCATAACTGGTCAGATCTGATTGTAGCTGGTCATATGCTACCCACTACAAAAAGTGACAGGTAAGTATGTTGAAATAGAAATTGATTACACCCTGTAGCTCCAGTGGGTCTAAAACTGACCCGATGGTAAAAGAAAGGAAACTAAAGCATTTGTTTCAGTTAATTTGCACAAGGGTGTATGTCTTGAAGGAACATAAACAAGGTAGAAAAAGTCTGCTTAGAAGCTGATATACTTTCTACAGAGAGAGAGAGAGAGATACGTGTATTTTATATATATTATGTGTTTGACAAAGTAATAGCAGTTTAGAAAACCTTTCAGATCTTGACAGTGTGATAGTTAAAGAGATTTACTTCACTCACTAAAGCAATAAATGCTATTACCGAAAACCACAGGATGTCATGAGTTTGTGCGCCAACATAAAATTTCTAATCTCCCACACAATAAGTTGTTATGAATATTCAAAATCAAGAAAACTCTGTTTAACAAAATATTTTACTAATTTTTTGTTGGATGACAAATTTGTGACATTGTTATCCAATACTAGGCTAAAGAGTCACCCAAGGTAGTTGAGATTGTTGTAAGGGTGTAAGAAGTGTAAATTATGAGGATATGTAGGATAGGTAAGAAAAGAAATGTTATAAGATGTTCTGATGTTTCCTTTATCTTCATATCCTTTTAGTAGTGGTTGTAAAATACAAGGCTCAAGAGCCACCCAAGTTAGATGCTTATTGAAGTAGGTGTGTGATATGAATGTAAGATGAGAAAGTATGAAGTGTATATTATAATGATATGTAGGATAGATAACACTGACATTAGACTTGAAGAGGTTAAAATCATAGCGATGAGGGAAGCATCCTTTCAGGGACTTATTCTAGAAAATGGAGGTTCTTAGGAAGAAGCTTTTTGAGTGGAACATTTTTCTTAAAGGTTGATAAATTATAAAAAACAAATTACTTACTCAACATCCTTCTTACCAAAAGAATTTGTAGGAAATGTGAGCGATTCAACCTTGTGGTCATAACAAAGTGGGTCTTGGTTGCAATGGTCTGAGTTAGTGGTACTAAAGAATGAATCTCGTCCAAACATTTGCCATGGAAACAGTAAGAGTGTAACAATAAGCTTGCAACAAGTAAGCTTGTGTAAGTGGATGACAAAACAGAGTGTGAATAGATAGTAAAAAGGAAACTATTGGTAAGAGCTACAAAGGATAGAAGTTGTGGAGAGCTATTATCGCCTACATCCTGAACAGAAAAGGTAAATGAAAGAAGAAAAAGGAATCTTATTTTTCAACCGTCATCAGAAGAAACTCTGAAAAATTTTCATTTGTTCATATAGGAAGCACTATTCACTTGTTTTTGTTTTTAATCATGTTACACCAAGCCAGGAGATAATGCCTGAAGGATGCAGAAAAGTAATCATGTTACACCAAGCCAGGAGATAATGCCTGCTGATGCAGAAAGTAATCATGTTACACCAAGCCAGGAGATAATGCCTGAAGGATGCAGAAAGTAATCATGTTACACCAAGCCAGGAGATAATGCCTTGAAGGATGCAGAAAGTAATCATGTTACACCAAGCCAGGAGATAATGTCTGAAGGATGCAGAAAGTAATCATGTTACACCAAGCCAGAGATAATGTCTGAAGGATGCAGAAAGTAATCATGTCACACCAAGCCAGGAGATAATGCCTGAAGGATGCAGAAAGTAATCATGTCACACCAAGCCAGGAGATAATGCCTGCTGGGATGCAGAAAGTAATCATGTTACACCAAGCCAGGAGATAATGTCTGAAGGATGCAGAAAGTAATCATGTTACACCAAGCCAGGAGATAATGCCTGAAGGATGCAGAAAAGTAATCATGTTACACCAAGCCAGGAGATAATGCCTGAAGGATGCAGAAAGTAATCATGTTACACCAAGCCAGGAGATAATGCCTCAAGGATGCAGAAAGTAATCATGTTACACCAAGCCAGGAGATAATGCCTGAAGGATGCAGAAAGTAATCATGTTACACCAAGCCAGGAGATAATGCCTGAAGGATGCAGAAAGTAATCATGTTACACCAAGCCAGGAGATAATGTCTGAAGGATGCAGAAAGTAATCATGTTACACCAAGCCAGGAGATAATGTCTGAAGGATGCAGAAAGTAATCATGTTACACCAAGCCAGGAGATAATGCCTGAAGGATGCAGAAAGTAATCATGTTACACCAAGCCAGGAGATAATGTCTGAAGGATGCAGAAAGTAATCATGTTACACCAAGCCAGGAGATAATGTCTGAAGGATGCAGAAAGTAATCATGTTACACCAAGCCAGAGATAATGCCTGAAGGGATGCAGAAAGTAATCATGTCACACCAAGCCAGGAGATAATGTCTGAAGGATGCAGAAAGTAATCATGTTACACCAAGCCAGGAGATAATGCCTGAAGGATGCAGAAAGTAATCATGTCACACCAAGCCAGGAGATAATGCCTGAAGGATGCAGAAAGCAATCATGTTACACCAAGTCAGGAGATAATGTCTGAAGGATGGCAGAAAGTAATCATGTTACACCACAAGCCAGGAGATAATGCCTGAAGGATGCAGAAAGTAATCATGTTACACCAAGCCAGGAGATAATGCCTGAAGGATGCAGAAAGTAATCATGTCACACCAAGCCAGGAGATAATGTCTGAAGGATGCAGAAAGTAATCATGTTACACCAAGCCAGGAGATAATGCCTGAAGGATGCAGAAAGTAATCATGTTACACCAAGCCAGGAGATAATGCCTGAAGGATGCAGAAAGTAATCATGTCACACCAAGCCAGGAGATAATGTCTGAAGGATGCAGAAAGTAATCATGTTACACCAAGCCAGGAGATAATGTCTGTATGATGCAGAAAGTAATCATGTTACACCAAGCCAGGAGATAATGCCTGAAGGATGCAGAAAGTAATCATGTTACACCAAGCCAGGAGATAATGCCTGAAGGATGCAGAAAGTAATCATGTTACACCAAGCCAGGAGATAATGCCTGAAGGATGCAGAAAGTAATCATGTTACACCAAGCCAGGAGATAATGCCTGAAGGATGCAGAAAGTAATCATGTTACACCAAGCCAGGAGATAATGTCTGAAGGATGCAGAAAGTAATCATGTTACACCAAGCCAGGAGATGTCTGAAGGATGCAGAAAGTAATCATGTCACACCAAGCCAGGAGATAATGCCTGAAGGATGCAGAAAGACCATGTCACACCAAGCCAGGAGATAATGCCTGAAGGATGCAGAAAGTAATCATGTTACACCAAGCCAGAGATAATGTCTGAAGGATGCAGAAAGTAATCATGTTACACCAAGCCAGGAGATAATGCCTGAAGGATGCAGAAAGTAATCATGTTACACCAAGCCAGGAGATAATGCCTGAAGGATGCAGAAAGTAATCATGTTACACCAAGCCAGAGATAATGCCTGAAGGATGCAGAAAGTAATCATGTTACACCAAGCCAGGAGATAATGCCTGAAGGATGCAGAAAGTAATCATGTTACACCAAGCCAGGAGATAATGCCTGCTGATGCAGAAAGTAATCATAAGCACCAAGCCAGGAGATAATGTCTAAATAGATGCAGAAAGTAATCATGTTACACCAAGCCAGGAGATAATGTCTGAAGGATGCAGAAAGTAATCATGTTACACCAAGCCAGGAGATAATGCCTGAAGGATGCAGAAAATCATGTTACACCAAGCCAGGAGATAATGTCTGAAGGATGCAGAAAGTAATCATGTTACACCAAGCCAGGAGATAATGCCTGAAGGATGCAGAAAGTAATCATGTCAGTACACCAAGCCAGGAGATAATGCCTAGCTGGATGCAGAAAGTAATCATGTCACACCAAGCCAGGAGATAATGTCTGAAGGATGCAGAAAGTAATCATGTCACACCAAGCCAGGAGATAATGCCTGAAGGATGCAGAAAGTAATCATGTTACACCAAGCCAGGAGATAATGCCTGAAGGATGCAGAGAAAGTAATCATGTCACACCAAGCCAGGAGATAATGTCTGAAGGATGCAGAAAGTAATCATGTTACACCAAGCCAGGAGATAATGCCTGAAGGATGCAGAAAGTAATCATGTTACACCAAGCCAGGAGATAATGCCTGAAGGATGCAGAAAGTAATCATGTTATACTCAAGCCAGGAGATAATGCCTGAAGGATGCAGAAAGTAATCATGTTACACCAAGCCAGGAGATAATGCCTGAAGGATGCAGAAAGTTACAGGGAGTGAAAGAGAATGAGAAGACTGTAGTAAGAAGAGGCAAGGAAAAGGACAATAAAGTAACAGGAAGGAAAGAAAGAAAACGGCAATTAACATTGCATTTAAATAGTTGATGATTGTAGATGGCAGGGAAGCAAGAAATTGGAAGGGAGTTCATCATGTGAAAAGTGTGAGTAAAGAAACTATTAGAATAGAACTGACAGTTGCATCTGCTAATTTAACAGTAAAATGGTGAGACCGACTTGCCAATCTAGTAATATGTTTAAATTCACATAGTGGAAAAATATGATTTCAAAAAGGTGCAAAGTTTTACTCTCCAAAAGTTGAGCATCATGGCTGATGCTCAACTTCTGGAGAGTTTTTAACCAAATTCTAAAGTTATACAAATTCTAAAGTACAACTTTAGAATTTGCATATCTTTAGTTTGACCAAATTCTAAAGTTGATGGCAGGCAGAAAAAGTACTCTACTGGGATTAAATGAAAGCAGTTTTGTTCTAGGGGCATTAAAATTCACAAGCAATTCCTTGCTTCAATTAACCATTAAAAGGTCTTTTTGAGAGCAGTTGTTGGACTTTTTACTAAGACAAGAATAAATATTTGTGTCATCTGCATAGATACCTGGGCACCTTGACATGGTGAAATGGTTAACAAACTTGTCTTGCTAAGTCAATTACATATGACACAAACATAAAAACTTAATGAGGTTATCAGATCTTAATACACTAAAATCAATAGGAGAATCCATCACATATACAAAAGGAATACTTAGGCTACATGACTCACCATTCAAAAGGAATACTTCAGACTAAATAATGAATAGTGAGTTTGATCCTCACTGGGTAACATATATACTTTTGGCTATGTGCTACACCTAAATTACACTTAGAAAATCAACTTTGAAGGACTCAGCATGGTGTATTGGTTAATAAGCTTGTCTAGCTAAACAAATTACAACTAAATAGTGAGTACAATCCTTACTGGGTGCTTTATATTTTTGGCCTTGTGCCATATCTAAGCTACATTTAGAAAGCCAATTTAGGTACCTTGATGTGGTGTAACTGTTAGCAAGCTTGTCTTGCTAGAATAGTTACAACTGAGTAGTGAGTCCTCTCCTCACTGTGTGCCCCTTACCCTTCGGCTTTGTGCCACATCTAAGCCACAATTAGAAAATCAACATCTGCATAGATGCCTGGTTGGGAACTAATGACATTGGGAAAGTCATTGATGAAGATCAGAGACATCACTTATCTATATATGAGAAATATTATTATCAACTACTCAGGGTCAGATAAGAACCTTTTACTTGGTCATAAATAAATATTGTGAGCGTTTTCTTTATCGTTAATAATAATTTATGCTCTAGTTATCTACCAAGTACTCTAATTGCCAAAATTCTGTTCACCTTGGCAGATGGTAAATTACCTCATAAAAGAAGCATTATTTAGTTATGTATATGTGAGAAGTATCATTTGCTCGTAGTGAAATTGTTGAATGGTTGCCAGACAAAGAAACAGGCCAACATGCAAATTGCAAATTGGAAACACTAACAAAAAGTACAAAAATTTAAATATCTGGGAAGTGTTTTAACAATACATCTTATGGTAAAATTACCAACAATGCATATTTATAGCAAAATGACCAACAATGCATTTTATCTGTAGATGAAGGCATTCAATTACATTTAAAATTTATTTAGTTGAAGCCATAAAACTGTGTTCAAAATATTTAGATTTACCCATTAAATAACTTACAGAGATTGATAGTCTGCTAAACATCAACCAACTAATTAAAAAACAAGGAAGGAGTCCAAACTGGGTGATAGGCAAAAATATCTACTCCTATTCAGTCAGTCAGTTAAGTGCCATATGTGAAACATGCTTGGGCGATCATGTCTTGAAAGAGACATGACTGACTGGGCAGAAGATTATCCTGCAGTAGGTTACCATTGCTTTCTGCGGTAGATTGGTTACCAGCCAATGTTATAGAACCCAATCTGTCCTGTTATTTAACCCATAACTGGAGAGAAGTGACGGATTAATACCTTTCCCAAGGGTATTTGTGCCTAAGTGAATACAATGAATTCAACTGGAATTTGAACTCGGCTTCCAAGCCGATATTCACTGCACCACAACGCATATCCCTACTCCTATTAATTGATATTAAATAAAAGTTTAGTACTCTTTGATTGGGTTTTAAATAAATTTTCCTGTTTCTTAATAATTTGCTTAGATTTTGGAAAGCATCTTTTGTTATTCCAATGTGACTTTAGATTTTAGTGCCACATTTTTTATCATCTGTTTAAATACAATCTAGATATTTAAATTTTCATACTTGGCTGATTTTCATGTTTCCAATGTGTAGTTTGCATCCTGGAATGGTTCTCTTGCAGACAGCCATACATTACGCCTCCTTTACAATTGATAGTTATTCCTTTCTTCTCACTTTCCTTTATTATGTTCTCTATAAATGAGAATTGAAATACAAGTACAGTAGTACAGCGAATGTACAATGTCGTGTCATTGATTGCAACTTGAAATCAAAGAGCCAAGTTTGAATTCCATTCAGGTTCATTTTATTCTTCAACAGGTCTTCATTGGAGATCTTCTCTGGCCAAAATATTCTCAGTATTCGTTGGAGGCATATATATATATTTCGAAAGAATCAAAGTTTGGCGAGATCCACCTTAGTCATTCTCCAGCACTCAGATCCGTAGAGGAGAGTAGATACAACACAGCTCTGGTATAGCTTGAGCTTGGTGTTGGTGCTGTACTGTGTTGATCTCCAAATGTTGTTCTTTTCCTTAAATACACTCCTGGCCTTGCCCAGTCTGCTTTGAATAAGAGAAAATCTCCAATGAAGACCTGTTGAAGAAATGCAAGCAAGAGAACATGGGTACCATCATTACAAGAAGGCGGTGAAGATGGATTGGGCATGTGCTCCGGAAAGATCCACAGTCAATCACAAAAACAGCACTGCACTGGATCCCAGATGGCTAAAGAAAGAGGGGAAGACCAAGAACGACATGGAGAAGTATGGTGAAGAATGAGATGAAAGCCATGCAGTACTCTTGGGGTTCATTGACTACTCTGGCTCAAGATAAGCAGAGGTGGAGAAGCTTTGTTGCTGCCCTACACACCAGTAGGTGTAACAGTACACACAAATACTCTGGGGTTAGCTATGAATCTCTCCATTCCCAGCTGTGGTTTAAATAGAAGAAGAGACTGATCCCTATAACCTTGGTTAATAACCAGTTTACCACACAAAAAAAGGACAACACACTACAAGAATATTTTCTGCCTAGTCAGTCATGAATTGAAAGAGACATGATCGCCCAAATGTGTGTCACGTGTGGCATGACTGGAAGAGTAGTACAATAAACTTTCTTGTCAGGATAAACGATCAGATTTCCTGGTTCCTGTAGACATGGAAGCTGAGGCCATATATGTGAAAATATGCCTACTGTTGACTTTGAGAATTTTATTAGTCCAGAAAAAGAATGCCTGCAATGGATACCAGATGGGAAAGGTCTGTTCAAAGGCAGACCAACATTCTTCAGATAGAAATTTATACCAACCATGTTGAAATCAAGATATCTTAAAGCAGGAACCTTCATAAAAAGATGAGCTAAACTGCATATTCTGTAAAACAGTGTTGATAAATATTTAGCCTCATAGAATGAGGGACACGTATATATATATATCAGTCAGTTAAATGCCATATGTGATACACGCTTGGCAGCTGACTCGGCAAAATATTTTCCCACAGTAGGTTGCCATTTCTTTCTGCAATAGACTAATTGCCAACTAAGACTATAAAACCCAATCTTCTCTGGTATTTAACCCATAGCTGGAGGGAGAAGAGATGGATTAATACTTTTCCCAAAGTATTTGCAATGAATTCAACTGGAATTCAAACTTTGCTCTATTTCTTGTTCCAAGCTTATAATCACTGCTCCATAATGCACATACCATATATATATATATATATATATATATATATATATATATATATATTACTGTTGAGTTTTGATAATGCTTACTGCCAAGATTGTTGTTTTTCAGTGGTTTACTGATAAAAAGATATTTTGGCAAGCAGATTTTGTTTCGTAAAGTGCTCAATATCGAGATAAAGATAGAACATTAATAGGATTAATATGGAGAAGTTTGTCACTTAACTGAGCAGAGTCATGCCGACATCAAAGTTTTGTAAAGTCACCTTTATGATGTCATCACTTGCCAAGGCTGATTGATCGATTGATATATATCAACGTATACTTAGACTGTAACATTTCTTTCAAACATCTCTCATTAAATATAGTTAACAAAGAAGATTTAATTAATTTTTATAAACTTTTTCCAACATCCTAACATTTTTATGTTTTGTTGGAGTTAAGGAATATAAAAGTTGCATATAATATTTAACATCCCATGCACTTTCAGCCATTTTTATAGCCATCTGAGTGCTTAGAATGAGAACTCCTTTTTCAGAAACAAAATAAAATAAATTACAAAATAAAAGTAAAAAATAACAACACCAGAAATATAATCACCCTTAAAAATGGCTATAAAAGTGACTGAAAGCACTTGGAATGCTAAAAATTATGGAAAATTTTTATATTTATCATCCCTAACAAAATGAAAAATGTTAGGACGCTGGAAAAACTTTATAAAAAAATTAAATCTTCATTGTCAGCTGTATTTAATTAAATATATATACACACACACGCACACACACACACACACACACACACACACACACACACACACACCCACATATATATATAAGAGTGTACTGGCAAATATAAATAATGTATGAATATGTGTATCCATATATACATATGAAAAGAAAGAAGCTCTATGTGTGCATATAACTTTTCCGTTACACCCAATAGTGTATAGGGCAGCGTTTTTGCTGTTTCTGTAACAAACAGTTTTTTATGGGGCAGGGTTGTTAGCCATGCACCCAACCCCCAAACCTGGAGGAAGGTGATTTTCTAAGCATAGCTTAGACATCACACATGGCTGAAAGTAGGGGATACACAGTGAGGATCGAACTCACTACTCAGTTATAATGATTCTAGCAAAACAAGCTTGCTAACCATTACACCACGCTGAGGTGCACATGTGTGTGCATATATGTATGCACAAATATACATAGATAGGCATGTATATGTGTACATGTATGTACAAGTATGCAAAAAAAAATGGCTCTAATATATGTATATGTCTAGGTGGATGGTATGTATGATGACATATGTAAAAGTGGATATATATATATATATATATATATATATATGGAGAGAGAGAAGTGAGAGAGAGACCTCTATTATTAAAATCAGCACTAAAAGTGATATTATATATATATATATATAGATAGATAGATATTAAGCATATATTAAATACATGCTCATTTTTTAAATTTTTTCAACCAAGAATAAAAATGCCCAAATCGGCAGTACTAATTAAATCATAGCAGGTTCTCCAGATACGCTACACCACCTAACCAAAATAAGTACTTGTACACGCGATGAAATTAACAAGAAAAAAGTTGTATATGCTGAAGGGAAGATTGAATTAAGTTTTTTGTAACCTCATCTCCCCGCCCCCATGTTTTTAGGCTGCTGCACGCCCATAACTATACCAGCTAACTTCATTTAGGGTACTGACCCAATTATGCCAGGAGATGTTTAAAAATGAACATGTGGTGGGTAAGGTGGAGAACCATTAACAGTCTCCCTTACACATTCTCACTGCACTAAGACAAATCATGTATGAGTTTGACGGGTGGGGAGGGAGGTAAAAGACTTATCTTCCGACATTAGGTCAATGTTGGTATTAATTCTCATACCTACATCTACTTGAGTAGGTATTTGCATCGTATGGCTCAATGGTAAAATATAAAACCCAGCCTTCAAGATCCGGAATTGTTATTTGCTACCCCAATTGCTTTGAGAAAGGAAGTTGGTTTTTAATATATGTAAAGAATTTCTTTTCCTTCTCAGACAGTTTTGTACCTGTATAAAAAAAAAAAAATGCAGTTACCTGGTGTGTTAAATTATTATCATTTGTAAATAAATCTTGAATTCATCTGGAATTTGAGAAATCGAAGAACTGAGTTCAAATTCCAGTTGAATAAATTGCATTTACTTATGCACAAATACCCTTGGGAAAAATATGCATCTGTCACTTCCTTCTCCAGCTATGGGTTAAATAGCAGGACAGATTGAGTTCTGTAGCCTTGGATGTCAACCAGTCTACTGCAGAAAGTATTGGCAACCTACTGTAGGAAAATTATCTGCTTAGTCAATCATGTCTCTTTTATGACATGATCACCCTTGTGTGTATCACATATGGCACTTAACTGACTGGCTGACATAAACCCCAAACAAAATCTGTGAAAACAATGACACACGTTCATTTTCTTTTATGTCCTGTGTCCCTTCAGAATGGGTGTGAGCATAGCTCTCCAAAACCTCCTCTCATTCTATGTTTGTCTTTTTATTATCAGTCTCACTCCCTGTTCTGCTGTTAAGCATATTAGGTTGGTTACTCAGTTTCCCCTATGCCCACTTTGCCATCAATATATACTGTGAGTGTCAAGTTCTCCAAACCTTTCATTGATATGTGTCCCAGAAATTTCAACTCTTTTTGATTATCCAAAGTCTTCTTTTGTTTATTATCAGCAAAATGCTATAAATTCTTTTGAAATATAGTGGAGTAGTTTCCTGTTGCCTTCTCTACAGTTTTGAATTCCATTTAGTCTTTCTGGAAGTTAACCAAGTTTAGACATACAAGTCTACACTGCTTATACTTTAAAATTAAATTTAATATCATGTTCTTTTCAAATATTTAGTCTTTCTGGAAGTTAACCAAGTTTAGACATACAAGTCTACACTGCTTATACTTTAAAATTAAATTTAATATCATGTTCTTTTCAAATATTTAGTCTTTCTGGAAGTTAACCAAGTTTAGACATACAAGCCTACACTGCTTATACTTTAGAATTAAATTTAATATCATGTTCATTTCAAGCATAGGTGATCATGAGTTTTCACAAATTACTTTTTGTTTAATATCTATGAATTGCAAAACATTCTTGGGAAAAACAGTGAGGCGGTTTCTCATTGATTTCTCTACAGCTTTAAATTTTGGATCTCTCCTTCTTTTAGACTTTTAGCCCACCCATATTCTGATTGACAAATATTAGAAGTACCTTTACAGAGAGAGGTTATCCTTTCCAGAGAGGGGTGCTGCACCCTTAGCCACCCATAATGAATTCCAGAGTGTTACCAAATCACCATAAGGAGGTGGTCAATCATGTAAGAGAAATGACCTCTCCATTTTTTGGAGTCAGCTTCAGCCCAGTGTACCTTGCTTTTTAACACTTAATTGGGAAAAAAGATGGATTCATATCTTACCAAAGGTCATATTTGTATAGATATTTTTAAATGTTACGTTGCTGGAGAAGATAGAATCCAATCCTTTTGAATCCCACCAAACATAGAGAACAACTATTTATCAGTAATAGAGAGAGTGAAGTGAGTGAAACTTCAAAATCCTTGCATTTGCAAATTTATCTTCTGACAAGGAGAAAGCTCTCACTGAAGAATTTTGAAGGAAGAAACTCTTTTTTACCAGGAAATCTTGCCTTCTTGCTAATTACTGATTCATTAATTTATGGGCCAATAAGAAAACACCGCCACATACTTTTGTTTCATATTTTTTTATATTCAGGACTTGTCTGCCAACAGAATTGAACCAATTTTGTATAACTTTAGAATTTGGTCAAAAGAGTGCAAAATAAATACATAAATTTTTTTTTAAGCAGCAAGAAAATGATTCTCCTAACAGCAGGAAACCTTTGTATTAACTTCATATTTCTTCTTCAATATGATAAGTCTCTTCAAAACATGATCAGTCATGACTCACCACAACTTCCTATTTATCTTAGCTCCTTGTTTTTTCACTATCTCATCCTTTACATGAACTCATTGGGTAGGTTACTCAGTGTTTCCCTATTGCCTTTAATATGTCCTGTGAGTGCTAAATTCACCAAACCCTCTTTTCTCAAATCACTTCCAATTTATACTCACATCTTAGGCTGAATAAAGGTCGAATAAATTTGGTGAGTATACACATTAATATCTTAGACAACTTTCTATCTTTCTGTATTTACTAAATTAATTTTCTATCCATATGCAGGCAGTTTGCTTCTAGCATAATACTTGGAATATTCGAATATAATTCCAAAATAAAATAAACAATTTTGCTTAATCTGTAAACCATAAATATACATTCTTCTGTATTTGCATTGATCTTTCTGATATAATTCGAAGCATAAATATTCATGTTTTGAATATCATATTCCATTATGCTTATCATCATTCCCTTCAAATTCCATTAGTAAGGAGGAAGTTCAACTCAGATAGCTTCTTCTCAAGAACCACTACATTGTAAAACAAACTCTTGAGTGGATGCTTTCCCCAATCATTACAATTAATCACTTAGATCTAAACCCTATATTAATCCATGTTGTGATTAGGTTGATCATAAGAAGGGCGAAGCTGAGTGACCTTCAGTAACTGCTATAATAGATCAGTTGAGGTTGAGCAAAGTTACAAGAAGAAAAAAATATCTTCACAGAATTCCAAGAATTATATCTTTGTTCATTTGATACAATACTTGGTCATTTCGTAGTCAGAATCTATCTACTTTCATGCAGACTGTTATCATTCCAACCCATGTCTTAAGCTGAAATGCAACAATTTGGCTGGTCTGGTGCAAGGTTTGCATTGGAGTTTTTCTTAAGCAAGCAATCACATGATATTAGGTGGTGTGGTATGTTGTCCCAACTATAATTCCAGCTGAAGCTTTGACTGAACTCTTCGGGACCTCATACATATGGATTTCCACCCAAAACTGGTGTGGGGAAGACTGGTTTTGGGAAATCAGTGCTTCCACTAATTTTAATAAGAGCTGCTTTTGTTGTTTGGTTATTGAAAATCAATTAGCTTTTTCAATTTGGGGGTTTCCCTTTTCCATAGGTAGCGGTCACAGGTATCGATCCACCCTAAATAATTTCTTCCTTCTTTCATTAGTATCTCACGCCAATACTCTTCCAGGAGAGTGAACAATTTCTCCATCTTCCTTGGTATTTCATCTGTGCTCACTACCTTAGCTCTCCTTCAAATAATCTGATTCAACTGCATCGAGTTTACATAAACTTGTGGTCATTAATTAAATTTTATCATTTCATATTTCTCCTACGCAAGGAAAATTCTGTTTCTTATTTAGAGATTTACGAGATGACTTCCTTAATTTTTGTCAGGGTCATTAATTTCTGAAATCACAAAGAAAATCTTATACTCTGATCCTGTCTACAGTACAGTCCTGTCCAGTGTCTGCTCTGCTGGTCTTTAAGCAAATTTTATCATTTCCAATTTTGCTCATGCAAGATTCTCTATTCTGTTCTGTGTTTTAATAAATTGAACCTTGAAGACAGAACCATTAATCAGCTGTGCACATAGCTTTCTTGCAATCTGCCTTCTTCTGTTGGAATTTTTTTATGTTTTAGCATTTCAAGAAATAAACAAGAAAATCTTCATTCTTTTCTATTAGTATGTATTTCTGTCCATTTTTTAACTCTTCAGTGCTGAATAGTGTTACATGTGATTGTCTACATTCTGAAAAGGCACAGCACATAAAGAAGAAGTAGATTGATGACAGTTAAATTGACTAGATGCAACTATAAGTTCTTTGCTAAAAGTTACTTTTCTTGCACTACTCGCTTATGGAATTCTCTTCTGGCTTCATGTTTTCCAGCCGACTTTGATCTTCAAATATTTAAATGCAATGTCAATCATTATCTACTGTCTTCTTAATTACTTTTTCATTGTTCTCATTCCTTAATAATGTTTCTCTTTTTTTCTAATTCTTTCACACTCAATGCACAGAAATAATAAATGAAATCTATAACAATGGTGAGATACTGGAAAACCTAAGTAGATTGATCTTCATAGCACTGCCTAAGAAGCCAAGTGCAAAGGAATGTAAACTCCACAGAACTAACAGCTTAATGAGTCACATAACAAAACTCATCATCTTAATCCTGATGAATAGTGTGCAGCAGAATCAGGCCAGAGATAGGACAAGAACAGTGAGATTTTGTCAAGGACACTGGAACAAGGAATGAGATATTTATGCTTAGAATGTTATCAGAAAGGACAATACAAATGAAGAAGGATGTGTACCTGTGTTTTATAGACTATGCAAAGACATTCAACAATACATGCCACAAAAACTTGATAGAAATGCTCAGCAATCTAGACATATTTGGGAAAGGCATTAGAGTAATCAAGACCCCCTACAGACAGCAAACCACCTGCATGCAGAGAGGAAACAAGTTCAGAAGAAATACAAAGATGGAAAGTGGTATAAGACAAGGATGTGTCTTCTTACTGGATCTATTCAACTTATACAATTCTGAGAGTGCTAGAAATCCTGCCAAGATTCGTCATTGGAGGCCACAATCTGAGCAGTATAAGATATGCAGATGATACAGTGCTAATAGCAGACACAGAAAATAAACTGAAAAACCTCATACAAAAGGTAGCTAAAGAAATCAGAAAATAAGGACTACAAATAAAATGCAAGAAAACTGAAAGCATGGTCATCAGTCAAAAGAGGAGCCCAAAATGCCAACTACAGGCTGGGGATACTAACATTAAGCAGGTACAGAAATTTAAATACCTGGTAACTGTTCTAACAGAAGATACAAAGTGTGACACTGAGATCTGAAGGCAAATTGGCAGGGCCACAGATGCATTTCAGAAGCTGAGTAGAATACTGAGAGACAGGAAAATTTCACTGGAAACAAAGAAGAGAGTACGGGATTGTTATATGATGCCTGTTCTTCAATATGACAGTGAATGCTGGAGAATCTCCTCAAAGATGAAGGAGAGTCTTAAAGCAAATGAAATGTGGTTCTACAGAAGGATGCTGAGGATATCATGGACTGAACATATAAGCAACGATGAGGTTTTGGAGAGGATAGAAATGAAAAGGAAACTAATATTTAATATCAAGAAAAGATAGATGAAGTGCCTCGGATGTGTAATGAAGAAAGAGGGCTTGGAGAATCTGATACTCACAGGCCAAATAGGAGGAAAGAGAGACAAAGAAAATGAATGTATAACATACTTGATGGACTTGAACAAATGGATGGCAGCGCAAGATTTGGATCGGGTAACAGAAAGAAGCATGCTAAGAGCCACTAGGGATAGGAAGACAGGGAGGACCGTGATCACCAAAGTCCCGAAGAGAGACAGCACATAGAAGAAAAAGAAGAACCCGTTCTGTCTTGGTGGCTTTACTGCCTTGCATGGGGTGATATGATTTTTAAAAAAACTTTCATAAACTATACTTCTTACCGCTTCAACTTAACATTATTCAGTATCCCTCAACCTTGACCAGCTTTTGACTGTTTATTGGGTAAATATTACTAATAAAAAGAAAATCTAAAAAGAGCAGTAAAACTTGTAAATAAAATAATAATTATGAAAATGATTCATGAAAAAATAAAAAATAAGACAGAGTTAAGTTAGTAGCATAATAATAATAATAATAATAATTTTTATGGCAACTGCTTTGAAAAGCTTTTTTCCCTGGTTTTTTGACCACATGTATTTACTTGTGCTACTAGATTAGCGTCAAGGTCCCACCCTTTTACCGTCAAAACAATTAAATGTAATCCCTTCTTCTGTTCTAACAGTTTTCTAGCTCTTCTTATTTTTTTATTTTTTTTTTCTTAATCATATCACCCCAAGCAAGGCGATAATGCCACTGATGCGCAGGGGGCTACGTAAGGGTAAAAAGAATGGAAAAGAGAAAACCGGAAACCGCATCCTAAACAGGAAACAAGGGATGAGCCTCTTCACCTGTTCAATAGATGTGGGTGGAGTGTAAACCGGGCGATAGTTTAGTCTATCTACTCCAATTGAAAAAAAAAAAAAAGTCAGAAGATTGGAAAAGAGAAAACCGGAAACCGCATCCTAAACGGGAAACAAGGGATGAGCCTCTTCACCTGTTCAATAGATGTGAGTGGTTTGTGGAACTTTCTTCCATTTGCTTACTTCCCTGATAGCTACAATCTCTAAAAGTTTAAATGCAATGTCAATTACCATCTTCTATCTCCTTGATTCCCAGCATCTCTTATACTTTCTTTGACATCCCCTGTATCTTGTTTTTTTCTCTCGCTGTAAATGCCCTGTGCATCAATGGTAGTCCTGCCTTACTTGGGGTGAAATGATTATAAAAAATAAATAAATAAAAAATATATGTATATTAAAAATGCTTCATGTAAGAAACATTCAAAACATTCTCTTATGTCTGCTCAAAAGGGCAGAAACACTAACGAGTTTCATTCTCAACTATTTATAGGATTAACCAGCATATGCAATATGTAATGTACAAACTATCAAATTTCCTCCTTTACTGCATGAGAGATTTAAAATCATAAAGTACATTTTTTAGTAAATTGAATTAAACATCCACAGTATGGGTATGACTAAAGCATTTGCATTCAATTTCAAAGACTTTTTCAGCATCACCCTCACTGTTTTTTCTCCATATTCCAATGCAGAGTGTTAAAAAAGAAAAGAAAAGAAAAATGCCAATTGCTGTAAAGGTGAATAGAAGTTTAAATTCATATTATGAGAGCAGAATCAAACTAAATATATAGACATATACAGGGGCTGCAAAAGTAGGTATACAGTATGTAGTAATGTTTTCTTTGTTCAAAATAACTGAAAATTATGTTAGAGAGAGTATCAAAGAAACAGAAGACTAGGTAGGGAAAACGAAAAAGAAAGAAGATTATTAAATCAACTATTCCTTAAATCGAAATATAATGTGGCTTCTTGTCGTATTTATAAATAGTAGTCCATTGTCACAGTAGTAAGGAAGAGCTGGAAGTATACTGAGCTCTATTCTACATTATTATTATGCTTGTATAATAAATATAATACATTTTGTGTGTACATTCTTACTGTATACCTACTTTTGCACATGCTGTATACTTCAATAGTGCCTTATAAATGCAAATCTTTTCCTGACTCTTGAAACATTCATATCTGCTCAGTTGTATATCCTAATGTAAACAAAGCAGTTTCTGAAGAAGTGATAATTTTTTTATTTATTAATCTAACAGATTTCATTACTGTACCCATATTTGAGTAGATGTTCAGTTTATTTATTAAACAGTATATTTGTTTATTTTCATTTACTGGCCTGAATATTCGTGAAATCTTATTAATTATTATTGATTTGAAACATTTGTCCTCCTGGTCAGGGGAAATCATCCTTAGATAAAAAATACTTTAAACAACTTAGCACAAATTACATAAATGAGGAAACAGATATGGATGTTTTAAGGGACATGGAAAGATTTTTGTGGAAAAGCACTATTTAACTATATGCTTATCATTGATTTGTACATATTAGCATGGACCAAGCTTGCCTCCCAGAGAGTAAAACACTACGCCTCCTTGGTCTCACACTTTCAGCGGATCTCAAATGGAATGACTATATGAATCCATTGCTAAATCCGCTGCTATGAAAGTCAGTTCTCTGTGCAGGGCCCGGAAGTTTTTACCGTCTGAAGCTATCCTGCACATATATAAATTTACCATCCGCCTGTGCATTGCTGCCATATCCTGGTCGGGTGCCCCTGCTATTCTCCTCGGGCTTCTCGACAAGGTACAGTGGAGGGTCTGTAATGTGATCGATACCAACTTGGCAGACCACCTGCAGTCTCTCTCTCTCACCGGTGCGATGTGGCTTCCCTGTGCCTCTTCTATAAATACTTTCACAGCTTCTGCTCCAATGAACTTAGATCACTGGTGCCCCCTATATATGAATTTGCACGAGAAACTAGATTAGCAACTAGATCCCACCCTTTTACAGTGAAACCGATAAAATGCAACTGCATCTTCTACTCCAACAGTTTCTTTTCTTGCACTTCCCACCTGTGGAATTCCCTTCCACATGTTTACTTCCCTGACGGTTACAATCTCCAGGAGTTTAAATGTAAGGTCAATAGACACCTCCTAACACACTAACTCGCTCCCATTCTTTCAAACACTCTTCCCATCTGCCCAACCCTCATCCTCAGTATCCTTACCCATCTATCACCTTCCTTCTGACATTTCCTACATCTAACCACTCCTCCTCTTTACCTTCCTCTATGTAGCCCCATACGTGCAATAGTGGCAGTGGAATGCCTTGCTTGGGGTGAAATGATTAAAAAAAAATAAAATAAAATATATATATATATATATATATATGTTTTTTTTACAGATAAAAAAAATTCAAAACTCCTAAGATTGTAAAACCTTTTCAATGGGTGAAACTAACCCTTTATTGTCGGTGATCATAATCATCATGATTATGATTGCCAACAATACGGGATATATAATGTTGGTAGCTTTGAAGTTTTTGTTATATGTAAAATATATATATATGTATACTGACTCTGTAAATAAATAATTTTAATTACATTGAGCCCTCTGGCTGGATCAGTTTTAATATTTAATTTTTAATAATTAACAGTAATGGGATCTTCTCTGGGATTTTATCATCAAGCTGCTTTCTTTTATAAGTTTTACTGTTCTTTTTACTTTTTAGATTTTCTTTTTATTAGTAATATTTGCCCAATAAACGGTCAAAAGTTGGTCAAGGTAGAGGGTACTGAATAACGTTATATGAGCATAAGTGGAAGAGGTAAGAAGTGTAGTTTATGAAAGTTTTTTTTTAAAAATCATATCAACCCATGCAAGGCAGTAAAGCTACCAAGAGAAAACGGGTTCTTCTTTTTCTTCTCTGTGCTATGTCTCTTCGGAACTTTGGTGATCATGGTCCTCCATATCTCCCTATCCCGAGTGTCTTGTATAGACACCGATGTTAGAGCGAACAGGCATATTTTTTATTGATGATTAAGTGTATGCATGTGCATGTGTAATTTTGCTATTCTTGCAAATTCTTTAATGATTGCATAATTGTGTGTGTGTGTGTGTGTGTGTGTGTGTGTGTGTGTGTGTGTGTGCAGGTGATGTATGTGCATGATAGAATTAATAGTTAAAAGAAAAGGCAAACAGTTCAGATTTCAACTGCAAGTGTTCACAAGGGTTGCCCTTGGGAAAGGCATGAATCTACATCCTTGCACTTTGTCTTATTAAGATTTCTTAACATAATAAATGTCTTGTTACTGGTATGCCACAGTGTCTGAAGGAAAAGAGAGTAACTGAATCACTCACAACTTAAACAAACTACTGTCTCACAAATATGTTTTTCCCAAATTGGACAGTATGTATTCTAATATTCAATGGAAACCTAGTAAATGGTCTCATACAATTTTTTTAATCATTTCACCTCAAGCAAGACAATGAAGCCATTAAAGTACAAAGGGTTTACAGGGTGTTAGTGAAAATTATAAAAAATACTATTCAGTAGAGTGAACAATAAAAGAATTAAGACAGAAAAAATACATTTAATAAAAAAAAAATTAATTTTCACCCCATGCAAGGCAGTAAAGCCACCAGGATACAAGACGGTTACTGAATGTGAAAGAATTAGAAAACAGAAACATTATTAAGGAGCAAAAGCAATAGAAGAGTAATCAGAACAATAATGTATTTAAATTTTTGAAGATCAAAGTTGAAGGGAACCAAGAAGCCAGAAGAGAGTTCTACAAGTGATATGTGTGAAAAAAGAAACTGTCAGCATAGAATTTATGATAACATCTAACCATTTCATAAGAACTTGCCAGCAATTGAGTAGTTCTCTTAAATTCCTGAAGTCTAGGTGTTATACAGGAAAGTTCATTAGAACGAGTACCAAACAGGATCAATAACATTGACAATTCTTCTCTGAATTTAATCAAGAATCACTAAATATATAAGAGACCATCTATGTTAACAGAACCTGGTATTCCTTGGTGATAATATGGAATTGGTATTTTAATGTGAAGTGGCTGTAAGTCATATGAAACATCCCAAAATTTAAAGAAAGGAATTTACAAATATAAAAGGGACTTCAAATTAAACAACACGCTCATTATACAGGTATGCCTCTGAAACTGTCACGATCACAATTTTCATCTGGAAAATGATGTTTTATCATTCAAATAAAATTAGTTTACTCAGATAAAGATGCATAAAAAGTGTCATGACTTATGAATCCCCTGTGGGTAATATGCTTCTTTAGCTTATCATCTGTTATTGCTAGTCTTTGCTTTATCATCTGATCTAACTAAATTGGTGATGAAACAATGTGAGATATGTGAGATTCCATCTTATGGCCACATCCCGTTGAAATATTGATTCCTATACAATCAATAAAGTTAAGTAACATCGATCTTGGTTAGTACCTAGATGGGTGATGACTTGGGAATACCAGGTGCTGTAAGCTTGGATGTGCAGGTGGTTTAATCAATAAAGGCTTGGAATTGTTAATCAAAGAGCTGAGTTCCAATTCCTATTGGGTTTGTTATATTCACTTACATGCAAATACTCTTAGGAAAGACATGAATCCACTTCTTCTACCTCCAGCTATGGGTTAATCAGAAAGACTTGTAACACTAAACAACTTTTATCTAAAATAAAAAACATAATCTAGAATCAAAAAAATATTTTCTTACTTTAAATAACCTGTAAAGGTTGTAGAAAACGAATCAGTCCATCAATGAAATACTGATTAGCTACACAGGCATGTTTTTTAGATTTATTTACATTCATTAGAATATAAATGTATAGAAACTGCCATGGCCACAGGTGATGGATCAGTTTAGATATTGATTGTGATATAGAGTTGATACCCCATTTTGCATTTGTATTATACTTATCTGTTTATCAAATTCTGATTAGTTATTAATTCACCTCTTCTCTCCTCAACTATGGGTTAATCAGTAAGACTTGCATCACTAAACCATTATTATCTTAAAAAACATTCTTACAATCTGAAAATAATATCTGGTTTTAAATAACTAGCAACAGGTTCATAAGTTGTAGAATATTAATGAATGAATCAATCAATAAAAAACATGTAGGTTAGGTTGAAATAAGATCTATTAGGTTAAAATAAGTGTTTTCCAAATTGTTTGATATAATTACCATTTTTACAATTCTTACACTCTACACTGTTATATACTAAGTAATAATCTACCAATAATAGAGGTTTTAACTGATGCACATAATTTCTTGGTTATCATGATAATAGATGAGAATTATATTTTCTCCAGTTTTCATCAAGAAAGTAAGAGTGAGGAATAAAAATCTTTTCTTTTTTTTTCCCCTTAAGCTATTAAAAAAAAAATAATTTTATTTCCACAATCATTCCATATGTTGTGTATTTCCCATTTTGCCAAAAAGTTTTGTATAAATGCTTCCATGGTAACTGTTCAGATGAACACTTCACTATGGTACCTAGGCTTTATAGATTTAAGTGCAGTATTAGGATGTGTGCTGTAGTGTAATGGGTATCAGTCCGGAATGGGAAATCAGTAGCTCCAAGTTTGCATTCCAGTTGAATTTGTTTCATTTACTTACATGCAAATGCCTTTGGTAAAGGTATGAATCCATCTCTTCTCCCTCCAACTATGAGTTAAATAGCAAAACGGATTGGGTTCTATAACCTTGCTTGGCAACTGGTCCACCATAGAGAAAAATGGCAACCTACTGTGGGAAAATCTTCTGCCTAGTGAGTAATGGATCAAAAGAGACATGATTGCCTAAATGTGTATCCCATATGGCACTTAACTGACTGTATGACTAGATTGGTGGCAAGGTATCATCCATTCACAGTTGAATTGGCTAGTTGTAACCATAAGTTTTATGCCAACAGTTGCTTTTCTTGCACTTCTCGCTTGTGGAACTCTCTTCCAGCTCCATGCCTTCCAGTCAACTTTGATCTTCAAAAATGTAAATACAACGTCAATTGTTATTTACTGTATTTCTGATTACTCTTCTATTGTTCTCACTTTCTTGCACTTTTTCCTATTCTTTCTAACTCAGTAACCTCTTGTGTCTTAGTGGCTTTATTACCTTGCATATGATTAAAAAATAAACCTATCATTTCTAATCAAGATTGACTGAAGATTCCTATCTTTCCAAGGGTATTTGCACAGAAGTGAATATAACAAACCCAGCAAGAATTGGAACTCTCCAATTAATAATTCCAAGCCATTATCTATTGCATCACTCATGCGTCTATCCTTACAGCACCTAATATTCTCATACAGTCACCCATCTAGGTACTGACTAGGTTTGATGTTGCTTTACTTCGGTAATCATACAGGAACAGGTGTTTTAATGTGATGTGGCTGTAACTTTCTTGTTATTATTTATTAATAATAAGAAATGGTTAAGGTTACTTAAAGCTAGGTCTTATTCTTTTACTGTTGATTTGTTTTTTTACAGCTTATCAACCTTTTTAGATTATTTAAAGTTGAAATATTTTTTGGATTGTAAAAATAATTATACTTTTTTTTTCAAGTGAATATTATTGTAACAGTTTTTTTTAAGATAGTAATCATTTTCAGATATAAGTTTTACTATTTAACCCATAGTGGGGGAGAATAGGCTGTTTCATATCTTTGCCAATGGTATCTGCATGTAAGTTAATATAATGAACCCGACTGGGAATACAAACTCAGCTCTCCAATTTCTCATTCTGAGTTGTTATCATTACATTACCTGCATATCCAAACTTATAAGGTGGTGACCCATCTAGTTACTGATCAGGTTTGACATTGCTTAATTTCGGTGTTTATAAAACTAGTATTTTAACAAGATGAAAATTTTATTATGTGCATATTAACATTTATGAAATGCATGTAGTCATAAGAGAGAAACTTTTTTGCCTTCCAAATCAGCATGGCTGATGCTAACCTCCAGAAAAGCAACTCATTGCACCGTCTTGCTCTCATGTTTTTCACTCGCATAAAGTGAAGTGATTATATTGAATGAATTGCAAAGAAGGGTCTGCAATGCTATCAGTCTGGCATCTCAACTTCTGCTACTTTCCCACTGCCATGAAATAATGTTCCTATGTCTTTTCTATGAATATTTTCATAGCAATTGTTTTAAATGGGCTACTTGACTGATCACTAGGTTTCATTGTTTTACTACTGAATTAGCAAAATGTAACTATCAGTTCTATTCTAATAAAATCTTTTCTCACACTTCTTACCAGTAGAACCCTTCTGATTTCTTGCTTCCCTACCACTTAAATCTTCAAAAATTTAAATGCAACATTAATGGCCATCTTCTGTTTTCCTGAATCCTGTTTTTTAAGCCATCACTCCTCACTAAAAGTTTCTCATTCTCTTTCATTTCTAGAAATCTCTGGCATCTTAGGGACATTATCACCTTCTTTGGGGTGAAATGATTAAAATCAGAATGAAAATATTAAAACAGAAATTAAATGAAAATGGGATATCTTCCTTGAGAAGAACCAATGAGAATAAAAGAAATAAAAATTTAATTCTCATTTACAAAGTATGTTTTTTTTTATAATCATTTCGCCCAAATTAAGGGAGGACTGCCACTGGTGTTTGGGGGGGGTTACAGAGCAAAATCAAACAAGCTACAGGGGATGTTGAAGAAAGGATAAGAGAAATATGTGAATCAAGGAAATAGAAGATGGTAATTAATGTTGCAGTTAAACTTTTAGAGAATGTAGCTATCAGAGAAGCAAGCAAATGGATGGGCGTTCTACAAATGAGAAATGTGAGAAAACTGTAAAAGTAGAAGAGATGGTAACTATTTTGATGGCAAATGAGTGGCACCTTGCCAAACAAAGTATTGGTTTTAATATAAAAGTAATCATTAGGACAGAATGTGTGGGTGCTGTAATGGTTACTGACACGAAAAAATGGTTCAAATCCATGGTAGTCTGCTGTGATCACTTTTGAAGTAATGCCTTTGATAAAGGGTCGAATCTGTCACTTCTCGCACTACCCATCAATTGATCAATTAATTTATTTTCTTATGACTTATCAGCTCTTATTTCAGAAATATTAGCGGATTTAATGTATAATTAATCTGACTTGAAACAATTATTATTTACTTTAAGTATAAAATATTGCAGAAATGGATTTTTTAAGCTGATAGTATCTGTTTATTTAAGCTGTTAGCAGATTTGACAGCTTGATGATTGATATTTACCTAATGTTTTCTATGGGGACTTTAGGTATTAAAACATGACAAAATGAGTATTATTTATTATCTGGTATTGTGGTGTTGGAGACACAAGAGACAATAATACTAAGTAAAATCATGAATTTTCAAATGCAGATCAAATATGGATTGGAATATGACATATAAGATCACTAAACAAAGTACATATAATCTTTCTTGCACATTTATAGTTGTGTGGAATGGAGTCTTCAAATACTTTAGTTGGAAAAATACAAGAAGTGTCTGGCGTTTTCTTACCTGGAATTTTGTTGAGTGCTAAAAAATGAATGTTGACGCACATTTTGAC
Source organism: Ascarosepion bandense (assembly GCA_037127315.1). Classification (NCBI taxonomy): domain Eukaryota; kingdom Metazoa; phylum Mollusca; class Cephalopoda; order Sepiida; family Sepiidae; genus Ascarosepion; species Ascarosepion bandense. Next base: position 3,325,330 of record JBBBDQ010000275.1, read on the forward strand.
AGGTCTGTCTGTGCTTAACTGTTTTGCCATTAGTGACAATGTCACATGTTTCTGTCTGTAGAGGAAAAAGTGGGGTTGAGTACCATTGATTTAGAATGAGTGAATTAATGGTAATTATAATTATTATAATTATTTTATTACAGTTAATTTTATTTATTTTTTATGAACACGACAAAGTGACAGTATAATTCCTTTTTTATAGACAAGACAATATTGTTTTATGAAAACATTTTTTCCACCATACATTACTATATTAGCCTGTTGTAATGATTAAAAGAAAATGCACAGTGCTGATAATACAAAATCTTAATATCGCACAATATAACAAAAGAGAAAAATAAACTGAAAGTTGAAGTCTCAAGAGTTCAAATCTAAAATGACCGGTGCATATGAGAAATAGAGAGGCTTTGTTAGTGCAATTTGGTAGAAAGAACAATTTGATAGCTGTTGATGGTTGTAGTTGCGCAAAATCACAACTCATTGTTGTCAAGGGTTTGATCATCGTAGCATTGTTTAAATTGCAGATCATTTAAAGAGTATTTACTGAAATAATATCAAGAAGTTCTGTCTATCCAATTTTTTATTAACTTTTTCAAATTTACGAATTAGTTATTTTATATAATCAGTAAATTTACCAAAGTTCATATTTATTTTAATTAAATTTTTTTTCCCAGTACATTTGAATATTGTTTACATTCATTTGCAAAGATTGTGTTTTGTGTATATTTTTGTAACTGTTTTTCGTTCATTCCAGTATTCTCCTGTTTGCTGGAACCAATTTCAAGCTACTCAAGATGACATTATTTAAATGGTCAAACTGTGTTTTTATGTGTATTTTAATATTTTTTGTAGCAATATTCAGAACAACTAGTGCAGAAATCTTAAAAAGTTAATAAAATATTAAATAGAATTTGTCGATAATATTCAAACAAATTTTTAAAAATTCTTATTGGAAAAATACACATTATTTAAATTATATATATATATATATATATATATATATACACACACACACATACGCATACACACCCTTGTGCAAATTAATTGAAAGAAAAATGAATAATGTCTTCCTGCAAGCTTTCACACTTTCCCTGATCACATATATGTCACCTCTTGCTGTTGTTTTTCTCTTCTGACCACATTTTCCTTTATGTTTTGGACTGATGAATCCAGTTTTTATTTTCACCTTGATGACACAACTGACAGTTGAAAGGCTGATACCAACAATATCTGTGATCTCTCTCTGTAAAGTTTGCCAGTATGTTCTTGCAGCATTACAATTTTTGTACCACTTCCTTGGAATAATGTCCATTGCAGACAATGGCCACAGAACAACTAATTGACAGTGTCTGGCATGATGAAAATTTGATGCAATTATGGATGATGTAATATTTTTCAAAGCCAAACAAATGTCATTATACACCTCAAAAACAGATTCATATTGCTGCACACGATTTCAAATGACCTAATCTAAAGAAAAAATAGCAATTAATTACACTCCAGTGGGTCTAAAACTGACCATACAATGAAAGAAAGTAAACTAAAGCAGTTGTTTCAATTAATTTGCACATAGATATATATATACATATATTGCATAGCAAACTTTTATGTCAACATAACAGAATATCATCTATAGTGAATATCTTAGTGTTAATGTCCATACAACCACTTTGATGATGGTTTATGTAAGTAAAAAGCTTAGATCAAGGACCAGCATAAAAAATATTCAAATTTTGAACAATTTTTATCTTTATTTTCACCAGAAATTAATGCTAAAATACAATGTTGAGTATGACTCATGATTTAACATAATAAACATTCAATGCCTGATATATTTAACAATATATGTTTAAATAAGTATCTACTGTGTTAATACAATATATATATATACATATTGTCATCTGTAGACATATCTGTTTCACCACACTACAGTACAGCCAGACATCCGATTGCTTTTAACTCAGTCAGCGATTCTACATCTGAGCTATGGGTGCTCAGTAGAAGAAGGCAAACTTTTAGCATATCATGCATCGTACGCCAATAGCCAGAGTGCTCTAATTCATTACTGAATGAGTGATGCATAGATGCTAGAGTAGCTACTGTTTTTTCAAAGTCTACCATTCTTCCACAGTGCTCAATCAGGGTGTGAGAGCGAAAACACAACCTATGAGTAAAGACATCATAACAGTGTCCTCACGAAACTTGCTCAGTTAAAGTAACAAATTCTTTCAATTAAACCTGTATATATATATATATATATATATATATATATATATATTATTATTATTATTATTATTATTGTTTTTAAAAACAACCATTTTGTATTGACTAATTCTAGTGAAAATATGTTCATTTTGGAAGAAATATGATTCAATCTTTCGACTTTCTTTACTCATTATCAGGGTAGGTAGAGTCAAACAGGTAAATGTTGAAATGTAGGTAAAGGTATTCTGATAAGGCAGGTGTGTGTGTGTGTGTGTGTGTGTGTGTGTATGTGTGTGTGCATGTGTGCATATTTTATTCTATTTGTATTTATTTAATTTTTTATTTATCTACAATTGAAGATTCAGGTTCTTAAGCTATAATTACTTTTATTTATAGATTCTTGTTTTTGTTGTATGAGTATTGCTTTGAGGATTCTGAAGTTGTCTGTAAAGCTAGTGGCTATTTTAATGAATATATTTACTCTTTACTATTTCAAGATATTTCTGCGTAATTTTGGTAAGCGTATCTGTTAAAATGAGATGTCAGATGTATTTTATTTTATTTTTTTTATATATAATTTAGACGACAATTTATCCATCGCACTATGTATATATTGGCAATGTCGAGCAAAATGTCTAATATTCCCACATCAAACTTCTCAGCATGCCTTTTATTTGTTTGCAATGTTTATTCATTCAGATTTGATGGCCAAGAAAAGAAAAAAGAAAAAAATTCATAAAAAAAAAAAAAAAGGCAAAAAAAGCTGGTATTTGTCTAAAAGCCAGAAAAGCAGCACCGAGGTAAAGAAGATCATCAGGTGTACAGCTTTTCGTTCTGGTTGGCCGCATTCCTGTCTTCTTGGCTACACTTCTATCAAAACAGCACGGAAAGAAGCACTAAGGCTGGAAGAAATTCATTCTCATTCTAAAGCTCAATATATATAGACATACAAATACACAAAATCATTTACAGAATCAATATCTTTGGATCTTCTAGATTTGCAGAGTAAAAAATAGACCGATTTCAGCAGGCATGCGGCACTGAAGAGTTGCCAAAAATTGAAAAATATCCATCTGGAGGTGTTTGATAGATTGAGCCAATCTTGGCACTAATCATTGTTAATGAATCAACTAATAGAGAAAAATTTATAAACAAAATATGTGACCAGTTAAAGTAGTAAAGGAAATTGAAAAGAAAGAAAAACTATCAATTGTGAGAAGACAGAATGTATAGTTGTCAGTAAGTGGCACAATCCTGTAACCCCTTTTTGTATACAAAACATTGAAAATTTCACATTATTGTTACTTCTACAGGAAAATTCTTCATTCCACTAGTTCTGAACTTTACATTTATGCCATGTACTCAGGGGCAAAGTGTCTTTATTCCCTTTGTATTCCATAGTAAGAATGACTTTCATACTTGGATAGCATCTTTCCTAGAAATGGAACTTTGTGGAATGAGATATTTTCCTGATTATTAAAATCCTAACTTCTTCAAGTCTAGAGTTAATTCTCCTACATAACCTATTTTTTAAAATCATTTCAACCCAAGCAAGGCAATAAAAGCACTAAGATACAAGAGGTTGCTGAGTGTGAAAGAATATGAGAAAAAACTACTTTTAAAGAGAGAGGACAATATAAGAATTCAGAAGACAGAAGATAGCAATTGATATTGCATTTAAAGTTTTGAAGATCAAAGTTGACTGGAAAGGAAGAAGCCAGAAGAGAGTTCCACAAATGAGAAGTGGAACAGAAGAAACAGCATAGAATTTATGGTTAAATTTAACAATTTCAACTGCAAAATGATGAGACATTGCCAAAAATCTAGTAGTGTGGTTAAATTTATAAAGTTTCGGTACCATAAAGGAAAGTTAATCAGAACAATTACCATGAAAGTATTTATAGAAAATCCACAGATAAGCAACATTATGAAAGTGAGTGAAAGTGAGGTGCCAGGCCAAGACCAATAACAATGCAGATTATTTTTGGATTTTATCAAGAATATATCAGCAGGAGCACCAGATCAGATGTGGCAGCAATATTCTTAGCAAGTATGAATGGTAGATTTATAAATATGTAAGATAAATTCTGAAAAATCCTCTAGCATGGTATTGTGAATCAACTTTCTTAGCTGCAGACTTAGCAATTGATTCAATATAATCTTTCCATTTCATGTCAGTGGAAAACATTAGTCTAAGAAGGCGCAATGAATCACTCCCCTGGAGATCAGCCTCAACCATGCTGATGGAAAATAAAGAGTTCTCTCAGACGATTAAAAAAGAGCAGTTTCATTTTGGTGGTGTTAAAATTAACAAGCCACTCCTTGTGCCATTTAACAACAGATTGTAGGTAATTTTTTAAGTCAGTTGTCAATTTGACTTTATTGAACTGACCTAACTTACAATTAAGAAAGGAATAGATAGTTGTACTATCAGCATATCCAGAGATATTGATTCTGTACACTGAAGGAGTGGAGAACTGATGACATCAGGAAGGTCATTTATGAAAATTAGAAACAATGTCAGTTCAATATAGAGCCCTGGAGAACACTTGCATTCATGCAAAAAAAAATCTAGAAGTGTAGCCATTCAGGACAACTTTCATTTCATGATTTGATAAGAAAGGCTGATTTAGTTAAAAAATTAACCCAGAAATACCATGACATTTTAACTAGTGAAGAAGACCAGCATGCCAAAATCCTATTGAAAGCCTTTGAGATATCCAAAGCAACATCCGAGCTTCATCATTCTTATCTAAAGCTTGATAGACGCTTTCAGCAATAATCATTAACACCATCAGCGGTTGAACTAGAAAAGCAAAATCCATAATGCTTATCTGAAAGGAGACCTTGCAAGATGAGATGCTTAAGCAATTCAGATTTATTTACAGTGTCTCATACGTTGTCAAAAGGTAATAGAAAGCTCATAGGTTGATAGAAAGATCAGATGGTTCACCTGATTGAACAATAGAAGAGAATTTCCAACCTCCTGAATGGCACATCTTAGTTCCTCTTCTTATGCTCATACAACATTATTTGGTAACTCTCTACTTTGATAGGCTCTTGTATTGAGTGAATATAAATGTAAAAAAAACAAAACAAGATGATGGAAAAAGTGACACTGAAGGCAAATTGCTACAATGAAAATGCATTCTAAAACCTAAACAAAGTATGAAAAATCAGGAAAATTTCATTAGAAACAAAGAAAAGAGTGCTGAAATACTATGTAATATCAGTTCTTCTATATAGTAGTGAATGCTGGACAGTTTCTTTACAGATGAAGAGGAAATTTGAAGCAACATGTAACTCTATAGAAAGATGCTAAGAATACCATGGGAAGAATATAGGAACAATTCAGAAAGGTTTTAGGAAAATAGAAAAATAAAGAAAACATAGATAGAATCAGAAAGAGACAGTTAAAATTTCTGGGACACATGATGAGGAAAGAGGGCTTGAAGAATTTGACACTCACATAGCATAACCAACCTAATGGACTCATGTAAATAGATGGCAAAAGAAGTAATGGGATAACAAGGGGACAAATATGGTTTAGAGCTACAAGGGAAAGGAAGTTGTGGAAAGCCAAGATCACTCTTCACATAAGATGTTGTCAACTGCCATATGTAGACAAGAGGCCATTTATACTTGTCATTAGTTTTAATTATGCAATAATGCCATATTTGGTAAGGAACCAACCTTATAATAAATGAAGTCACAAAACTGAAACCAGTTATGTTAATTGTTTGCAGAAGATGTCTAGCAAATTATCCATACTGGAGAATAGCGATCAAATTTCCCGGTTGGAACTGGTTCAAGCTATTATTCACTCTTGTTATTCCAGCTCATCTTTTGTAAGTTAATGGATGCACATGTATAGCATATATGCAATATCTTTTTTACATAAAATTCAAGACTCATGCACATTCACATAGATATTCATTACACTTATTTGAAAAATAAAACTATTGATATACATCTCAACTTATATTACAAAACATTAAATGATAAGTATATTAATAATTAAATATTTTATATTCATAATAATATAACAAAATTATAGTATACTATAATTATAGTATAATAAACAAAGAAATATATTTAAAAAAATGGATAATTAAAATAAAGACATCCATTTTAAAATACAACATTGCTTTCTTTGAGTAATGAAAAAACCTGTCCATTCACTCAGATGTCAGCATCTATACATCTGTACAAGTATATATATATATATGTACACAGCGCTGTACAATTACTAAGTGAAACCCTAAGATAATACTAAAAAATTTCTCTCTTTTTTGCAGATATTTAACAAATCTTAATTAAACTATATATATTCCTTAGGAAAACCTTTATGAAACTAATTCAGTCAGTTAATTGCCATGCATGATAGACATTTGGGCAATCATGTCTCTTTTGAAGCATGACTGATTAGGCAGAACATTTTCCCATAGAAGGTTGGCATTACTTTTTGTGGTAGATTGGTTGCCAAACAAGACTATAGAAACCAATCTGTCCTTCTATTCAACTCATAGCTGGAGGGAGCAAAATGGATTAATACCTTTCACAAGGGTATTTTTGTGCAAGTGAATGAAAGAAATTTAACTAAAATTTGAACTCAGCTCTCTGATTTCTCATTCTGGGTTGATTCAAAAGTTTTTCTCAAGCTGGTATATCTATCTATCTATCTATCTATCTATCTATCTATCTATCTATCTATCTATCTTTGTCTTTCTTTATCTATCTATCTATCTATCTATCTATCTTTGTTCCTATCTATCTATTTCTTTATCCTATCTATCTTTGTTTGTTCCTATCTATCTATCTTTGTATCTATCTATCTATCTATCTATCTATCTATCTATCTATCTATCTATCTATGTTTGTTCCTATCTATCTATCTATCTATCTATCTATCTATCTATCTATCTTTGTTTGTTCCTATCTATCTATCTATCTATCTATCTATCTTTGTTCATATCTATCTATCTATCTATCTATCTATCTATCTATCTATCTCTCTTTGTTTGTTCCTATCTATCTATCTATCTATCTATCTATCTATCTATCTATCTATCTATCTATAACAATATGAAAAATATTAATTTGACAAAAATGTGATGGCCTGGAGAAATTTTGAAAGACAATGCATTCAAAATATACAGAGATTGAGCAATAATAATTAGTAGTAATAAATTAAAATAGACTGATCTCAGCAGGTATGGAATACTAAAGACTTGCCAAAATTCAAAATTGTCTATCTGGAGATATTTGATGGATTGAGCCAACTTTGGCACTAATCATCATTATTGTATCAACTAACAGAAAAAATATATTAAATTAATTATTGGATTTTTTATGGCATAATTTTTACAAAAATAAATTTATTTATTGATTAGGTTTCCTTTGGTATATAAGAAAATATGATTCATAAATAAACTTAGCTCATATAAAAAATCTGTTGAAGATTGGATGTAAATAAATCCTTGAAACTCAGTGAGTACATTAATTTAAGTGAACTATTTTAGTTATTTACTTATAATTTTAGACATTTTTCATTTTATGCGTCAAACAAGGAAAATCCTACAACTTTTTATTTAGTTTTTTTTATTTTCTTAGTTTATATATATATATATATGTGTGTGTGTGTGTGTGTGTGTGTGTGTATTTAATCTGGAAAGTAAAGGACAAGCTAAAAATAAAATCTGAATTATTTTTAGTTGTAATATTTTAAGTAAGAAATTTCTCATTTTTTACTTCACTAGAATATCTTGTCCTTTACTTTTCCAGATTTAATAACTTGTCCTGTTCTTTTCCAGGTTTAATATGATCTTAAGAATATTACTTTTCATGCGCACATTATTCCATGAAATCCACAATTTTTCTAGGCATTGCAAATAATTTAACATAAATTTAAGGCTGAAAACCACATTCAAAAATATTTTTTTTAATTTTATATGCGATTGATAAAAAAACAATAAAAAATTGATTATTTAGAATTACTTCTGATAATCAATTCTGATAAAATGATAAGTGATAAGCAAAATTTGATTGACAAAAATGATAAAAGATATCAGAATTTAAATTAATTTGGTTCTAAGCTTTCGGCTCACATGAGCCATCTTCAGAGAGGTTATTAAGATGGTAATACAGTAACATACACCATCACTGACGATTTTATTTTGTCTTGACATAAAACTCTGCTAGGCAATGGCAATAGTTACCAAAAATAACAAACGCAGGTCGCAAAATTGCAATGCTGTTCTATGACATCACACCGCATGATAGCGCAAAATGACAACAGAACCATGTATTCAAATGCAATGTAACATGTTATGACTGGATTTAAAGGTGATTTTATTAAGTGTGGGTTGTTTGGATTTAATGTACATGGCCTCCAATATCTGAAGGTTCTTTTTACTGTGTGTATGAGTAAGGATTATTGTATTGTTGACTAAAATCAAATCTGTCTGATATTACCTACATGTTTATGTTTTTCTGAGAAATGTTGTTTAATTGTACTCTGATCAGAAAGGTGACATGTAAGTCTACAGGAGAGCGTGGTTGTAGATGGTGGATGTTATTGTATTACCATCTTAATAACCTCTCTGAAGATGGCTCATGTGAGCCGAAAGATTAGAACCAAATTAATAAAAAATTATCCAAATGTTGGAGAATTTTTGTCTTTATTTTTAACTGAAATTAAAGCCAAATACAATGTTTGGAACAGCTCATGATTAAACATAATAGACATTCATTGTCTCTTATATTTAACAGTATATGTTTAGAAAATTATTTGCTGCCTCGATACACTAAATATATATATATATATATAGATATATGTGTGTGTATTTATACATTGCTGCATGCATGTGTACATATGTATATATGTATGTATATGTATAGACATATCTTTATAAAATACACAGAAATAAATATACATGTAGATATGAGCATATGTAATAAGATATGCATGCCTATAACATTCAGCATATATTGTGTATGTATGTCTGTGCATGTATTTTTCAAGGAGGTGTGTATCATTGTCAATTCATGTCTCCTATAGAGGTATGCATATACATATCTATTTTCATTCCCAGGTATCCAATTGTCGGTGACTGTCAGAAGCAAGAAACTAAAGCTGAGTGGAATAAGATAAAAGATGAATGACGATGACACCTGAAGGGGAGGTCAGTGGTGATGCATGAAGAATGAGCTAGGCAGGTAACATAATTGAGTCGGGCATGGGTGGAAGGAAGAGATTTAGGATAGACACAAGGGAATAACAAGGAAATCCATAATTGGAAAGTGTAAGAGAGATTCTAAATTGGGAGATTGAATTTCTATTTCAATTAGTCTTTATCTCAGAAAGTGAGAAAGGGAGAGACACAAAAGAAAGAAAGAAAGAAAGAATGAATGAAAGAAAGTCAGAGAATATAGAGAGGAATCAGAAAATATAGCATAAACAAAGAGAGAAATAAGTAAAAATGAGAGGGAGGGTGAAAGAGAGTCAAAGAATGTAGGGAGTGATCAGAAATTATAGCATAAAGAGAAAAACAAGAAAGAATGAGAGGGGATGAAAGAGAATCAAAGAACAAAGTGAAGGATTGGAAAATATAACAAAAAGCAAATGAGAAACAAGAAAGAATAAGAGAGGGAAGAAAGAGATTCAGGGAATGTAGGAAGGAATCAGAAAATATAGCATAAAAAGAGAGAGAGAGAGAGAGAGAGAGAGAGAGAGAAACAAGTAAGAATGAGAGAGGGGAATGAAAGAGTCAGAGTATGTGGGATGTGATCAGAAAATATCATATAAAGAGAGACAAGAAAAAGGATGAAAGAGGAGATTAAAGAGGGTCATTAAATGCAAATAGTGATCAGAAAATATAGCATAAAGAGAGAGAGAGAGAGAAATAAGAAAGAATGAAAGAGGGGTGAAAGACAGTCAGAAAATGTAGGGAGTGATGAGAAAATATAGCAAGCAGAAAAGGGAAACAAGTAAGAATTAGAGAGGGGATGAAAGAGAGTCAGTGAAGGTAGGGAGGGATCAGGAAATATAACATAAAGAGAGAGGGGAACAAGAAAGAATGAGAGAGGGGTGAAAGACAGTCAGAAAATGTAGGGAGTGATGAGAAAATTTAGCAAGCAGAAAAGGGAAACAAGTAAGAATTAGAGAGGGGATGAAAGAGAGTCAGTGAAGGTAGGGAGGGATCAGGAAATATAACATAAAGAGAGAGGGGAACAAGAAAGAATGAGAGAGGGGTGAAAGACAGTCAGAAAATGTAGGGAGTGATGAGAAAATTTAGCAAAAGCAAAGGGAAACAAGTAAGAATTAAAGAGGGGGTGAAAGAGAGTCAGTGAAGGTGGGGAGGGATCAGGAAATATAACATAAAGAGAGAGAGAAACAAGAAAGAAGGAGAGAGGGGTGAAAGACAGTCAGAAAATGTAGGGAGTGATGAGAAAATTTAGCAAAAGAAAAGGGAAACAAGTAAGAATTAAAGAGGGGGTGAAAGAGAGTCAGTGAAGGTGGGGAGGGATCAGGAAATATAACATAAAGAGAGAGAGAAACAAGAAAGAATGAGAGAGGGGTGAAAGACAGTCAGAAAATGTAGGGAGTGATGAGAAAATATAGCAAGAAGAAAATGGAAACAAGTTAGAATTAAAGAGGGGATGAAAGAGAGTCAGTGAAGGTGGGGAGGGATCAGGAAATATAACATAAAGAGAGAGGGGAACAAGAAAGAATGAGAGAGAGGTGAAAGATAGTCAGAAAATGTAGGGAGTGATGAGAAAATATAGTAAGAATAAAAGGGAAACAAGTAAGAATTAGAGAGGGGATGAAAGAGAGTCAGTGAAGGTGGGGAGGGATCAGGAAATATAACAAAGAGAGAGAGGAACAAGAACGAACGAGAGAGGGGTGAAAGACAGTCAGAAAATGTAGGGAGTGATGAGAAAATTTAGCAAAAGAAAAGGGAAACAAGTAAGAATTAAAGAGGGGGTGAAAGAGAGTCAGTGAAGGTAGGGAGGGATCAGGAAATATAACATAAAGAGAGAGGGGAGCAAGAAAGAATGAGAGAGAGGTGAAAGATAGTCAGAAAATGTAGGGAGTGATGAGAAAATATAGCAAGAATAAAAGGGAAACAAGTAAGAATTAAAGAGGGGATGAAAGAGAGTCAGTGAAGGTGGGGAGGGATCAGGAAATATAACATAAAGAGAGAGGGGAACAAGAAAGAATGAGAGAGAGGTGAAAGATAGTCAGAAAATGTAGGGAGTGATGAGAAAATTTAGCAAAAGAAAAGGGAAACAAGTAAGAATTAAAGAGGGGGTGAAAGAGAGTCAGTGAAGGTAGGGAGGGATCAGGAAATATAACATAAAGAGAGAGGGGAACAAGAAAGAATGAGAGAGAGGTGAAAGATAGTCAGAAAATGTAGGGAGTGATGAGAAAATATAGCAAGAATAAAAGGGAAACAAGTAAGAATTAGAGAGAGGGTGAAAGAGAGTCAGTGAAGGTAGGGAGGGATCAGGAAATATAACATAAAGAGAGAGGGGAACAAGAAAGAATGAGAGAGAGGTGAAAGATAGTCAGAAAATGTAGGGAGTGATGAGAAAATATAGCAAGAATAAAAGGGAAACAAGTAAGAATTAAAGAGGGGGTGAAAGAGAGTCAGTGAAGGTAGGGAGGGATCAGGAAATATAACATAAAGAGAGAGAGGAACAAGAAAGAATGAGAGAGGGGTGAAAGACAGTCAGAAAATGTAGGGAGTGATGAGAAAATTTAGCAAAAGCAAAGGGAAACAAGTAAGAATTAAAGAGGGGGTGAAAGAGAGTCAGTGATGGTAGGGAGGGATCAGGAAATATAACATAAAGAGAGAGGGGAACAAGAAAGAATGAGAGAGAGGTGAAAGATAGAAAATGTAGGGAGTGATGAGAAAATATAGCAAGAATAAAAGGGAAACAAGTAAGAATTAAAGAGGGGGTGAAAGAGAGTCAGTGAATGTAGGGAGGGATCAGGAAATATAACATAAAGAGAGAGGGGAACAAGAAAGAATGAGAGAGGGGTGAAAGACAGTCAGAAAATGTAGGGAGTGATGAGAAAATTTAGCAAAAGCAAAGGGAAACAAGTAAGAATTAAAGAGGGGGTGAAAGAGAGTCAGTGAAGGTAGGGAGGGATCAGGAAATATAACATAAAGAGAGAGGGGAACAAGAAAGAATGAGAGAGAGGTGAAAGATAGTCAGAAAATGTAGGGAGTGATGAGAAAATATAGCAAGAAGAAAAGGGAAACAAGTAAGAATTAGAGAGGGGATGAAAGAGAGTCAGTGAAGGTGGGGAGGGATCAGGAAATATAACATAAAGAGAGAGAGAAACAAGAAAGAACGAGAGGGGAGAAAGGGGTGAAAGACAGTCAGAAAATGTAGGGAGTGATGAGAAAATTTAGCAAAAGAAAAGGGAAACAAGTAAGAATTAAAGAGGGGATGAAAGAGAGTCAGTGAATGTAGGGAGGGATCAGGAAATATAACATAAAGAGAGAGGGGAACAAGAAAGAATGAGAGAGGGGGATGAAAGAGAGTCAGTGAAGGTGGGGAGGGATCAGGAAATATAACATAAAGAGAGAGGGGAACAAGTAAGAATTAGAGAGGGGATGAAAGAGAGTCAGTGAAGGTGGGGAGGGATCAGGAAATATAACATAAAGAGAGAGAGGAACAAGAAAGAATGAGAGAGGGGTGAAAGACAGTCAGAAAATGTAGGGAGTGATGAGAAAATTTAGCAAAAGAAAAGGGAAACAAGTAAGAATTAAAGAGGGGATGAAAGAGAGTCAGTGAATGTAGGGAGGGATCAGGAAATATAACATAAAGAGAGAGGGGAACAAGAAAGAATGAGAGAGGGGGATGAAAGAGAGTCAGTGAAGGTGGGGAGGGATCAGGAAATATAACATAAAGAGAGAGGGGAACAAGTAAGAATTAGAGAGGGGATGAAAGAGAGTCAGTGAAGGTGGGGAGGGATCAGGAAATATAACATAAAGAGAGAGAGGAACAAGAAAGAATGAGAGAGGGGTGAAAGACAGTCAGAAAATGTAGGGAGTGATGAGAAAATTTAGCAAAAGAAAAGGGAAACAAGTAAGAATTAAAGAGGGGATGAAAGAGAGTCAGTGAAGGTGGGGAGGGATCAGGAAATATAACATAAAGAGAGAGAGGAACAAGAAAGAATGAGAGAGGGGTGAAAGACAGTCAGAAAATGTAGGGAGTGATGAGAAAATTTAGCAAAAGAAAAGGGAAACAAGTAAGAATTAGAGAGGGGATGAAAGAGAGTCAGTGAAGGTGGGGAGGGATCAGGAAATATAACATAAAGAGAGAGAGGAACAAGAAAGAATGAGAGAGGGGTGAAAGACAGTCAGAAAATGTAGGGAGTGATGAGAAAATTTAGCAAAAGCAAAGGGAAACAAGTAAGAATTAAAGAGGGGGTGAAAGAGAGTCAGTGATGGTAGGGAGGGATCAGGAAATATAACATAAAGAGAGAGGGGAACAAGAAAGAATGAGAGAGAGGTGAAAGATAGTCAAAAAAAGTAGGGAGTGATGAGAAAATTTAGCAAAAGGAAAGGGAAACAAGTAAGAATTAAAGAGGGGGTGAAAGAGAGTCAGTGAAGGTGGGGAGGGATCAGGAAATATAACATAAAGAGAGAGAGGAACAAGAAAGAACGAGAGAGGGGTGAAAGACAGTCAGAAAATGTAGGGAGTGATAATAAATTATAGCAAGAAGAAAAGGGAAACAAGTAAGAATTAGAGAGGGGATGAAAGAGAGTCAGTGAAGGTGGGGAGGGATCAGGAAATATAACATAAAGAGAGAGAGAAACAAGAAAGAACGAGAGAGGGGTGAAAGACAGTCAGAAAATGTAGGGAGTGATGAGAAAATTTAGCAAAAGAAAAGGGAAACAAGTAAGAATTAAAGAGGGGATGAAACAGAGTCAGTGAATGTAGGGAGGGATCAGGAAATATAACATAAAGAGAGAGGGGAACAAGAAAGAATGAGAGAGGGGGATGAAAGAGAGTCAGTGAAGGTGGGGAGGGATCAGGAAATATAACATAAAGAGAGAGGGAAACAAGTAAGAATTAGAGAGGGGATGAAGAGTCAGTGAAGGTGGGGAGGGATCAGGAAATATAACATAAAGAGAGAGAGGAACAAGAAAGAATGAGAGAAGGGTGAAAGACAGTCAGAAAATGTAGGGAGTGATGAGAAAATTTAGCAAAAGAAAAGGGAAACAAGTAAGAATTAAAGAGGGGGTGAAAGAGAGTCAGTGAAGGTAGGGAGGGATCAGGAAATATAACATAAAGAGAGAGAGGAACAAGAAAGAATGAGAGAGGGGGATGAAAGAGAGTCAGTGAAGGTGGGGAGGGATCAGGAAATATAACATAAAGAGAGAGAGGAACAAGAAAGAAGGAGAGAGGGGGATGAAAGACTGTCAGAAATTTTTTAAATTAATTTTCCACACATCTGACAAGCCACTCAAGGTAGAGGGTCATTGAATGAGGCTGTACAGAAATGGTGAAATGTTGTGAGTGCAAATTTACTTGCAATGAAGGTATTCTCTAAACTTTTTCATATTACTAAATTGTTTCTCCCCTGATCAAGGTAGAATTTTTGTATGCCAAAATTGTGGTCAGTCTCGTTTTAGTGAACACCTAATGTATTTCATGTATTGTTTTCTGAAATGTTTTTTTTTTAATCGTTACACCCCAAGCATTTCAGTAACACCACTGATGCACAAGGGGCTACATAAGAGTAAAAAGATTAGATAGGAAGAGAGTAAAGAGAAAGATGAACCTGTTAGAAAGGAGCAAGAGAAAGATGGGAATACAGGTGTGATGTCAGTTGCAAAGGTAGAGAGAAAGGAAAAGATATACAGGGTGATGTAGAAAGAACTAGCCAAGTGTTTAAGAGATGCGTACCGACATCACATTTAAATCCAGGAAAGCAAGAATATGGAAGCGATTTCCACAGTTGGGAAGTGCAAGAAAAGAAGCTGCTGGAGTAGAATTGTTGTCTTCATTTGGTTAATTTAACGGTGAGTGGGTGGGACCTAATTGCCAGTCTGGTTGCATGAGTAAACACCTGTGGCAGGGTCACCAGAGACTTAAGTTCATCGGCACAGAAGCCATAAAAATATTTATAGAACAGACAGAGGGAAGCCACATCTCATCAGTGAGAAAGTGGCTGGAGTCAAGCAGCCAAGTAGGTACCTATCACATTACTGATTCTCCTTTGGGGCCTGTCAAGAACACTGAGATGAACAGCAGGGGTGCCTGACCATATATGACAGCAGTATTTCATGCACAAATGGGTGGTTGATAAAATGTACTCTTTGCATTCATATAATCTTTCATTTAGATTCCTTGAGTTTACTCCCATGTATTTTTATGACAATTATTACAGGCAATTGAGTCAAAAATATGATTTTTACATACAGCCACACAAATGGTAATGGACATGAGGCTGCATGGCTGTATTAGGTTGCATTTCAAAACTGAAGGCAGCCATGTTATCCAATCTTTCCTGCTGTTCATTTTCACATTGCCGAGACAGGATCCATGGCTCCACAAATTATGAATTGAGGAAGACCAAGATCTGCCTGACCACAAAAAACACATTTTACAGGCTGTTGAAGACAATCTCGGTTCCAGCACACCTCAAGTGGCCCTAGCATATTATATATTTCATAGTACCAAATTAAGGGTACTTTAAGAGCAGCTCTTGTATTTGCATCATTTGTATCATCTGCAAGGTTTTTCACCCACTGATCAATTACCATGAGAGAACTTTGGCTGCTGGTTTAGTGCACAAACTATCAATGCATTGTTTATCTCTTCAAACTGCTGAGCCATTGTTTGTCTCTTTGTTTATGAATTAAACAATGTTTAGAAGAGATGGAATAACAAATTTCCGCAACCAACAATTATGGACAGATAGGAATCCACATGGTACAATATAGGCCAGACACTAACAACAGTTAACAATTAATATACAGGCTGGATTTGTAGGTGACTGTCTGGTAGTTCCATATGTTCTCCCAGAACACGTTAAAGGAGCTGTCTATGGTGATTTTTTTCAAATACTCTTCCAGACCTGCTAGAGGATGTACCCCTGCTAATACAAAGTTGAGTTCTATTTAAGTTTAATCAAATTTAGTAGTATCAAGTCACTTTTTAGATGTGTGTGTGTGTGTGTGTGTGTGTGTGTGTGTGTGTGTGTGTGTGTGTGTGTGTGTGTGTGTATATTTATAAAGAAAGAATTTATAAATGATGTAATTAAAATAGTCGCAAAACATTGCTACAGATACACTGAAAACTATTTAAAAATTAAATGCTTAATCATGTGATGTGCATTGAATTTGAATGATTACTGGATTTTTCTTTTTGGCTAAACAAATGTCATTATAGCAACTTGAATGATAAATAACACTATTTGATTTCTTTTTACCCAGACAATGCCATTAAGTTATAAATATGATTATGTGATTTCTTTCTGGCAAATCAAATGCGATTGTATTAACTTAAATGATAAATATGATCATTTGATTTCTTTTTGGCCAATCAGATATCAGGATAGTAACTCATGACTGAACTTGAACTTCAAAATAAATTTATAATCATTATGAGACACTGATTTATTAAAATTATCTGTAGACTCAATATTAAAGCTATTTACTCTCCAGCCTCATTTAGGTGCTTGTCATATTTGGTGGCAACCTTGAAACTTCAAACAATTCCTTTATTCAATCCACAGGGGTAGAATATTTTTATTCTGCTGTTCAAGCTTTGAAAGTTAATTTGTCTCGGTGATATCACTTCAACTCAGTGCATTGAATCAGAATATACAGACTTCTCTGCCATACACTCTTGTTCCATAAAATGAACAGAATAACATCACAAAAAAAACCAAAATACCCAAGAAGAATTCAGAAATATAAGATTATAGTGGGTTACTTATCTATTCTTTTTCTAGTAGTAGTAGGACTCCATTCTAGTGAAGGGTAATTGTATACTGTTGCAGGTTAACTGAATTTGGCCTTGTGGTAGATAACCCACTATAAGTCATAAAATGATTATAAAATCAAGAAAGGCAATTTGAGTAGAAAAATAATATTTTTATATATACACATTTCAATTAATGTTTTTACAATTAAAGTAATAACATGAATATAAGTCCAACGTAGGTTAAAATGTTCATGGCAAATAATAAGCTGAAAGAGATTTAAGGCTTAAGAATGTGGGAGCGTTGTGAGTAAGGAATGTCTTTGATGTAGTCGCTCCTTAGGTCAGTAAGTAGATGTGAAACAAGGAGAAGGAAAGAGAGGTGAAGGGAGGCGAACATAGTAGCCACTTGACTTAAGTCAAGGAGATATCGATTACACTCTTCTCCTTGGTGTCTGCCTGCTGGTTGCTTTCTGTCTCAGCTTTTTATATCTGCTTTTCGGATCAAAAGCAGCTCATTTGAGATTTCACACTTGAATTTGATTCTGGGCTTCCCATTGGCTGGTAAATAAAATTTGCGTAGGCTCATGAAATGGAAATTTGATTTTTGATTAATTTTTATTTTTC
Source organism: Ascarosepion bandense (assembly GCA_037127315.1). Lineage (NCBI taxonomy): Eukaryota > Metazoa > Mollusca > Cephalopoda > Sepiida > Sepiidae > Ascarosepion > Ascarosepion bandense. Next base: position 3,343,114 of record JBBBDQ010000275.1, read on the forward strand.
AATAAAAATCCACTTGTGCAGAGACGACTTTTGGTCATTTGCCTTTTTGGTCATTATAGAGCAAACATCTGATCCCTCACTTTTGCTCGGTATGTATCACCACAAGATTCTGTAGATTACAGAAACAGTTTGGTCTGAAATTCTTAGCGTCATATCATAATTGTGTTTGTTTATCTATTAGATGGTAAGTCAATTAGCATGTGCATTATGCCATGCCACTACTCCAGATAAATAATGAACCATTTCATTTTGATTGCAAAATAAGACAGAAGAAACATATATAGAAGAGATGCTGATTATTTTTTTTTAAGTATTTTTATATTTAACTATTTCAACAGTAAAAGGGTGGGACCTAGATGCCAATTTCGTAACATGCATAAAGTCATGTTGTCAGGGCACCTGGGAAATAAACTTGTTAGAGCAGTTACCATGAAAATATTTGTAGAAAAGACAGAGGGAAGCCACATCATGTTGGTGAGAAAGTGATTTAAAGCAGGCTGCCAAGTCAGGATCGATTACATTGCTGATCCTCCTTTGGATTTTCTCAACATCCTCGAGGTGAATAGCAGGAGCATCCAACCACATGTGGCAACAGTTTTCAATGTACGGATAAATGGTAGATTTATAAATGTACAATATGGATTCTAATGAGAATAAACTTTCTGGCACGACACATTGACCTAAACTTCTTAGCAGTAGATGCAGCTAAATATTTGATATAGTCATTCCATTTTAGGTCAGTTGAGGGAGTGAGGCCAGGGACATGAAGTGAGTTACTCTCTAGGAGAGTAGTGTCATCAATTCTGATGGTAGGTCGGAAAGTTTTTCCTGAGTGGCTAAATGAAAGCAGTTTTGTTTTGAAGGCACTATAATTTATAATTAGAGGTCCTTTTCAAGAGCAGCAGCCAGTTTTGCTTTGTCAGCCTTGGCAGATTTACTATCGAGATGAGAGTAAATGGCAGTGTCATCTGCATAGATACTTACTTGGTTGGGAACTGATTACATCAGGAAGATCATTGATGAAGATCAGTAAAAGTGTAGAACCTAGGATAGAGCCTTGAGGGATGCTCACATTCATATGAAAGGATCTGGAAGCTTGCCCATTCAAAACAACCTTCATTTCACGATTTGATAAAAATGATTGGATTAAATCAAATAATTGTCCGAAAATACTGTAGCCCTGGAACTTTCACAGAAAGTCAACATGCCAAACTTTGTCAAGTGTTTACAAGAAATCTAGAGTGATAGCTCAAGGTTTGTCATTATTATAAAGAGACTGGAATATATACATATTTTATCAGCAAACAAATGCTTTGCATCATTTAAGACACACTTGCATTCATTACGAGCAGAGACGAAGCGACACCTATTGTGATCAGGCGTGTTGCTCCAGTAAAGCCAGAAGAAGTGACTCCTGTGGGCAATGACAGCTGAGCAAGCAGGAGAAACGAAAAAGATGAATAAGGTTTAAGTCAGAATTTGCTGGGATGGAAGTATCCATGCTAGTTTTCTTCCAGAAGGACACCTCAGAGGTGCAAGTCTGGAACAGGGGGACTGATGTAATGAATAAGTAATAAATATGCATACAGCTTGGTTCCCTCTCACAGTAATGTGATTGGCCAGTGTCAGCCATAAATACAAAGGCAAGGATGCATAGAGGTCTACAAGTCTTCCACTAGAGATCTACCACTGTTGGTCTACAACTATTGACTACGCCTATGTCTCAGGATACTGCATACGATGAGTACGGTCTATTATGTCTAAATACTAGATTGTCCTACCCGGTTACATTTACCTAAACCACTTAACTACCTCGAATGATATATATATATATATATATATATATATATATATATATATATATATATATATATATCCCTTTCCGGGACATATCAAGGACTAAAAACTTTGTTCCAAGGGACATTGCAAAGGAAATGATGCAATGAGTGCTAGTAAAATATTTCTGGTGGTAGGAGGCTTTTAAGTAAAGTGGGAGTAGAAAGAGATCTTAACAGATACCATGGCATGATCAGACTTGTCAAGAGAGAAGAGCTGCATAACATGGCAAGAGTTAGGGACAGAAGTAAGGAAGAGATCTACAAGAAAAGCATGTCCTTCAGGGTTACACTCTTCTATGAAAGGTCCCCATACATCCTGGCAAGGGAACCAAGCTGTATGCATATTTATTACTTATTCATTACATCAGTCCCCCTGTTCCAGACTGTAAAAACATGAGGGGAAATTCACTACTTGCGTAAGAAGTTTACTGTTTGAACACCAGAAAGATCAACGACATAGTTTTTTGCCTACTTGACATGATAAACATTAAAGTCACCAAACCCAAATATATTAGTGAATGAGTGAATGGAAATGGCTTTGTCTATATTGTCTGAAATATTATCAAGCCCAGTTAGAAGAAGAAGGGAAGTGGTAGAGAAAGAAGAGATAGCTTACTAAGTTTAGTAGAGAGAGATGGAGATACATATGAGAGTGGACTGGAGATTCAAGAGATATCTCCCTAGATATGCTCACAGATATAAAATCCCAGACCATGCATTTTGATATTAGAGTCATTCCTAAAGAGAGGAAGGTAACCAGAAATAGAGAAATCAGAGGAGAGGAATCTAAAATTAAAGTTAATTTTGCAGAGAGCTAGGATGTATGGGGACCTTTCATAGAGGAATGTTTCCACACCGCATAATTTGATACAAATACTATGGATGTTGAAGAAAGAAATGTTGAGAAGTTTAGATGTTTTTGTGTGGTTGGTTTACATTAATTTGTTTCATTGACCTCAGGGTTGCCAACCAGAGGCATTTGCAGGTACAATCATCCATGGACATCATGGCACTGCAAGAACCCTGATATTATGCAACTGCTGGTAAGAGCAGTCTCTCTAGATACGCAAAAGTTTGGGCTCCTAACTACCACTTGGAAGCAGCAAACAGAACACTGCCAACCCAGTATCCTCAGTATGAAGAGATTTTTCCACCATCTACACACACCACAACAAATTTGCAAAAGCACCACTATTAAAGCCTGAGTAGAGGAAAAGAACTAGGAATCCCTTCCTAAATAAGAAACAAGGGATGAGTCTCTACTTCTGTTCCAGAGAAAGAGAAGGTGTATTAACTGGGCAATAGAAGAGCCTATAAGAAAAACAAATTAAACATAATAATGAGAAAGAAAAAAAGAAAGGGGAGTTAGTGATGGTAATAATTCTCTTAGTGGTAGTAAAATAAGAACATCCCATCTCTTCACTTACTTGTAAGCATCCACTATCTAAATCTAAACTTATTTATAAATGGAACTTTGTTTCTGTGTGTGTGTGTGTGTGTGTGTGTGTGTTCATTACCTATAGACTCCAAAATGGCTGAACCAATTTTCTTGAAATTTTACACAGTTGTACTATAAGCGTTTGCAAGTGTTCTTAGCTAAGTTTTGTGCCGAGGTACCCTCCAATAAATATCAAAAATTGATAATCGAAAAAATCGGGTTATAGAAGGAGTGGTCCGATTTTAATCAAATTTGATACACTCATACACAAAGACATAAGAAACGATATTCAGAAGTTTCAAGGTTTCAGTTCTTACAATAGTGCAGAAAATTGATAATATATATATATATATATATATATATATATATATATATATATAAAAGGCAAGATGTTTGTGTTTGTGTGTGTGTGTGTTTATCTGCCTGTATGCCTGTATTTTTTTCAGCCCTTTTATTTTAGTTTTTGCTTCGGGTTTGGCTCTAAATAGGTATAATTATAGTTCTTAGTCTCAGCCATGATACCATTTACTCAGAGGACTTATTTAGCCTTCAAAATTCAGTTTACGATGAAAAAAACTTATTTGATATCGATACCAGGAAATCAAAATTTGACTTACATCCATTCATTTTTCTTTCAGTCTACAGTTTCGCTTTAACTGGAAACAACTATTGCGTTTTAGTCTTTCGTGCCAATGTCCAAAGTGTCTGAGCTCCAGGACCATGGATTAGTTTTAAAGCTTTCATTAAACCCGAGCAACGCCGGGTTATACTGCTAGTAATAATATAAACGTTTTCAGTGCTAAAGCTGAATTAGTCAAATAAATCTTCATAAGCAACTGCTTAGAGTTGTTGCAATATTATACCCTCATTTGTTTAATGTCTACATCAGTGAAATGAAAAACTTTGTTAATTTTAAATTTTTTTCATTTGTACCCACTTTCTTCATTAAATAATGACCAAATTAACACTGATGATTGTTATTGCAATATTTTGTTAAAGTTATTATGCTAAAATATTTAACAAAGCAATAGGGGAATTTATACATATATTTCATAATCAGTAAAAATATATATACATATATTTATGGAGTAACAGTGTAGGTGTTGGGATCTGTGAAATGATGGGCCATAGTGGGTATGCTGATTTATGTATTTTAACATTTCCAGTCCTACATAAGCATTGTTTGATGCTATAGGTTTTATGAAGGTTTTTTACAGGCTCCATGGTGATGTAGGACCCATAGAAAAATGTTACAGTACATAAATCAGGATACACACTATGACCCATCATTTCACAGATCCCAAAACATACATTATTAATCAATGGAAAATTATAACAAATTATTGATGATTGGTTTGAGAGAGAGAGAGAGAGAGAGAGAGAGAGAGAGAGAGTGAGAGAGTGAGTGAGTGAGTGAGTGAGTGAGAGATATTTGTAGATAACTAATCACATTTTCATTCATATTAAAATCAATGGGACAGCAATTACACACACACACACACACACACTCAGACAAACACACACATGCACATACATACATACATACATCGTCTATTGACACTGTTTTACTCTTCTAACTACATTTTCCTTTCTGTTTTGAACTGATGGATCCAGTTTGTATTTTTGCTTTTGTGCTCACAATTGAGAGATGAAAGGCTGAAACAATATCTGTGATTGCTCTGTAAGGCTTGCCAGTGTGTTCATGCAGCATTTCAATTTTTTTACATTTCCTTGGGACAGCTAATCAACAGTTGAAACAATAGTGTCTGGACATGATAAAAATCTGATGCAATCATGGATGACGCAATATTTTTCAAGGCCAAACAAATTTCATCATAATCTCCAGAAAAGATTCATGTTACTGCACATCACTGCAAATCTGAGAAAAAAAATAGAAATTGATTACATTCTGTCCCTCAAGAGGGGAATAAAATTGAAAACAAATGATGAGGAAGGCAGATATTACACAGAATACTTGATTGCTTACGATCTGACCCAGATAAGTGAATAACCCATCTGAATCTCGAATGTGATGGTACAACAGGCATTGGCACATCTGATCATTCCCTAATCAGTGTTCTGATTGACTCCAAACCAATAACATCACCTGATTTAACATTCCATAGAATGTTTTTCTCTATGAGAAGGCAGACTGGGACAGCTTTCGGTCATATATGATGGAAGTTCCTCTCCCAACCTTCTTCAGACATGCTGTCTCCAAAACTGCTCCCCTAATCACTGAATGGATCCTTTCTGGAATGAAATGTTTTATACTAACAAAATAATTTCAGCAAAAACCAAAGAGTCAGCCATGTTTCAGCTCTGGTTCACTCTTGAATGCACTGCAACTATAGCTCGCTGGAACCACTATTCAATATTTATCATGAGGAATGGTGCATTCTGACTCTTACTTCATTCATCTGTAATCAGTGTAAGAGAGTTCTGGAAAATGTAAAGTGCAGCTAAGTGCAAGCTGTCCAAGCCAAGTTTAAAAAGAAACAAATTGGATCTCGCAAATTCTGGCAGATCACCAACCAAATTATCAACAGAGACAAAAAATAGCCGAAAGGTCATATCCTTGATTTTGATCTTTGCCTCGAAGTCAATGTTAGCTGGGAAAGCCTATCTACTCCCCAACTTCCCACATCTCACTGAGCACAATCTCATTAACATACTCATTTCAGTAAAAGAAGTCTGTAGATTTATCAAAAGCCTCAAAATATACTAAATAAAATTCCAGTGATCATGCTTAAGAATATCAACCTAGAATTATTCCTGATTTTAGCAAAATTATTCAACTGTTTAAAGGACAAATTTTTCCCAATCATATGGAAGGTTGCAAACATATTTCCAGTCTCCAAAAATGCAAGTGACCAATCCTCTCCATCCCAGTACAGACCCATTAGCCTCCTGAGTATCCTCAGGAAACTTTTGGAGGCTATTACCAACAAGAAGGTCATCTCACTTTCCAGTTTTGATAAAGTTTAAGTGTTTCCAAGGTGTTGTTGAAAAAGAATTATTTTCCTCACTTTAACACCTCTCTCACGGGTGGGATGTAGCCAGTCTCTCACTGCTCTATTGCTACTACAATGGAAAGGACTTAGATGAACTGTATTATCTGGTTCCACCATGGGATGTAGCCAGTCTCTCACTGCTCTATTGCTACTACAATGGAAAGGACTTAGATGAACTGTATTATCTGGTTCCACCATGGGATGTAGCCAGTCTCTCACTGCTCTATTGCTACTACAATGGAAAGGACTTAGATGAACAATCTCCCAAGTGGATGTTTTCATGATCACTACAATCTTGACCTGTTCAAGACTCGAGTCAACTGTTATATTCCCCTCCTGCCCATATAAACTACCCCTTAACAAAACTCTTTAACTTGAGTGGTCTCTGAGCCTTGTACATTGTGAACTCTATTGTAAATCAAATTTAAAGTCAACCATTATCTGCTGCACATATCCATTTAAACTACTCCTTAATGTAACTCTCTACCTTGAGTGGCCCCTGTGTCTTGTACATTGTGAACTCTACTGTAAATCAAGTTTAAAGTCAGCCATTATCTTCCACACCTATCCATTTAAACTACACCTTAATGTAACTCT